>JANZLX010000213.1:35968173-35984233 GCA_025531955.1 Erythroxylum orinocense
ACAAGGGCAGATATGAGGAGCAAATTTTTACCCGTGGGGAGGGTATGGGGGGTTAACAAAAATACCCGTCGGGTATGAGGCGAGTATGGGGATACCACCCCCATACCCGTTTACCCGTTATATAGTAATTACAATTTTGCCATTGTATATATATACATACTTAAATACCCGTTTTATATATATATATATATATATATAAAATATATATATACAATCATATTAAATAAGCTTATCTTTAAAAAAAAGAGGCGGATAAACGGGTACCTGATAAGGGTTAAACTCCCATCGGGTACGGGTCTGGGGGTGTCAAAAAAATCACCGACGGAGATGAGGGCGGGTATAGGGGTGGAGGCAGGTTCATGAGGCGAGTACGAGAGATGATATACCCGCCCTGTTGCTGTCTCTAAGCCTTTTTTTTAATTTTGCCCGAGGCCTATAAAATTATAGGGCCGACCCTGCTTGCATGTTGATGTTGTGTGTTGGTTCTTCGATTTCCAAGGTGATGTTAACATAAGCATATATAGCGAAAAGCGTTTAATCTAAGTATCACTTTACGCTGGCGCCATAAATTGTCCATAATTGCTTGTTATTCAAGCATTGATGTTGTGATTAACGGTACTATGCATTTAAGGACGACCAAATTGCTTTGGGCTTACTTTTCATAGTATGAACGTTACGAAATCTAAGAGATAAATCTATCTTCTATTAATAATTGTCATGTGAAAATTACTATAGTAATTATATGTGATAGCTCAACCACGACAGCGACGTTTGATAAGAAAAGTCTGAAAAAGAGGCATAACAATGCTAAAAGCACCTCTGTTTTCGGTTTTTCCTTTGTAGTTGTAATGTTGTCGTGCGAATTCCACAACTTCACCGGTCTTTCTCTACATTGTCCCTTTCTTATTTTAGTCGTCATTTGATGAATCGAGAAAGACAAACTTCAGAGCCATATCTCACACCATGCCTAAAGTTTGGACTCGTCCCCTAAATATAACTTTTTAATTGCGGAGTCTCGTATGGGTATTTACTATTTGCCGTCTATTATGGTTGGTGGGTCACAACGAGTGTCCATCTTTTTCTAAAAGCACTTCTTGCCATACATGGACCAAGGTCGTAATTTTACTATCACGTCTTTGCCCAAGCCTCACGCAAGCTCTTTGGCTCTCTATTGATTATGGTGCCCATATTAATGCTGTCAACAGTCAATACCTACTGAAACATGGACTTGTTTTTTCTAAATTTTATTTTATCTATTGCTGGATTTTTTTATAATGAAAGTTAGGACACAATACGATGTGTTGACATGTTTTTGAGCAGTAATAGTTTGGAGGCATGAGGACTGCATCATTATATACACGCCAATAGTCTATGCATGTATAAGCATGAATTTGCAAACACATATCTTGTGTGATTTGATAAGAAAAGTGTATCTTTACATGACCTTAACTTCACGTTATGTAGACTGGTATGAATATAGAATAATTATATCAAGAAAATTCAATCTCATTTAAGTAAATTAACTATTCTGTTCTGTGGTTATCTCTCTAAAGCACAGCTAACGCCCCAATAACATCGTTCTTACAATTACTATGCTCTACTTATAATCAGAGCTTTAATTCTAAAATAATGACTGGATAATTTCAAAGACTATGTAAATGGATAGTTTTTTTCTTTCAACATATTCTGTTCTGAACAAACGTCAGTATTATGTTTTGTTCAGTCAGCAACTTTTTATCAAAACTCCTGAACTGAGCACTGTTTTATGCATAGAATCCGCAACTTTACCATCTCATAATTCTTTTTCTTTGCTCACTCGCAGTTTATTTACCTGCAACTGCAAATAGTCACACAGCCCAACTGTGAACGCTTCATGACAAATAAACCTTTGTCTTACCTTCATGAGCGATCCACTCCTTTGATTCTCTTTCTTACCACAAGTTTCATCTTTTCTTTTCCTCACTTCCCTTAAGCCACTTTCACTTTGTCACACTCTCTCTCTCTCTCGAAACAAAAGAAAAAAATGGAAGCTAGCTCAGTTACCATGTGGCTTGCTCTCTGTACAGTGTTACTATGTTTAGGTCTCCAGTTGACAAAGTGTGATGTTACCTATGACAGGAAAGCTCTGATCGTTAACGGGCAGAGAAGAATTCTCTTCTCTGGCTCCATTCATTATCCCAGAAGCACTCCTGAGGTTAACTCTTCCTCTTTTTGTTTTCATGAAATATTATCAGCAATGTAAGGTTTTAGTGCATTTAGTAACATTTCATTTTTCATTAATTACCACCATTTTCATTTTCAAAAAGAAAACAAAAGGTTTTGGTGCATTTATGGCCATGCGACCATCTTTATGCTATGTAGCTACAAAATGCAGATGTGGGAAGGACTTATACAGAAAGCTAAAGATGGTGGTTTAGATGCCATTGACACTTACGTATTTTGGAACCTCCACGAACCTTCTCCAGGACAGGTAACTTGCTTTATCTATTTGCTTTCTTCACTGTTTACCTTTGTTTAATCCTGTCGTGTTTCACTGTTTTCTTCACGACTAATTTAGTTTTCTGTTCGTGAATGATCGTTTAGTATAATTTTGAGGGGAGAAATGATTTGGTTCGGTTCATTAAGCTGGCTCACAGAGCTGGACTTTATGTGCACCTTCGCATTGGCCCTTATATATGTGGAGAGTGGAACTTTGGGTAATGAACAAACTCATTGATGAGATTTTCAGTAGTTTTACTTTTGTGCTCTTCAAATTATCTTTTCCTTAACAATGTTTTATTTTTCTTCATTTGTTAGAGGGTTTCCAGTTTGGTTGAAGTATGTTCCTGGCATAAGCTTCAGGACAGATAATGAACCTTTCAAGGTCTCTCACTGCTTCCCTCTTCCTATGTGCGTCTGTGTGTTTGGAGGGTGTATTTCACAATGCTGAATTAAGAAAAGACTAGGAATTGGTTAAGTAATTATATCTGCAATGAGTATTATCTCTTTGAAATTCTTTAACAATAAGCAACTTGACCACTTGTTTATGTGGATTTGTTCTTAGTATCTTACAGTCTCGATATTTATTGCAGCTTGCTATGCAAAAGTTCACTAATCGAATAGTCCAAATGATGAAGAATGAAAATATGTTTGCATCTCAAGGCGGGCCTATCATCCTCTCCCAGGTGTGCTTTCTGGTTCCCATGAATTTATTCTGCTCATTGATTTCACTCAGATTTATGACTTCACAGAAGTGCTTCAGAATTACAAAACTCAATGGCCTTCAATGCTTGCTAAACTTCTGTTGGATGCACTATGTTTGTTTTCATGATTTGTTTCCGTTCCATTGTGCAGATTGAGAATGAGTATGAGCCTGAAAGCAAGGCATTTGGTGCTGCAGGTCGTGCGTATATGACTTGGGCTGCTAATATGGCTGAATCAATGAAGACTGGAGTTCCATGGGTTATGTGCAAGGAATCTGATGCACCAGACCCTGTGGTACACTTCTTTTCCTTAAGCTATTTACATCTTATACATATTCTTTTCCTTTCTCTTAATATTTTCCTTCTCTTGCTCTTACTCTTTTATCTTTTTGCCTTGGGAATATCGGAGAGCTGTTTAGGTGCAGGCATAGAAATTAAGCAGTTAGTACCCATCAAACTACTTTTATCATTGAGTGGAAAAGAAAGAACTATGGGATTTTATAATTAGATTAAGCCTAACTTCAGTTTGACTACAAGGAAATGAATATCTGAATCATGCCTGTGTTTCATTTGATAGATCAACACTTGCAATGGTTTTTACTGTGACTACTTCTCCCCAAATAAACCCCACAAACCTACAATATGGACTGAAGCTTGGAGTGGCTGGTGAGCTTGCATCTCCTATCACTTAGTCTCCAGTTTCCCTAGGAATTTAGTTGACTTGCAACTTCTTTCTATAGGTTCACAGACTATGGAAGTCCAATTTACCAACGCCCCGTTGAGGATTTAGCATTTGCAGTTGCTCGGTTCATCAAGAAGGGAGGCTCTTTTGTCAACTATTACATGGTAAGTTTACAAAACTGCTTAAAATTTGGTTCAGCTCTTAATTCATTGTAGTAAATTTGTACCCAATACTCATTTTATGTACCACAAGAAGGAAATGTTAATTGTTTCACTAGTTACTTTTGTCTCTAATTATCAAAGATAAGAAAGGCAATCACAACTTGCTTTATTCTGTCCTTGAATTTGAAGGAAACACGAGTATCTGAGCTTTACACCAGACAGAAGTTTAGGTCCTCACGGGAACTCTACACCCTATCACTTAGTTTCTGAAGGATTTATTCCTGTAGTATCACTTATTCATTGAGGGCTTCTGTTTCAATTTCCTTAAAAAAAAAATAAAAACAGAAGAAAGAGGTTAATATAAACTAATTGCATGCTTGGGGCATTTTGTCCCTGTGGACATCACTTGTGGAATGAGGCAGTCATCTGCAAAGAGAGTTAAAGTATACAAGCCAATCTGATTCCTTTATTGTTCTTTATAGTATCATGGAGGAACCAACTTTGGAAGAACATCTGGAGGCCCTTTCATTACTACCAGCTACGACTATGATTCCCCCATCGATGAATATGGTGACTAGTCTAAATAAAATTTCAAAGTTAAACTAGTGTCTTTATTGGATTTCTCTAGTAACGGTTTGGTCCTCCTTTGATAGGTCTGATTAGGCAACCCAAGTATGGTCATTTAAAGGATCTTCATAATGCTATTAAGTTATGTGAAAAAGCACTGCTCAATGCTGATCCTATTGTCACGCCTTTGGGAAATTACGAGCAGGTATAATTTCTAATCCCAATGAAGGCCAGAGGGACTTATTGCGTAGTGTTGCAGAATCACAACTTGAAAGCACCTTTGTACTGAAATAATTTTAGCTAATAGACAGTTCCATTGAGGCCAATGATAACTTCATTACTAGCTGTCTGAAGATATCTTTCATAAAAGATTCTTTACATTCAAACAAGTCGTTAGAAGGACTTGAACTTAATTTGTGTTTCCCAGGCGCATGTATTTTCTTCAGATTCAGGTGACTGTGCAGCTTTTCTATCTAATTACAATCATGGATCAACGACAAGGGTGAGATTCAACAATATTCTGTATAGTCTGCCTCCTTGGTCCATCAGTATCCTTCCTGATTGCAAAAATGTTGCTTTCAATACTGCCCAAGTAAGTGATTTGAACTTAAACAAATATTTGACAATCTCCAAAATAACAAATAAGAAACATAAAATGTGTCAATCTCACAATTTTTGCAGGTAAAACAGAAGACTTCTCAAGTGCAAATGCTGCCCAATGATAACCAAATTCTCTCGTGGGAGACCTTTAATGAAGACATATTATCAGCTGATGATGACCACATGATGACTACGGCTGGTCTCTTGGAGCAGTTCAATATCACCAGAGATACAAGTGACTATTTATGGTACACAACCAGGTGAGTTCCAGTCAATTTGCTCCACCTTAAGTTCTATTTGTTGATCATAATGAATAGATAAATTATATGTACTGTCATTGTATTTCTACCATTGTACGGTGATCCCAGCATCGAGATAAGTCCGTCAGAATCATTTCTACATGGAGATAAACTTCCCACTCTCTCAGTGCAATCAGCTGGCCATGCAATGCATGTCTTCATAAACGAACAGCTTTCAGGTACATCTTTCAACTCCAACATACACCAGGTACAGGTAGTTTAGGGGAAGTGCAAACGCAAAGAACAGATTAAAGGAAGAAAGAACAACGAAGGATATGTAGAGTAAACCGTGTCTCATTTTGATAAGAATGTGTGGTTTTGTGCTCCTGTAATGCAGGATTCGTATATGGCACTCGAAGAAACAGGAAATTCACTTTTACAGGAAAAGTGAAGCTGCATGCTGGAAGAAATAGAATCTCACTACTCAGTGTGGCTGTGGGATTGCCTGTAATTTCTCCATTCCCTACCAAGTTCATACATGTATTCTGATCTTTGTTCTAATTTAGCCAGTTTGTATATTGAAAGAATTATCGAATAACTGGATAGAACCTTCCTGTCCTGTTTTTGGATTATCATCATACCCTGACTTGTAAGAGACTGAAATTTGGTTTTTCCCGCTTTCTTTTCTTCCCTATTATCTGCCAATCTTCTTGTCCATCTCTAATTTCTCGCTGTCAATGGTTGAAGAACAATGGTCCCCATTTTGAGGCATGGAACACTGGAATACTTGGACCAATCGTTCTCCATGGCCTAGACCAAGGGGGCATGGACTTAACTGCGCAGAAATGGTCCTACAGGGTACAAATACGCCGGTCTCTTTGATATCTTCATTCCCAGTTGTGATTCTTCTTCTAACTTAATCTTTGTTCCTAGTAAATTTTCTTTATTCCATGATTTCCAATGCATACATTCTTCTTTGTATAGGTTGGTCTTAAGGGAGAAGAAATGAATCTAGGATCTCCCGATTCAGTATCGTCAGTTGCTTGGATTCAGGACTCCGTTGAAAGCGACAAACAGCAACCTTTGACCTGGTTCAGGGTAAGCCAAAGAAAACATGTCTATAATGCTCCACAGAATACC
This sequence comes from Erythroxylum orinocense, assembly GCA_025531955.1. Taxonomy (NCBI): domain Eukaryota; kingdom Viridiplantae; phylum Streptophyta; class Magnoliopsida; order Malpighiales; family Erythroxylaceae; genus Erythroxylum; species Erythroxylum orinocense. The sequence goes on from JANZLX010000213.1 coordinate 35,974,745, forward strand.
CAAGATTGGATAATCCTCTGTTCTGATTGAACTTGCAGGGATATTTCGATGCACCCAAAGGAGATGACCCCTTGGCTTTGAGCATGAGTGGCATGGTGAAGGGTCAAATATGGATCAATGGGCAGGGTATTGGAAGATATTGGACCGTCCCTGCCAGTGGAAATTGCACTGCTAGTGGCTGCAGTTATGCAGGCACATACAGGCCGCATAGATGCGAACTTGGTTGTGGCAGCCCAACTCAAAAGTGGTAAAAACTTTACCATAATCAACTACTTATGAGTATAAATTTGAACATATTACATGGGCAAATTCTAACTTGGTTTTGAGATTTGCAGGTACCATGTACCAAGGTCATGGTTGAAACCAACTCAAAACTTACTGGTAGTGTTCGAAGAAATTGGAGGTGATGCATCAAAGATTTCTCTTGTAAAACGATTGGTGACGAATAGATAAAATATTTCTTCTTTTCCAGTAGTACCACATGAAAAAGACATTGCCTAAAGCACAGCGATATTGCTCTCTCTCATCATTTTCTAAAGATAAGGTAATGGAAAAGTAAGGATTTCTTCCTGGTGTACCGAAGTCTTACCTTTTAAAACTAAAGCATTGCCAAAGAAGTAACCAAACCTTTTGCAGCAAAAGCAACGCTACAATCTAATACTAAACTTAGGGACTCCAAAAAAATCTTAAAAGAAGATTGGAATTCTCTATTCCATATCTCCTAATTTGACATGTAATGCCCAAATGCTCAGAGGATGCCAAATGGTTCAAAGGAATGAATACTAAAATACATCATCCCACATGCAAATAGACAAGCATATCATTGGCTTCAAACTAACACGAAAACTACTCTCCCCTCATTTCTCGCTCTAGAACTACCCTCCCATTTTCAGCTATTTAGTATTTACAATCCGTTATTCTCCGTTAACTGACGTTCATTGTAACCACACTTGGCTTTCTAATCACACGCTTCATCAAAGCTCTCAGTAAGAAACTGCACTTTGTAAGCCTTTGCTAGGTATGGATCTAGAAATTTTTTTGAGTGAAGGCAAAATTTTACTGGAGACAAAAGAAAAATTTTAGTGGGGGCAAAATTTTAATGAGAGCAAAATTTTAATTTTTTTATGAGTTAAAAATTTAAAATAATAATTTTTTTAGGTAAAATTATTTGGAGCCAGTGGGGGCAAGTGCCCCCACTTGCCTCCATTGTGGCTCCGTCCCTGGCCTTTGCTATCCAGATTTTAACAGCCGAATCTCGTGGAGGTGCGTGTGTCTTGTTTCACTCGACAGCAAACAAACACACACACACACACACACACACACACACACACATATATATATATATATATATATATATGTGTATTTGTTTGCTGTCGAGTTTATATATATATATATATATTGTGTCTTGTTTCACTCGCCGCAAACAAACATTTCCATGGGCAAATTTTTTTTTGGATTATTGGATACGAAAAACAAGTGAGGATTAACGCCTCAACAAAGCCACTAATCTCTGATAAGTGTGAAGCAACAATCGAAGCCCCCGAAGCTGAAGTCTCCCAAAGAAACCATCGAATCATAGCTAAGGAACATGCTTAGCTAGGAAATCCACACATTGATTAGCTTCACGAAAAATGTGCTGAAGAAAGCAACACCAATCTCTTGCAATTAACGTCTTGATGTCCCTAATAAAAATAAACATAGGATGCGAACTGGGGCAAGAAGTCATCAGAAGATTAACTACATCTAATAAGAATAAACATAGTATGCGAATTGGGGCAAGAGGTCATCAGAAAATTAACTGCATCTTGAGAATTAGACTCAACAATAACTTTTCAGTAACCACGATCCCAAGCCAAAATTAAACCATGCCGAAGTGCCTGCAACTCGGCTACAGTATTAAAAGCATGACCAATATATCCTGAGAAGCCAATAATCTATCATCCATGTTCATCACAAATCAGACCTCCAAATCCAACATCACCTGAATTATCAAAAGCACTTCCATCCACATTTAATTTAACAAAACCCACCGGAGGACTGTGCTAAGAGATCCACACACTAGTATTGTTTGTAAGATCTGAACTAGTATGATAGAAGGCCATCCTACATTTGTTGATTGACGTGGTATGCTAATTACATTGACCAATGATGGTATTAGCTTCATTTTGAATAACATCTTTATTTCTAGCATACCACACAACCCAAGCGCCAGTAACAATATTCAATACATAGTCATAAGGCACACTAGTATCAAGGACATGCATGTTAATCCATTATCAGAAAAAACACCCTGGAATATTTCCAAGAATTTGGTGCCAAAAATGCTTTGCCCATAGACAATCTCTAATGGCATAAAGAGTTGTTTCATTACTTTTACCACATCGAGAACACAATGGAGATTGTGCAAAACCATTATCATAGCAAAGGGAATTTGTTGGTAAATGCTGCCGCCTTATCTGCCAAAGGAAGAATCGAAATTTCTGAAGTAATTGTAGCTTCCAAATTCGACACCATTGCTTATGAGAGTCAGGAGGATATGGTAAACGAATAAGGAACTCATGACCAGACTTAACCATGTAAGACCCCGTTGAAGTTTCTCCCCATATCAAAACATCAATGCAAGTATTATAAGGAGCCACATGAATTTCAAAGATTTGCTTTCAAACTTTGAGGTCCAAGGTGGTACTGATAGTAGAGAAATTCCATTAACCATCCGATGAGAGTAAATCAAAAAATGTAAGATCCCGATCCTGCATGCTAATAGTATAAATAAGACATTAGAGAGGCGCTTCACCAACCCATCTGTCAAACAAAAAGGAAATAGTACGACCATCTCCCATACGCCAAGCAAAACCATATTTCAAGAAAGGGATAGCGCTTTGAATAGCTTTCTAGCAAAATAAAGCATTAAAGGGCATGTTAGCCTTAAAATTTGGTTTGGAACGAATGTATTTGCCTTGCAAAACTTTAACCCACAACTTATTATCATTATGCACTAAAGACCAAATAAGCTTACCAAGAATGGCAATATTATTGTCTCGAGCCATCCGAAGGCCTAAACCTCCCATATTGTTGGGGCTACAAACCGATTCCCAATTAAGAAGATAGATCCCTTTTCCATTTCCTGAAGAACTCCATAGGAAAGATCTTTATGCCTTATCAATAGAATGACAAACACCTAAAGGCATCCAACATATCTGCATCAAGTAGAGAGGGATGGTTGAGAGAGTGGATTGAACTAAAGTATGCCTAGCAGCTCTATTAAGCAACTTAGTTTTCCAGCCTTGAAGAGGACCCTGGATTTTATCAAGAACATGTTGAAAGTCACGGTTTGTCTTACCACCATGCAAAGGAACTCCATGATGCATCCCTAAATTCATAGTGAATTTAAAATTAAACTGCCGACGAAGAGATTCCTTATACCTGTGAGGGACACCAGGCGATAAGGATGTCCTAGACTTCTGTGCATTAATGACCATACCAGAACAAGAACAAAATTGTCACATAATGGTTAGAACAACCATATAGTCGCTTATAGTAGCATGAGAAAATAAGAGAATATCGTCGGCAAAAAATAAGTGGGATATAGAGAGACTCGTTCTTGAAATCTTAATAGGCCTCCATTCATTTTACTGGATATAAGCAAGGACAACTTTTCCATATTAAGCACAAATAAGTAAGGAGACAGAGGGTAAATTGAAAGCACCAAAGCGCTCTTTAAACTCCTGCACTATTAAACACCTCGATAAGTGAACAAGATTAAACTTTGTTTGTTTCAACTTTCAACTTTAATTTTTAGTTTTTTATTTTTTAATTTAATAAAAAAATTATTTATCAAAATTTTATTTAAAATTTAATTATTATTAGCAATAAAAATATAAACATTAAAAATAAAAAAAGTTTTTATTCACTTTATCCAATATTGATCCGAAGCAAACACTCTCTCCTTTCATTTCTTTCTTTTCGATTGGTTATCTCTTTACCTTCTTTTCATCTTTCAACTAGTGACTGTATGTTGATGCTCCTGTCCAATCCATCAAAGCCAAGCTACGTGGCGAAGATTGAGCGGATCCAATTAGATAATTAAGGCCCGAACATTAAGGTATCCACATCAGTGTTATTATTGGCTAAAGGAGTTAATCGACAACCTTCAATATTTTCACGACTTTAAGGAGGTGATTTTATCTGCGTGAAATTTTATGTTTCAATTAAGTTATTTTAATTATATTTTGATAATATATTTATATAAATATATGAATGATATAGATTTATATAAAATGAGTTGAAATATCATAACCAAAATAGAGAATTCTATATAAATATATGGATAAAATTTCATAGAACACAATAGAAATGCTGTGATCAAAATAGGGAATATATTCCTGTTTTTATCTTATCACTAGGATATACAAAGCACCGATATGATTGAACAAAAGCGTACAATGCACAAGTTTAAAAGTTACATAAAGCTTGACATTGTCAAAAACGATGATTGCTTCTATCATCTCAAGTATAACTCTGCTACTAGAGCCTTGAATTTGGATAGTCATTGTGCATGTTTATAGTATGATATTCATAAAATATTAACTCAAAGAAACTTTTGTAATGCTACTTATATTACTTTATGATTGCTGTAATTTGTTTAGAGTAGCTCGATAAATTTGATTTTAAGAGTTTTGTTTTATGATTTTTAAGTTGACCTCTAATAAAACATACACATAACTTAGCAAGTGTTAAAGTGAAGTTTAATCATTTTTGTATTGACAAAAGGGTAAAACTGGACCTTAATGTTTTCTCCTGAATTTATTTTTAGCTCAAATGTTTTAACTTTCAACAAACATTCAATTTATATTTAAAGATCAACTTAACATCTCCATCAACTTGGTATCAAAAAATCCTACCTGATATTTTTTTTATTTTATTCTTATAGGCTCCTACATCAGATGTGCAATTTATATGATAAACGGAGCTTAAAAAGTTCAAAAAAAAACCTAAAAACATCTTAGAGCTAGACAAAAATGTTTGAAAAATCCTAAAGGTTGTTGTTTGGCTAGTACAAACATCTAAAAGCTAATTCCTTCATTTGTTTTCTAAATCCCTAGTCCTTAATCTATGATTATTTGTTCCTCTGGCAATCCTCCATGCTTCTCTATCCCCTTAGCAATCCTCCTTACTTTTCTTCTCATTTAGTCTTCTCTATTCCTCTAACAATCTCAATTGTGTCATGTTCCTCTTACAATATCATTCATGGCTTCTTAGTTGTTCTTCTATGTTACTAAGTGAGGTGCGTATCCAATGTTAATCATGTCATGTGTTAACTCAAAGCATGTGTTATTGTTTTTAATTGAATTTGATTTATGTTTTGTAGGTAAAGGTGAAAGAGAATTGTGGCTCCTTTTGTCTATTATAGGTAACATATGGCCTTGACATATGTTTTACAAGTGTTTATGTTAGATTCTTTGTTGGCAGTTTGAATATAAAAGAACAATCTATATGTATTCTTTAAATTTGTCAATAATTTAAATTAAAACATGAAATTTGAAAAGGGTTTGGTCATGTAGACTTTCTTTAATCTTCTTTGCAATCGATGATGAGAAAAGTTAGGATGAAATTAAATAAGATTCTCTTACATGATCTTGCTTGTTATTTTATAAGGTATTAAATAAGCAACTGTATGACATTACATAAGATACTCTTACATAATCTTACTTGTTATTTTATAAGGTATTAAATAAGCAACTGTATGACATTACATAACATACTATTACATAATCTTGTATGACATTAAACAATCAACTATATGAGCTATTTTCATGTTATCTTATATGTTAATGTAATTTGTAGCTAATATATGTGCTTAAACGCCTCAAATGTTCCTTGAAGAAAAAAACCGTGTCTAGGGTTAATTGGTCATATCCTTAGCTAAACTTGGAAGGTGAAGATGTACGATGTGTCGCAACTACATTGAATTCATTTATATGCTATAGTAATTATTTGGTGTTCAAAACAGGTACTGTTAGACCCTTAAGTTCTAATTACGAAATTGCGCAAGCATTGGCAAACCTTAACCAATGTTTGACACTAAGGGTGACAAAATAAGGCAAAGACTTGCGAATAAGCAAGGAAAACTGACATTGCGATGAATTGGCAAGTGTTGGTGTACATTGGTAGAAATCTTTGATAAGATGCAAGATTCGGATATGAGATCAAAAGATAGCTTGAGATGGACTTTAGGTTGAAGATTAGTTGGATCACATGCATGACACTATAAGAACATGATAAAATACTGACATAACAAAAACCATAGGTAATTAGAGACAGAAAAAATATTCGTCGATAACACTGTCGTGAAAATTTTCATTTTGCGACGGACAAAATTTTCATCGGTAGAGGTGGAGGGAAAATATCCCCTCAAATTTGCCGATGGATTATAGCGACGAAAAATCATAGTCGTCGGTAAATTAGGTGGGAATGCTTGCCACAATAAACTAGCATAAGGATTTACCGATGGAATATAGATCTATTGGTGAATTTCTGATGGTATAACTACTCCGTCGATAAATTTACACTAAAGCATTGGGGTTTACTGACAGTGATGTATTCTGTCGGTGAATTTTTGACGATCTGGCCACTTCGTTGTTATCTTCATATTAATAATTTTAAAAACCAAACGATGTCATTTTTGATCAGGGAAAAACCCATCCGAGCCTTCCCCCTCTGTGTTTGCGAACCTTCTTCTCCTCCCTTACCGTCACTCATCTTCTCCTTGCCATCGCTCATTGCCGTCCTTTTCAGTTTCTTGTTACGGTGGGATTAAGTAAATCAGAGTTATTCGCATTCCTAGCCTTTATTTTGATTTTTGCTTACAATTTTTCTCGTACACACTTTTTGGTTGCTAGTGTATGATAAGAACCTTTTACTTGAAATCAAGTACTCACGTTTTTAAGTTTAATATGGGTTTATTTCTTATGGTATTTGAAGAATTGATGTATGTGGGTTTATTTTTCTGATAACTTTCTGTGTAACGTTTTTAAGGATTGATGATTGGTGCTTTCTGCATTTTATATATTCCTTTAGCCCTTTGAATATCTTGCTAGGATTACCATTGATTAGTACATTGTAAGTAGTGGTGCATATGTAGGCTTTAATCTAGCCTATGAACTTGGTCAAAAATCTAAACCATTTAGGACTAGAAAGAATAAAGTTCCACTGTGAAGTATCAAATGCTTTTAAGAAATTCATTTTAATTTCAAAACTCTTTATAAGCATGTTTTTCTCATAATATTCCATCAACTCCTGCATCATCAAGATGTTGCCAAATATAGATCTAGCTGGTAGTAGGATGAAGAAATAATCATATTGTGTTCCTTGCTAAATTTATATGAAAATTTCATAAACTATTTCAATGATGTGAAAAATGCCCTGTAGTAAAAAAAAATTGAAGAAAAAGATTTTTAGCACTTACAAAGATAGATTAGAATTGAGTATGATTATCATTAGAGGTAGGAGTAGGGAAAAGAATACTGGAAACCAGAGCAAGTAACAATTTAAATTAAAGGCAAAAATTGTTTCATACTTTAATTATAAAGAGAATACAGTAACAATTTAAATTAAAGGCAAAAATTGTTTGATATTTTAATTATAAAGAGAAGCAACACTTTAGGATATACTGTGTACAATGGAAGAAAGAAAATAAAAAAGGAGATAGATCATAAAGCTAGTGTTACTGTAGTGTATCTAAGCTTCGATAAAGAGGATGGAAGAGGAGGTGATGTTTTGATGGTCAGTAAGTCTAACTCTATAAGTTAGTGGGTACTATACATTGGAGAACCTTATCATATAACCTTCAATAAGGACATGTTTTGTTCTTTTAATGAATGAAATAGTACAATTAGGTTGGGTGATGATGGAAAGCATACTATCAAAGGCAATGGTTTTATATAGATCTAAATGTAAAATGAAACTGTGACAACTGTTGGAACCCCTCCCTGGTGCAACACGTGTCCGACGTCCTACGTGACATCTGGACGCGCGCGTCATAAGGAAGGGATTCCTCACCACGAAAGAAACCTCAAATCGAACTTCAGTTCACGTCATTCGAATAAACTTGATAATTTTACCCTATTTATCCTCCAATTAAAATTAATCTGCTTAGGGCCCATAATTAAATCCAATCTCTTAGCTCATACAAAATTCCATGCCCCTAGGTCAAATAAAAACAGAAAACGTCTCAATCGGATCTTAAAAGATCACAAAAAAATGAAATTTCACACAAAACCGACACACATCGGCCATAAGGTCCAACTAAAACCCGACACTCTCATTTTACCAAAAAGGGGTAGAAAATTTGACTAGTTAACCAATGCGTCAAATTGCATGCAAATCGGAGGTTAAATGGGGAAGAAACAAAGAAAATAAGAAAAAGGGTATTAAATGTGATTTAAAACCAACTTTACATTTTTATAACCTTTCACCCCGAAATCCGAATTTCGAATATTTAGTGTCTATCGAAACATAAACGGAAACTCGATAACGTTCTAGAAATATGTTAAAGACAAATTCATTCATAAGTTGTTTCAAAATTTTAGCCCAAACTCAACTTCTCTTACATCATGCCAAAATTGGAAAATTCACATCTTTTGATACAAAAGAATCGAAAATGTCTTATATTACTTCATCGGAAAGATTAAAAGATGCTTTATAACTTTCATGAAGAAAACAAAAGTCATTTCAATCATTAAAAGAAAGTGTCTAGCTTTTTCATCCTAAGTCGAAAATTTTCAAATGAATAATGAAAAGTACCAAATGAATAGTAATCAGAAATTTTCAAATGCCTATAACTTTTTCATCCTAAGTCGAAAATTAACCCATTTTGTACCATTTTAAAGATCTTGACAAGCTCTACAAACTTTAAGAAATACCTCTCACTCAAATTTAAACCCTAATATGGCCTAAAACCCAAAACAAGGTGGCTGCCCATTTTAGAAAAAAAATGGACAGCACCTCCCCTAAAAGTGCTCTAGCCAAACTCTTCAATTTCCAACCTAACTTCCACCTACACAAAAATCACTTCAATCTTCCAATTTCTCACAAACATCCAACAACCAAACCAATGCAATTATCTCAACATCAACTCACAATGGCAACAACACAATCTTAGGTATTCTAAACATTTCAACCTAACTCCTAAACATCCACTCATTTCCAACTCATAAAGGAACTACAAGCTCATGCTTGCTTTTACATTTTCCAACATACAATCATACATCCATACATGCTTAGGAAACATATACAATATACAATGGAAACTTCAAAAACTTTAATATTTACATGAAATAAGCAAATACAATGCTTTAAAGAGCATTTTAGCCCGAATACATCAAAATTCCAAAGAAAGTTTACAAAATCCAATCTTTGTCTAAAATGCTAGCCAAAGCATTGTTTTCAAAAGTATGACTTCAAAAACAAAAGCATCGGAGTAATGCCTCA
>JANZLX010000213.1:35984333-36005854 GCA_025531955.1 Erythroxylum orinocense
TTGATTAAGGATAATTTCCAAGAAAAGGGAAATTGTATAGATTTGCATAAGTTGAATAAAGATGGCTATATAAAAAAAAGAAAAAAATTTATACCGGATTTCGGATAGTTTGAGTCTAAGGTATCCAACGCGACGTTTTTCTTCGATAATTGTGTTCGGATGTCGAATCCGTTTTAGTTTTGTTCTTGGATGTCGCAAGGTTGTATCTGTTTTGCTCTGTTCAATTCGTTCATTTCGTTTTCGTTTTCGATTATGTTATTGTTTTTCGCTTTATGTTTCCGCTTCGGAATTCGAATTTCATTTCCGATACTTTGTTTTCGCTTGCCGACTGATTTGTTTCGATTCGTTTGCATTTAATTATTCAATTCGTCTTCGAATTCGTTTTATCCAATTTGAATTCGCTTCGTTATTCGTATCCGTTTCTCATTTTTTTCGGTTGGGATCTGGTCTCGGATCGGGTCCCAACAGGTTTACCCTGTGGCGGATGTTAGCAGTTCGAGTTCGCTTATCTCCAACTCGTGATCTACGCCAAAAGTATGTCTCTAATTTAATGCAAATAAAAAATCTTCTCATTTGGATATCTACAGAACAAGTTATAGCTTAATTATAGATGCACAATCAATGGAAAATGTTACAGCTAACATATTCTAGTCACTCTCGTCCAATTTTCCAGATTTTTATAACTTCCTACATTTTACATCTAGCACATCTTGTACATAGATCATCTTTTCTACTTCATTTCCTCTTCATTCTCACCTTAATTTACATCTCAAAACATTCACAAAACAAGTCATAAAATACTATTAATCATAACCACAAAACATGACATCAACCATGTCCATTCATTCATCAATTTACTGCACTCATCCAAATACCATTATAATGATCATTCTACCTCAAAAACATCTCTATAACAACTTATGGATCATTAATCATCATATATGTAAGAGCAAGACATTAATCTTCCCACATTACTCACTCACGTTTTTACATATACCTATCCTTAACTTATGAACATTTAACCTCTAACTATCATCAAATATGCTTCGTTTAACAAATCAAGAAGAGTTAATGCTTATACTTACTTGTTTGGCTTCAATGTCTTCAAATCACACTTAACCCTAGCCTCTCCTATGCATCCCACAATCATCAACTTTCAAGGTGAAATCATTTGGGTCTTTTAGCAACAAGAAGAAGATAGCTAGGTAGTTAAGTGGCTAGTAATGGAAGAAAGCAAGGTTTTGTTTTGATGCTTGGAGAAGAGAATGTCGTGAGTGAAGAAGAGAGAAAATGAAGAAAATGAAGAAGATGGAGATGAGAGAAGCGAATGTCGTATTTAGCAAGTGAAAGACCCAAAATATGGTCTTTCACTTAATAAATTTGTTATTTAAACAAGTGGTGTGGCAAGTGACACTGCCACATGTCACTCAAGGTCTCTTCTTGGTCTTGTATTAACTAGTCCATTTGTCTCCAATTTCTACTCTAATTGTCTCCCAATTTTCAATGACATAAGTCATTAAATCTTAATGTCACATATTAAAATTTATACTGTCATTTGACATTTATTTCTACCACTATTCATCAATTGTTCTGCCATTTAGTATTTTTTTCTAGTCCAAAAATACCCTTAAATTTTAAAAAATTCTCAAAAATTCTGAGTCAACAAATATACTCTCCAAATCAATTCTTAACACATATAATTCATAATTCCAATTATAATCACATTTATAGATCAATTATATCCCAAAAATATTAATGAGTGCATGTACAATCATTTTAATGTGCAAAAATCAATATTCACATGTGTGTATGCTAACATTATGTATGAGCATGAAATGGATTTTTCTAAATTCTCATTGATGTTTTCTCAATTACAAAAATCTAGGGTTCTAACCCTTAGTATAAAAATGGGATGTTACATTCTTTATATAATCCTTCTTAACGTATATGAATGAGGTAACAGACCAACTTCAAGTTTAAGATGTTATTGTTGCCTCCAGATTGTTAAGATGTTATTTAAAGGAATTGAGTGGAAAATATGTAAAAGTAATATTTTTAAATTTATCTAGTTCATTTAAGATCTCTTTCAAATACTTAATGTTCCTAGCTAAGGTCTTATTGATTATTGCTTGGTTGTAGAAACTCATTTGTTGGAAATATTTCTATTTTCAAGGAGATTGAAGAGAAGATTAAGCAGGTACGCAGTTTTGACATTCATTTCCTTTGCTAATTGACAATGTCAACAATGATTTTCCACACATTTTAATTGAATTTGTATTTGTTTCTATATTTTATAGCATAGTCATTTTACATCTTTTTACTTCATTGAAAAGAGAACTTTTAACATCATTTTTATGTTTTCAAAGGCAAATAACTGGATTTTCTTGCATGACACGGTGACAAGCAAATGCTATAACTAAGACTTCTAAACGTGAATTTATATCAATTGGCATACTGTTTTGAAATTCATTGTCTTCTTTGCTTTGTTTTAGTTATCTTCTTTGGTTGTCAGCTCACTCTAACTCCGTCATCTTCTTTCTTCATGTGTTTCAGTACTTCTTCTGCGTGTCGGTTGAGGCAAGTGAGTTTTGTTATTTACTACGTTTTTATATACTTGGTTTAATTTGGGTATTTGTTTATGGTTTGAACCTCCCATTTGAACTTCTTGCATTTTTAATGTAAATGGCCTGCACTAACTGAAACTTGTTTGCAGTATGAACTTCGGTTTTTCAATGAATTAATATAGGATGGGTTTGACTTATAGTTCCAAATATCTAAATTTGTGAACAGGTTATTTCATTGATGCTCTCTAAAATGATTATGTTCTCTTTGTTGTTCATGTGTGAATCTTTACACGCATCTTTTTTTAATATAATAACAATCTTCTTTTAAACATATTAGATAATTTGTATATATTACAATAATTTATTAATCAAATTATTCATATTTCTATCTTTACTTATTATATTTGTTACTAGCACATAAGTAATTTAGGTTAAATATCAAACTTATAACATTAATATTAAATTTCAATTACAATATCTAAACCATTCAATTAAAAATTCCAACTTTATAAAATTAAGTAATTCATTTTATGTTCCCATACCAAATCAAATAGCTATTACTTTTTCCTTTCACGTCCTTAAGTGCGTATTTGAAATCTCTTATAACATATATGATTACAAATAGAAAAAATAGATCTTCAGTTAATAAATAATTTTGATCTTAATCCATAAACCTTAACCTATAACTTGTGATGCAGTTCCCATGAGGCTTATTGGTGAAAAATACCGCGAGCCTAGGAGTCACAACGAGAACTTGTTATGTTGATTCACAGACGTAAACTTTGGGGATTAATTCAATTGGTTAATATTTAGGAGATGTTATGTAAAGTTTAGATGTTTTATAAACTTTGGAGAATATGAAGGATATTAACTATAGAATCACTGTTTGAAATTAACAATTTTGCATAAATGAGTAATGTTGATAGATCTTGGATGTATAGACAATTAACAACTGGTGGTTTCATTAATCCTGAGTTTGTTGAGAGAGTTGAAGCTTTTATTCATTATGTATGTTCTCAACCTGCATATATGAATGGGACAAAGATCAGATATCAATATAAAACGTGCAAACACATTCGTTTCCTTCCTATTGATGAAGTTAATGGGCATGTACTGAGAAAGGGTTTGTCCATAATTATTTTCAATGGACACAACATTGGGAATCGTTGATTTGTAAAGTATAATCATCTGTGAACTTAAATGAGTTTGAAAGGGGGATTAGATTAGAATAGAAAATGTGGATGCAATGCAAAATCCTTACATGCAAATGGTTTATGATGCAGCTGGTTATACCTTTCAGGAAAATATAGAAAATCTTGAAGAAGAGCCAAACCCACATGTAAAACAGTTTTTTTACTTACTACATTCAGCTGACCAGGAAATATGGCCAAATTGTGAGACAATACTCAATTGTCTTCAATTTCTCGAATATTGAACATAAAGTCTGAAGGACATATTTCTGATCATAGTTTTGATAAAATTCTTGAATGATATAATGAATCATTACTCCTAATTATACAATAGTTGATAGTTTTTACAATATTAAGAAACTTATTAGGAGTATTGTTTTGCCTGTTGAAAAATTTGATTGTTGCAAATTGGGTTGTATGTTATATTGGGAAGATGATGTCAAATTACAAGAATGCAAATTTTGTAGTCAATATAGATTCAAGCCTAGACAGCATTATATGAAGCAGAAATTAGTACTCTATAAGCGGATGTATTATTTTCTGTTAGCTTCGAGACTTCAAAGACTATATTCTTCTGATGTTACTGCAACTCACATGAGATGGCATAATGAACACGAACAAGAAGATGGAATAATAAGTCATCCATTAGATGCACTAGCATGGAAACATTTCAATGACACCCATTATGAGTTTACAATTGAAAGTTGAAATGTTAGGTTGGGATTGTCGACAGATAGATTCCAACATTTTGGTCAATCCGGCCAGTAATATTCATTATGGTCAATCATAATTACTCCTTATAATTTGTCTCCATGGATATGTATGAAAGAGGTATATATATTCTTAACTGTGATTGTGTTAGGGCCCACAAATTCAAAGCATAAACTTGATGTATTCTTACAACCATTGATATCTGAATTGCTGAATCTTTGAAAATATGGTATTGAGACATATGATGTATCTCTGAAACCAAAATTTTGTGTTGAAAGCAGCTTTGATGTGGACCATTAGTGATTTTCTGGTATATGCCATGTTGTTTAGATGGAGCACAGTAGGAAAATTGGCCTGTCTTTATTGTGGCAATGATTCTGATGCGTTTTATCTTTTTAACGGGGGCAAAACATTTTAGTTTGACAACCATAGGAAATTTCTTCCTCCAGATCATCCATTTAGACGCAATAAATAAAAGTTCATTAAGAATAAAACGGTAAAAATACCTCCTCAGTCCTCCCCCTCACAAAGCTGGTGAAGAGAATTTGCCATAGATTGAGGAATTAGGCTTGCTAAAAGTTATAGAATTTGAAACTAATGAAGTTAATACAAGCATTAGTAAAAACTTTGGTTGGAGAAAATGAAGCATTTTTTGGGATTTGCCATATTGGAAAACTAATTTGATATGTCATAATATAGATGTGATGCATATTGAAAAATATTTTTGACAATTTGTTCAATATTATAATGAACATTGAAGGGAGGACAAAAGACAATGCAAAATCACGAGCTGATTTGCAACTTTTTTTGTAGAAGTAATGAGTTACATAAAGATCTTCACACCAGTAAATAACCAAAAGCTTGTTACACTTTGAACAAAAAATAAAATGAAATATTGTGTGAATGGTTGAAAAGTCTAAAGTTTCTCGATGGTTATGTTTCAAACTTGGCAAGGTGTGTGGACATGAGGAACTACAAATTATTTAGGATGAAAAGTCATGATTGTCATGTGTTTATACAAAGGCTAATTCCAATTGCATTTCGGGAGTTGCTACTAAATAAGGTTTAGAGAGTAATAACATAATTAAGTTTGCTTTTTAAAAGTTTAGCATCATCGGAAATCAAGTTGACTAAAATAGAAAAACTAGAAAGGGAAATTCTAGTAATTTTGTGCAAGTTAGAAGGGATTTTTCCTCCAAGCTTCTTTGACTATATGGAGCATCTACCTATGCATTTAGCACATGAGGCAAAACTAGCCGACCCAGTTCAATATCGATGGATGTATCCATTTGAGAGGTAATTCAACAAAAATGAATGTAATTGAAGTAATAACATGTTTTAACAACTAAATTATAGTAACCATATTAGCTAATATAGGAATTTTCATCACTTAAAGAAAAAAGTCAAAACAAGGCTAGAGTTGAAGGTTCGATATGTAATGCTTATTTAGTGAAGGAAGCTAGTACATTTTGTTCACATTATTTTGAGCCACATGTTCACACAAGAGAAAGAAAAGTTCCTCGTAATGACAATAGGGGAGGAACGAGTGATGTTAATGGTAACTTATCCATTTTCACATATCCTGGATAAACATATGGATGTTCAACAAGAAGAATGTTAACAGAGGAAGAAATTGAGGTTGTCCATGGTTACATCTTATTGAACTATCAAGAAGTTCAACCTTTCATGCAGTAAGTTAAAATTGATTATACGAGGAATTGTTATGTAAGCTTGACAAAACACAAGATGACATCAATAAAGAAGTTGGAAGACACTTTCCTCAATGGGTCGAGAAATATGTAAGTTTTTACGTACAAATATTGAAATGATTGAATTATAAGATTTAAATGTTCAAATGACATTATACTATTTGATATGATAATTTGTTAGAAAATCCAATAGAGAACAAGTTTATATATGATCTTGCAAAGGGACCTCTGTGAACTGCTAAATTGTATCTAATGTAATTCATTAATGGATACAAATATCATACAAAATATCATGATCATAGCATGGCAACAATAAATAGTGGAGTTTGCATACAGGGAGAATTGATAGATTACTATAGTAAAATTATTGAGATACTTGAAATTGAGTACCCTGTATTATCAATAAAGCGAAGTGTAATATTTAAGTGTGACTGGTTTGATCTAACTTTAAATTTTGGTACAAAAGTGCATAGTCGATACAATTTAGTTAAAATCAATAAGCGAAGAAGATTGAGACAATTTGAACCTTTCGTATTGACAATGCAAGCGATTGAGGTGTATTATGTCTCTTTTCCCAGCTTACGACGAGATAAGTCAGATTGGTTGGTCATTTGTAAAGTTAAACTTAGAGGGGTTTTTCAATCACATGAAAAAGGAGAATAGAGAATTGAAAGTGAAGTGTTTCAGGAAAATGTTTATGAAATAAATGCATCTGTCACATATGGTGATAATGAACCTTTGAACAATCCATCTAATGAATATGTTGAAATTTCATCTGGAGAAGATAACGAGGGCTAGAGATCTGAAGAGGAGCCTGAGTTTGATTCTTATTCTTCAGAAAAAGAAGACGATTTTAATTTACAATTAAGTGATGATAGCGATTAATTTGTGTTTGTAATTGACTATTATATTCAACAAATCAATTATTTCCTTTTCAATATATTGTGTAAAATATTTAATTCAAATTCTTATATTTCTAGAAAATTCAATCAAATATAAATTTCAGGTTGAAATATGCCACCAAAGATAAAACATGATATAATGTGACCAAGGTTCAGATAACGATTCGGAGGTACTTACTGTCTAGTTGGACCATCACATTTTGCAACTGGAACTGAATCACCTCCTCCCCCTCTAACTACTGCACTTGCAGATGAGACATCACTTTTCGTACCTGCTGCTACACCATCCATCACCCCTACATCATCCACTACCCCTATAGCGACAGAGATATCAGGGATAAATGATGAGGATGAAAGAGGCAGCCACCAGCTTGGAGCTGAAGGACCTGATAGAAGAACTTACATCACAATTGTCAATAATTTGTAAGTGAAAATACATGAAACACTATATGTTTATAATTAAGTTATAAGTTTAAATTTTTTAAAATGATATAAAATTATTTGTTTTTATATTAGGTTGATTCCGTCTAGACCGTGCTCATGAAACATGACATCCAAATTTAAGGAGAAGATTGATCTTGAGAGTTATGTATGGAAGGATATCTCTCAGGCTACAAAAGAATTTTACTATCAGGAGTTTGAGGTACAATAAAAAATATTATTTTTTTAATTGATTTTTATACATTAATTAGATAAATATTATTACATTATAAGTATTCTTCGAATTTTTTCCTTTTGTTTTAGATTTTTTTTTTTGGATTCTGAATTTAACGCGGTCATTAATAAAGTATGGGAGAGACGAGCACGTACACGTTATCGAGACTTTGTTGGTGCAATACACAAGGCTAGTATACGACTGCCTTATATTTCTGAACAAATATGGAGTCGTTGGCAGTAGTATCGGACATCACTTAAGGCAATATCCATTTCATAGCATAATTCTACCAACAAACGTGGAGGATCGGGGGGAGAGTCTTCTCGTAAAGACGAGAGGATCTATTTCTCACCACGAGCATGCAGAGAGACTTGTAAGTATTTATATTTTACATTTATATTCTGATTTTTTACTTTAATATATTTCAATTCAAATTGATGTGTGAATTTTGGAATAAAAATATATGTATTATGGAGAATGATAATGTTATAAATGTCTGGTGCTATATATGGTTGAGTTTTTAAGTTAATGTTTTTTGTTCAATAGGGGGTAAATATCATAAAATTAGAGGAAACTCTATCGAAATTTTTATAAATTCTAGTTAACTTATAACATTTTATTCTTATGCAGGAAAAGTCTATAGGCATGAGACCTACACCCCGTCAGCTCCTTTTGCACACTCACACTAAGAAGCATAATGGTGTGATATTTGTCAATACCTGATGTAGAGAATTAAATGTATGTAAAATTTATGTTTTAATATTAATGCTTAATAATTATTACTTGCTAATATAAACATTGCCTTTTGATATGACCAAATACAAGAAAGCATTCAACGACAGTTTCAATAGTCTAAAGATGTTGATGAGACTCAAACTTATCTTCATGCAGTGGGTGGTATCAGGGACGGATCTAGAAATTTTTTTGAGTGGGGGCAAAATTTTAATAGGGATAAAAAAAATTTGAGTGGGGGCAAAATTTTATTTTATTTTATAAAAAAACTTAAAATAATAACATTTTTATTTTATTTTTTTGAAAAAAGTGACACTTGCCCCCAGTGTACATCCATCCTTGGGTGGTAGGGACCATCATGGAAAGATATTTGGCTTAAGTTCATTTGCGAACACATGTTATTCGCAATCCTCCACGTTTAGTACAACAATATTTAGTAGGTGGTCGACAACCAATGAAGTCAATGAGCTTCGAAGCACAGTACAGACATTGGCAACTCAGTTGCAACAGTTGATGAAGTATATAGCTCAGCTCCGTAATGAGATGGAGGAGTTGAAGGGGGAGGAGTTGCACCTCATCATAGCAATCAGAGCATCTGCGATCATCAAATCAATAGTTTACTTGTAGTCATTTCATTTGAATTACAAATAGTTATTATATATAATTTAATGTTTTTATTATCAATTAAGATAATTTTGACTTTATATAATCAATCAACTTTCTGTTTAAACAAATTAAATGCATAAACAAATCAAAATATTATGAATAGATAATTCATAACTACTTAAATTATGCATTAACCATAAGATTATCAAATAAAATTTAATGACGATATTTTTTTAATTTTTAAAAATATTTACCAACGGAAAAATAAGTACGTCGGTAAAATCAATTATATTTACCAACAGAACACAATAAATTGTCGATAATATTCGCAAATTTTACCAACGGGATTTGCCGCAGAAAAGTCATCAGTATGATCACCAACAAAACAATCATAATCGTCAGTAATGTTGTAATAAAATTACCTACAGAATAACCAATACTGTCTGTAAATATGATGATGGAAAAATCTTGATCATCATAAATTTACCGACGGTCGACTGAACATACAACCGTCGGTATATTCACCGACGATTGCATAAAATGTCCGTCGATAAATTTACCGACGAACATTCTATTATTTGTCAGAAATTATTACCTACAACTTTTCTATGATGCCTTTGTCCGTCGATAAATTTTGTCACCAATCTGACTTCCCGACGAAATCCTTAGGTTTTCTGTCGGTAATATCCGTTGCTAAACGACATTTTTCTTGTTATGTGAGGGAGACATATGAGAGCTCCAAGGACTTAATATGTGCTCAAATAAACAAACTAAGACTAATGGACTTGACATAGGTAAGCATTAGATTAGACCAGTATGCTATGAAAGGTTTTGGGTTTGAATGACTCATCATCAACGAATAGAGATCAAGGAAAGATCTTAAATGATGTAGTGGATAAGACCACAGTAGATATACATTATCCCTAAAAGATAAAGACCATGTGGTTAGATTATCTAAAGATACATGAATGTATCATTTCTAATTAAATATAATTTCTTATCTTGTTGGTAGTGATGTAGATAAATCCTATCAAATAAAATCCTACTTGGATGAGGATGTTATCCAATTGGTTAATGTGATGTAATCTGATAAGAATATAGATGATCTAATTAGTTCAGTTCAATTAGGATTTTGAATTGTAAAGCCAGAAGTATCGATAAATAGCTATTTAAGCCTTGCTTCAAAGGAGAGATAGAAAGGAAGGGAGTACATTGAGAGAGAACATTTTTTTGTATACTGGGGAATAATAAAGGTTAGTTTTTATCGTAGCTCTTGTATGTTTATTATTACCTATGATTAATTTAATATTTTTGTAGTATTCTTACTCGAGTGTGAGAGTTAAACATTTTAAGGGTCGTAAAGTGTTCGAGAACAAGGTTTTATTGGTCAAAGGTTAGTTTTTATCGTAGCTCTTGTATGTTTATTATTACCTATGATTAATTTAATACTTTTGTAGTATTCTTACTCGAGTGTGAGAGTTAAACATTTTAAGGGTCGTAAAGTGTTCAAGAACAAGGTTTTATTGGTCAATAATCATGTGGGAAGCCTAAATTTTGCTTAAACGGACCTAAGTGAGATTGTTATGTAAAGGAGTACACACGACTTCGGTGTAAGTTTGGTGTTTAGAAAAACTTTTGTAACAACTAGTTTTCTCTTGCTTTGATAGATTAGTTTGAAAATGAAATTAATCCAATAAATACTTGATTGATGAATCATCATTAACCAATTTCTACAAATATACGAAGAATTTGATTTGATTATTAAGTTGATTAGTTTTTTAACTTTAATTATTTAATTTATTTATTATAACGTATCTACAAATTTGACTTTGACATATATTGTGTTTACTTAAGAATTAAAAAGAGATATATTTATAATATATTAAATTTATGTATTTAGTTAATATAAAAATGAAATAAACGTTTTAGATTTAAATTATAACTTTCCTTTATATATATAGATATATATATATATGTATGTATATGTATTACATATAAGAATAATGTGGCTATATGATAAAGATATCACGTATCATTAAAAAGCCTTACTATTTTGATTTTTTCTAATATTTCTTTCATAAGAGTGAACAATTACTTATAATCTTATATAATGTAAATTGATATGATTATGTAAATCTAAACAATTTAATTTATTGATTTTTAATTATTTTGAACAGTTTGTCATTTAATTTACATCCATATCATAATTATTTCTGAAAATATGACTAATAACTATTAAATTATTTAATTATTTAAGAATTATCTTCGCTTGACTATGCCAAACGTCATATTTTGTGAAATTTTTTTTTTTTGGTTACATTTATATGGAGAACATCTATTATGCTTAACGTGTAAAAACTTATATTCCAGCAATAGTATGATAATGTAACAATCAACATATGAACATCAAATAACAATATAATTGTTTTTAAAAAGATGATGCATTGAAAAGTGCTTCAAAGAAAAGCTGGAAGATTCGGCCGTCTTTAGTCGTTATGGCTTTATAAGATAAAAAGAAGCTTATTTCATTTACATAAAACAAAGAAAAGAATTAAGATTATGACACGAGTATAATTATGTTTTCAGTTTCAGAATACGTTACACGGAAAAGTGCTTTAAAAGATATTTTATCAGATTGTTTTGATCAACACTATATTTGTTGTAAGAACAAAAAGGCATTATCCATATATTTCATTTACATAATCAAAGAAAAGAATTAATAATGGATCTTAAAACATATGCCGACAAAATTATTTCTAAAAGAAGCAACTTCAGTATTACTTTCTAATTTTTATTACCAAAGATAAATATATTGTCATTATCAAATTTTAAAAATATTTTCATATTGTACACCCAACAATTCAGTAATTAAATGATTGTAGACAAACTAATTATTACACATGCAACTATTGTTTGTAAAACAGCAAAAGTACGACATACATAGTTTTATCATAAAAGTTAATAATGCCAAAGAAGGCTTATCGAAAAATATGGCAGATGAACTTACAAAAATTTCTTGTAAAATACATCAATGATATTTGTATCTTCTTTACGTAGAGATTATTAAGAATCTGAATAACGAATGCAGATCTTTTTTCCACAGCTATTTTTGATATTTTCTCATATATGCATTGCATGACTTTATGAAATGAGTCGAGAAAGGTCAGGTGAGACGCGAATAACGCTTAACCAGGTTGACAAAAAATGCTGAACATAAAAAATGCGTTGACTTTCTCCTTGTCCCTGTGGAATGTATAAAAAGAATCTACCGCATAGAATTTGGATTAACTTGCCTTTGCTCTCTTCCATACAATGACGATGCCGTAAAGATCTGATGAAGCCAACAAGTTCTCTCCGTGGTTCCATGAGACGTCGACAACTGGGAATCTATGGCCCTGCATTCACAGATACTTGTCAAGTTGGGAGTCTTCATATAGACAACGGATACAACCTCGTATACAAAACCAACCTGCAGCTTGTTTACACATGTATGTTTTGGACGAGTTAAGTCATAGAAGTATACGTTAGAGTCCTCACTTCCAGCCACTGCATATTAAGTGAGCAAAGATAAAAACTTGGAATCACTATGCACAATTGAACTCTTTTAAGTTCTAATATTCCCATTGGTCGAGCAACTTTTTGAGAAGTTAACACTTACAAACTATCTGAACTGAAAATTAAGTGGGTTGGCATGGTTTTGGTTAATCTAGGGTTCCCAGTAAGCACAGCAGAGAAAGTAGCGTGGAAAGTTTGATGAATGGAAAATCATACAGACCTATGTATTCTCCTTTTTCAAGGGAGAGAAGAGGACAGAAAGATGCTCTTATCTTGTGCACTCGTGGAGCCAATTTGAGAGAGCAACGAAGAGTGAGATAACCATTTATTTCCAAGGCAACACTGCATGTAATCACAGCATAGTTAAGCTAATTCAAGTTACTAATCGACTAAAAGTAGAAAATATGCCATTATGAAACACCTGAAGAAAGATAAGCTTCCATCTTGAGTACATGTCAGTAACACAGGTCCTCGTGCCAGTAGAGAGAAACTTCGGTATTGCACGGTAGTTACTGGATATTTGTTCTTGCTGCCACTTCGATGGCGATGTGACCGGGATATGGCACCTGTACGTGAGTCCATACTCACCGAGTAAACACAACCCTGCATGCATCATTCCATGAGTATTTGTCACATGTGACTTTATCAAACGGAAAAGATTATTTGGCACATATATAGGAGGCTCACTTGTGCATCACCACAGAAAATAAGGTGACCAGTGTGATCGTGGTCCATGGAGGTAACCTGGTCATCAAGGACCAATTTATGTATAATCCTTCCGGTGCTGAAGTTGAATACCTGTTATCTCAACGAAGAAATGCAAACAGTAAAATGGGGTGAACTGAATTGCTTGGTTCTGTTGAAGCTAGAATTGGAGTTTCCAAATCAGTATCATTTGAACAAATAAATTCTCTGATGGCTTAATACTGTCGTAAACTTCCTAAAAGTTTTAATGCAGACTGTCATCATTAAAGGTGATCGTGCACTACTGAACAATTTTACAAAATAATTTCAATTGAATATTGCAACTTGCTCGTTCCACCATGACTCAGTGTAACATATTAATGAAAGCATGTTGTACCGTGATTTCTTTGTTAGCATTTCCAGCTGAAAGAAAGTTGTTATTTACCTGCATTGAAGGAGTTAAGAGAGATGCATAAATTTAGATCATTTGTCAAGAAAGATGTGTATGACAAAGGAAGTAAGTGACAAAATCCTCAGGGAAAAACAAGGTTTTGGCATCAAATAAAACAGTAATTCAGAAAGCAATTTAATTGACAGAAAAAAAAACCACAGAAAAAGAAAAAGAAGATAAGACAGTAAAATAAGAAGAGAAGAAGGAAGGGAAATGAACTCCGGGTATAACATGGTAATAGTTTTGAAATATGTGTCCACTATAACTAGAAGGTAAATTGGAATGAAATTTGACAGTTGACAAGAAATGCATGCTAAATTTAAAGAAGCAGAAGAATGAAACTGAACTGTCATACTTACAGGATGAAAACGAATACAGAATTGTGAGGAAACTCCATATATCACTCGAATGCAGATGCCTCTTGATAACTCCCACACCCTCACAGTCTTATCCATGGATGACGATGCAATGTACTGATTGTTGGATGAAAAATCAAAATCTGGTAATATATTATAGATCAGGGAGCTTCTAATTAAAAGAATAACATACATTAAAAAATCTCCCTTCATACCTAGCATAGTAGCATATCTTTTAGTGAGACAACTTTTATAAATCAATGGTATAACCACCAAAAACAGAACCAATATAGAATAATACTAGAAGACAAGACGTCATACAAAATATAATTTTGTGGTTCTCCTTTTTCACACTACCCACAATGTGAGATGCGTGAAAAGGAAAAGTATACGCAAGCCAAGTATGGACTACAGGAAAATTGTATAAAGCAAGGATTTCAGTGATCAATGCAAAATAGGGCCTTGGAGATTATGAATTTATAATGATGCATGCAATAGAGTTAACAAACAAGATAAACAAGGCAGGATTCATATGATATAATGATTTATTAAATTTTTTAGATGTATCAGAAACAATACCAGTTAATCAAACCTGTAACATCTTGTGTGTGCCCTTTTAACTGTTTGAGGATTGAAGGTGGCTCAGAGACAGTGCATACTGTCAAGGTTCCATCCGATACCCCAAATGCAAGTAGATCAGAGCTCATGTGCCCAAACTTCAAAACTGTAACTGTATATAAGCCCAACCAGATTGCAGGATCAAACAAATAAACATACTACCAACACTTCATGAGACAGAAAAAGTTGTCTATGTTTCTAGTTATGGTTACCAGCTGCTTTGCATTGATCAAAGATGCAATGCATGCCTACAAATGAATATGCAGGTTCAACTCCTCGATCCCGTTGGTGATCACTATCACTGACACTTGAGCTGAAGCTTGTTCTATGAGTTGAAGGCAGTTGTAAATCCTACAAGCAAATATCACAATCACATGGAAGAAAAATGACTAATAACTTCAGAAATATTTTATACTGTCATGAAACAACTTTCAATGATTGTATAAGTAAATCTATAATCAAAATTCTTGTTCCAGAATAAAACTAAACACAATAATGGCAAGCAGGCAAGAAGTGGTAATTTGAGATTTGAGGAAACCATCATCAAATCAGCTAATTAACTGGTTCTTTTGCATAACAAGGGGTAGATGCAAAAAATGATCCAGAATTTATCATGGCAACAAGTATACATTAAGCATATACATAAGATATGGACATCTTTTTGGTTAAGTACATATATGAGTTTATAGAGAAATGAAAAACAAAAGTTGTTAGTCTTTGTGAATATACTGGAACCTAACATACAAAAGATCTGTAGAAGGTGAATATGGAACCTTGAAGATGGATGATTAAAGTACAAAGTGGAAAAAAAAGTTCTCCCCTCATATGTTGCATATTATAAATCATATTAATGTGCGTATGCTGTCCTTGGTCGTTTTGGGGAGACCTATGCAAATGCGTAAGATGCACATTGGCCACAGTAAAATCAACTTTCATCTTCAAAACATGTTACAATGTTTGAACTGTTGGGACTGTTACGGAGATTATGAGAAGAGGTAGGCAATAGAGTGGAAAAGCTAATAAAAATCTTAGCTAACTTGACATACCCTGCTAGAGCTCCAGCTCTCCACCTCATATAAATGGGAGAGTGGACTTGCAGATGGAAGCCATCGCCCACTGATGCATCAACCAGTAAATTAACCTGATGTCAGAATTGTATGGAAAGATAATTTAAAAAGGACTCACAAAACATAAATCGCACTGTCATAAATGTTCATCATGCTTCTGTAGATGAACAAAGAATATTAGGAGTTTTATGCATGGAAATACTCGGGAGAAGTAGAACTACATAAAAGAACACTCCATCATGACACATCCGCAACTAGTCTTCATAAATATGAGCATATTTGATGTAAGGATTCTCAACACCCTAATAAAATTTCTAATGGATAGATCCTTCTGTACCAGTGAGTTTGTAACTGTTACTATACGACTGGAATAGCTTATGCTAGTTTCTCAATGCTAGCCTGTCAAGATCTAGATGAGCATAGGATTGCTTTGACCACTTCATTATGACCAATTCTGTAATTAATATAGTTCTGATGACAATACTTGAAATTTATACATAGACTTTCAGCAACCTGTTTCCTGGAGTGCTTTGCTGGCTTAATATCTGCGTACTCTCCCAATTTCTTGGCCTGCGAATGTAGTTACGGTAGCTAACATAACTTCTTCCATTGCATTTCCAGTCCTAAGAGAATTGAGAAATTTCCGGCATGAGCTTTATTGCCTTCAAGTTAACCAAAAAATACCAAACAATCTGAATCCATTCGTATAATCTTAACTAACGTGATCGGTGAACTTTCTATTTTATCAAAACGAAATTGACTTCAAGTAAACGCAGAATCTGTTCTCCTAAATAAACTTCCACAAGTATCGACGAAGTAAAATCAGATTTGCTAATCTCCTTTATTTGCATTTCCCGAATCGGAGAGTTTCTTAATCTCTCACCAACTATACAATCAACATTCTTAAGCTATCATATAGTTCCATTTCTTCTCTAAGAATCAAAAATTAGCATCTAAAAACCCAGATCTATCAACTAAATTATTCGATTGACTTCTACGCTACGAAAGCGAAAAGTACAAAAATAAACAACAAAAATCTAAAATATAGAGCTCACAAAACGGCGAAGAACACCGGACTCCGCTTTCCGATAGAGAAGGAAGCGGCGAAGGCCGACGTAATCAGGATCGGAATCAGTGCTCGCAGGCTGAAGCAAGCAGCTGAACAACTCAGGATCTACACTCTTCTTCTTCGTCTTCTCGTCGATTTCATCTGCATTTCTAGCACCGTTATTCTTATCAACCTTAGTTTCTCCAATGCACCTCTGGTTCTTGTCGATCGCTTCGTGCTCCGCCATTCTACGACAATTCGTCCGGCTGATTCTTCATCAGAGATCGCTCGAATCACTCGTCTGACCGATCAATCGCGAAGTTTCGCCGACGATAGAATTGATGAGGAGGAGAATACAGTTTGGAGAAGAATCTAGATTTGAAATTGGAGAGTGAGAAAAAGATGAACTCGAACGAAGTGTTTGGACGCTGATTCAGAGGTATTTTATATGTTTGAACTTTGGTTCTTTTCTAGTGAGCAAGGAGGAGGCTGTGTTTCTGACTCCGTATGCTTTTGTTTGACAATTTGTTATGCCTTCATAATAAATATAATTGATATTTATTTATTTATGTCAATTTTATTAAGTTGTTAATTGATGCCAACTGTGCCCGTTATGTTTCTTTGGTAATAACCTATAATCATTTGCAATAATGGTCTTGCAAATTCTTTTTATTCATATTTGTGTAGATAAATAACTGTTTTTGGTACAAATCCATAAATAAGTCTTCTCTTTTTGTCTTTTGTTGCCTTTTTCTCATTTCCATAGTTCTTATTGTTGAGATAAAGAGTAGTTAACGTGCTTCGAGTTTCATTGGCAAACAAAAGCAACCTTTTCGTGCTTTTTCACTATTGTATATTATAATTACGTGCTGACGTCCCCTTCCTCAGATAATTAAAAGACACCAATTGTTAAACTTAAAGTTTCATTAATTTTACTAAAATTTTTGAAAAAACTCTCTATTTTATTAAAATTTTGACACCCGTTAACTTCTTTAAATTTGATATGTTTAAAATACATAAAGTTTTACGTAGACAATCAAATTATATGAGGGTGATTAAGAATTAGCAAATTATAGAAGTTATATATTTATTTATTTATCATAATCAATGTATCATTACTTATATTTAAAATTATAATAATATTTCACATATAATATTAATAAATTAATTAAAAATAAAATTTTATATTTACTAATTTATATTTAATATATTTACTATGATAGTAAATTAAGTTTTTGTTATTATATAATAATAAATAAAATGATCAATTTCTTATTTTATTTATAAATAATTGATGATTAACTTGATTGATTTTTGTTATTAAATAAAAATGTAAAAATATTATTATTTTGTTGAGTTTTCTTATTCATATAGTGTTACTTATATGAAAGATGTAAAAATAATCATAACTACTATAAATTTATTTTATTAATTATTAATAGTATAGTAATTTATCATATTTTATTAACAATTAATTTGTCATATTTTATCAATAAGTTTAATATATTAATTTATCATATTTCATCAATAATTAATAACATATTAGTCACGTTAAAATAATAGTATAATCAAGTCTTTATTAGAATTTTATTATATATATTAATATACATTAAATTAATATATTAGTAATAATTAATAAGATAAATTAACATTATATGGTAATCATAATTTTATTTGTTAATACAAAAACTCAATCAAGTTAGTTATTTATTATTTATATATCTTTATTATTGTTAATTAATGTTATTACATAACATATTACAAAATTAATAAAAAATTAATTTATTATCATATTAAATTTTAGTTTTATTCGATCAATTTGATAATGCCAATGTTTGTCTATTTTACTTTAAAATTTATTAGAACTATTTGAGTAGAATATTTCATTTAATTTAAACTTGTGATTTGAGATAAATTATTCAAAATACATAGTTAAAAATGTTGCGAAATCGAGGCAAGATCCAATCTCGCACCCTGTAGAATAATTATGAAAATTTTTCAAAAGCTAAGAGCATTTCAAATTTTATAAAATGATTTTGACATATAAATCATAATAAAGAATAAATCGTAATTAGTTCTTTATTTTAAAGCTTGATCTTTTTCTTGTCATATCCCTCAAATCATTTATAAAATTTGCTCATCTCAACCATTATAATTGCTTAAGTGTTTGACCTCTAACGACAGAACATGTTAAGAGAACTCTGTAACTATTACAAATAGAGTTAGACAAGGAACGCTAATTCTCTTAAAGCTTAAGTCTATTTATAATAAGTTTTAGATATTATAGTAATTTAATTATAAATAGTTAGGCAAAGAGTGTTAGCTCCCTTAGAGATGGAGATTGGACATTATAGTAATTTAATTGAAATTAAATTATAATTTTAATTACATCTTAATTAGAGTTATAAATAATTCTAATTAAATACCAATTATGTTCAAATAAGATCCAATATTTCATATTAATCTTTATTTAATGAATATTTCATATTTAGTTATAAAATTTCTCAAACTTTGCAATCAAGTTCAACTTAACTTAAATATCTTTTTTCTCTTTAACTCGTGTGTGATTCATTAGGTTCCTAAATATATTGGTAATGGATATAGATTACAACCCTAAATCATATTTAGGATTAGAAAAATTAAACTCATTTAATTTATCTTTAATTATGTAATCAAACAATTTATATTTATAGATCAAGATTACCGTCTAACAATGTATCATGACCACCCAAATATTTAGGAATTTCAAAGTATTTTTGCTGCTGAATCTTTTTATTCATGATTTTACCATATAATTTTTTCTTTTTATCATATGATGTTCCAATTAGATATAGAGCATGAAATTAATGTCTACTCTATTTGAGTTCAATCATGTTAGTTCTCTTCCACTAGCAATTAATTCAATTAATGTCATTTGAAATTTATTTTTAAAGTGTCATTCCACCTTGGACAAGGACTTCCCTAATCAATACTAATCGAGAATAATAGAACGCTCATCCTAATTACTTTAATCCTATATTGATCACTGAACTAGCTCTATATAGTTTATGCTACATCCAATGACTACCGAATGAGCTATCATTTACTAGAACAGTTCATAAATAGTATCAAAACATAGCAATCCCTATACAAGATTCTTTAGAGATCTCAAGTCAAAAGATAATTTATATAATCATCACAATGAGAATTTTTATTGATATACAAATATTGTTTCAAATAGATTTTTCATATAGGGTCAGGTCAACGAACTTTTTCTCTAACAAACACATATATGTTTGTTTAAGTGTTTTTATACTTTATTCTATGAGATCAACAACTTCCTTCATAAGAAAAACATACCATTAAAACTATAAACAATTTAGGGATAATGAATAAATTCAATATAAATTTCATAATTATAATATCACCGTAATTTCATTTATATTTATCTTATGGACTTTATCATACACATCTAATATGAACAAGATAAAGAATATATTTAAATTATTTTATCATTAAACTGCAACCAACTGATTGACTATAGGGCATAAACCAACAATCTTCCACTTGTACTAAGTTAATCATTTAAGTATCTTATATCATATCACCATATGATGATCATAATGCTACTAGGATAGTGATTTGGTGAGAGAATTCTACAAGATTTTCTATAATGAACACTTGTTTAAATGTTATAACTTTCATCTTAATTATTATGATAATTAAGAGAATCTGCATAAACACATACTTAGATCTTTGATGAGATCTTTAACTCCTTTTGCATGCCTAATTGCTTTAATATTCTATAGTATATTATTGTTTTGAAGAATGCAAGGAACTATATCAAGTTTGTTAAAGAACTTCTTTATCTAACTAATCATTCCCATCAAATGAAAAATATATTATGGCTTAATTAGTTATTATTGCTACATTAGAACCTTTCCAATCTTAAAAAAATATTGTTCCAAGTAAAATATACGTTAATCAAGATTTACTTCTCAAATTAATATCCTTATAACCTTGAACTCAAATATCAACTTATACATATAATAATATATATCTTTAATACTTCACAAGTATCAAATATCTTAAATATTAACCAACTTTAATACATTATCTATTTACTTAGATTTGAATAGGTAAGCAACTTCCATATTTATCTTTACAGATCTAATTCTCAAAATTAAGTTGTTTCATTTCCATATCTAACAAGGTTTGCTCTTAGCCAATTATATTTTCAACAATTGAAAATATGAATTATTGTTCTCTATAAGCAATATGTATCTACATACTCTCACTAAATAGGACAGTTATCCTTTCACTATCCTCTTTATAGACATGATAAATTCACAATCATCATGAAAGTGAATCTTTTAACTTCTTATAGCCTTTCAGCTATACATCAAACATATCAATAAAGGCGTTATTTCCAATTGGATGTATTGTTATGAGATTTGAAAATTTCAAATTTTAGCTTACTCGTATTACTTATCTTAAGAATCATTCTCCTGTAAGTATAAATTAGAATAAACAATTTTTTCAATGGTTTTGTAAGATTTTATATAAACTTTTGGATATCTCATAACCTTTTACAGTAAAACCTCGATAAATGAATATTCGATAAATTAATAACCTCGATTAAATAATAATTTTCTCCGGTCCCGACTTGGGCCAATGGGATAAAATAATAACCT
>JANZLX010000213.1:36014941-36027351 GCA_025531955.1 Erythroxylum orinocense
AAAACTAATTGTTTAATTTAACAAATATAATGTACAAAATAAAAATTATTCTATAAATTAATAAATATTAATTTATCTATAAATTAATAAAATATTCATTTATCGATAAATTAATAACCTCGTATAAGATAATAATTTTCAGGTCAAAAAAATATACATTTATAGAAGTTTTACTGTAGTATCCAATTTAGTTTTAAACTTAATGGATAATATATGCTTCAACTAAGCGTCACATCCCTAAATCATTAATTTTGACTCTTTCAAAGTCTTAATGTTTCATATCTAATATAAAATCTTGCTAATTGATTTAATTGAAATTATTGAAGGTAAGTTATAATACTAGGAATAACTATAAAAGAAAAAATATATTGGATAATACAATATTTTGTTGTATTTTCCTCCTTATATAAATTCACACTCTTATCGAATTTTGTTTTAAAAGTGTTTAATAAAGAATCTCATTCTCTGTAGATAATTGAAAAGTTTTAAACTCATGACATCAATTTCATCTCAGTGCTTAATTTATACTAAACTTAAATAACTTGAAATTTTATAAATTTTTAAATCAAATTTTCATTTAATACATATAACTATATCACGCAAAGTCAAAAGTAACCTAATGAAATATAA
This sequence comes from Erythroxylum orinocense, assembly GCA_025531955.1. Taxonomy (NCBI): domain Eukaryota; kingdom Viridiplantae; phylum Streptophyta; class Magnoliopsida; order Malpighiales; family Erythroxylaceae; genus Erythroxylum; species Erythroxylum orinocense. Next base: position 36,015,572 of record JANZLX010000213.1, read on the forward strand.
ATATCATCATTTTATGAACTATTATTACATTTAACACATCACATGTATAAGATTTAACAATTCAATACCATCATCGTTCTTTCACCAAAGATTGATTTAATTTTTCTTCAACTCAATAAGTTTCACAAGTTGTATATGATTCATAATCAAAATGATACATATACCCTGATATGTAACTTTATGATTTTTATTATGTTGATTTAACAAATATGATACAAAAAGATAGCCTCGATTATCTAACTTTGTTTTCTTATCACTTATATGAAACATAAGTCTCATTTGATCCAACAAACTATGTGTATGAACTTGGATCAACTACTTTTACTTAATAATGTATTTCTTATCATACATTGAACATTATTATAATGTTGAACCCAAATTTAGTGTCAAATACTCATAAGCAAAAAATAGAAATATATATAATCTCTATCATATCACGTATTCGCAAGAAAAGTCTTGTAATTATTTTTTCTAATGGTAGCTATTATCATTCTATAGCAAATGCCTTCAATTGTAGTCCACATTTATACTTTTGGTAGGTTAAATTGAGTGGAATAATTCTAACAAAGTACTATACCTATTAGCTTTACTTAATGCAACCTTTTACATCTTGCTATCATGATATTGATATACATTTTACATGTTGTCATCAAAGTTTATGAGACATTGGCCAATTTAAATTATTAATGCATTTTGTCATCTATATGATATTAACATATCTTTAAAACTTTGTTACTGATCTTTCATAAGGATTACTATAATGGACATACAACTTTTCTGTCTTACTTTGAGGGCTTTTTTCAAACATAACTTATGTCTAAGAAATTAGTTTATTAACTTAATATCAACAATACTAAGCGTAAATTCAACTCAAAACGAAATATAAATGTAAGAAAAGCAAGTACTTTATTATATGTTATGACTAGCAAATAAGATTAAGACTTTAATCATGTATTTAGTTACTCCACTATTTTATTAAAAATAATAACCCTCACTACTATTTAAAAAGATTACTTTAATCTTTCTAGTAGGCTAAATTTTCATTCAAATTTAGTTGAACTTGAGTTTACTCAACAAAACAACTAAACATTATTAGGTAAATAACAACTTTATTAATCACATCTTATGTGACTCCTAGATCTGTTAGGTGACAACTCTTGCCAAAATATATCTTATATTGATTCCTAATCCTGTCTCTAAATTCATGTGATCATGAGTTTGTTCATCTAAATCACACAAATTTAGTTAAATAGGATTCATCTTTATAAGACTAAACATATTTAGGTTAAAACGACTTTGAGTTTGCTCAACAAGTCTAACAATAAACAAAACTTTAGTTTATTCTTATAACAATGGAAAGCAATAATCATGTTTAAAACATGTAAATATTTTAACGTGAGATTTAATTTAAAATAGGCTCATCAAACAAAATTATTTGTAATAATATCACATATATAAAATATGCAATTTAACATGCATCTAATATATATATATATATATATAGATACATCAAACGTATAAATAAAATATGCAACTTATGCACTCATAATCAAATTATAAGCATAAAATATCAAGGTTCATTTGATTCTGGTTATTGATCTTTATAATCTAAAATAATATTTCCAACTCTTTGGAAAAATTAGATTAAACTCATTGATTCCTAAATGTACTAAATTCTTATTCTAAATAGAAATTTGATTTGATCTGAAAATAATTTTCAAATTCAATTGAAAACCATTTCCAATTATTTTGACTCTTTTAATAAAATTTAATTGAAAAACTTTCAATAAATTATACTTTTTACTTATTATATTTAGAAAACTCCTTTTTCAAAATTTAAGAAGTAAGATATTCTAATCCAATTAGAAAACTACGGCTAATATAATTATAAATTACTTTTCCTTAATTAGAAACTTTTTCTAATATTAAAAGTAAACTATTTTCAAAATTAAAAAATAATCTTAGTTCTAGCAGATTTAGAATTTTTTATTATGTTGTACTAATTAATAAAATGACAGTTAGAGTTTGTTGATTTTAGATCATAACTCAAATAAGAAATCTAGTGATTTCATAAACATACAAGATCATACGCATGTTACTAAGAAGGGTGGGATAATATAGTAACTTGACATGCAGCGGAATAACTTCTTGTATGCTTGATGTTTTGCCTCCCTTGTGGAGATCCACTGTAACTTTTCCTTCTTCTTCAACTCGTGGTTGGAATGAATGGAGTAGATCGATCTCGTCACAACGCACTAAGGTCGGAAGAGTTGCTAACTTGTGAAAGTCGTAATCCTTATAGTTCACCCACAATGCTTTTAATAAGCTTAACAACTATTTTTATGGGAGAGTGCTTCAACGTATGGGGAGAAGAGTTTTCGACCCAAAGATGATTAGTATTTTTATAGCACTTAAGCTATAAAATTCCATTTGATGCACCAAGATATATTTGAAAGTGCTTGGGTTTCATGTAAAGAGCTAACCCTCAACTCAAGGAAGCTCATATAAGCTATAAGTGGCTTGACATAACTTTCCCTTAGCTCAAGTGTCTAAAGCTAGCCTAAAGTGCGCTTGTGGGAGCTCATTAAAACTAGTTAATAGCTAAAAAGTTGGGCATAAACTCAATTGGACTCAATTGAGATTACCCCAGCTCATCTTTGTTCTTGGGCTATAAAATTCCAATAGAGTTAGGGTTGGAGTGCTCGTTCCTTATCTTATACTGGTAAAATGGAATTGATTAGATACTTGCTTTATGATATTCAGAACTTTAAATGTTCTATCTTTCTCATTCCTAAGTTTGTGATTGCCAAGATTCAATCTATTTGTAGATCTTACTCGTGGAACGGTGTTGATCTTAGCTGGAAAAGTCTCGGGAGTTAGCAAATTGTTACTCTAGTGAGAGAGAAAGGTGAGCTTGGTTTTAAGGAATTGTTTGCTTGAAATAAAGGTGCAATGATTCAATATTTAGATTATGGTTCAATTTGACAAAAATGGGCTTATACAAATAAAACTCTTTTAATTTAGTGTCCAATCATTCCGTACTTTAGGCCTAGGATTAATTTTTTAATTTCATAAATATTAATAATTATATTGATTTTGATTTTAATTTTGAAAAAGTTGTTTACAAAATTAAAATTAATTATTTTCAATTAGATTGAAATTAATAATTAGATTTTTTAAAATTCAAAAATTATTTTCATAAATAATTAAAAATATTTATTAATTATTTTTTTTACTTCACTGTGATTTAGATAAATAAAATTTATGACTTATTTGTTTAGAAAAAGTATTATTCAATTTATTTAGAAAATTTTCATTTATTCTTTATAATTATTTATGAAAATACTTTTTTAATTTTAAAAAATCTAATTAATTAATTTCAATCTAATTGAAAATAATTAATTTTAATTTATAAACAACTTGTTCAAAATTTAAATTTAAATTAATATAATTATTAATATTTATGAAATTAAAAAAAATAATCCTAGGCCTAAAGTAAGGAATGGTTGGACACTAAATTAAAAGAGTTCTCAATTTAAGGTCAATTCTAAAATTAAAATTAATTAAATTAAAAGAGTTTTAAATTTAAGGTCAATTTAAAATGAATTAATTAATTGAATTAAATTGAAAACTCTTTTAATTTAGTGTCCAACCATTCCTTAACAGGCCCAGGATACTCTTATCCACGTTAATAAACACTGTTCATTCCAATACAAAAATGAGCTTAATTCCATGTCCAAAAGTTTTTCTCTTTTTTTGAAAAGAATGTCCCAACAAGTTATTTATATGAAAACCCTATTTTGATAAAGATGAAACCCTAGTTTCCGAAATGAATAAGTTGTCGCCAACCAAAACTACCAGTCGTTGCCATCGTTGCTACTGCCGCTACTGCAGGAGAACGCGTCGTCAACCACCAGCCCCCAGCTGCAGGTGATACCACTAGCGAGTTTCTCCCGCCATCGACAGTGGCAGTGTTTGCACCTCACCACCCTTCTTTAGCCGCAGCTCCACAATCGCGCCTCACAGAAGCGTCTTCTTGTCGGCCCGCATGCTGCCGTCAATTGCCAAGCCACCACCATAATAACCTCTGTCTTCTCCAAGTTTAAATTATTCTAGCGTGTGCAATAGCTCATCTCATGGAGCTGTCAGTCACTCACCACCAACCGTAGAAATCCATACCAATGAACCATCTCCAGCACGTTTCCGATAGCAATAATGTCAGAACACAAACGTTTCGTAAGCAAACAATCCCTAATTTCTAGATTCAACATCAATTTACTGCCATCGTCTTGTCCAACGCAAGTTTTGGCTTATGGGTTTTTACAAAGCCCGGATAATATACTAGGGTTGGACTAAGTTTTATAAACCAGTAAGTACCTGAAGGTTTCTAAGGTTTAAACTTATTGAAATTTCTAGAATTCTCAATCCTGGATTTTTTATTTCGTAATACAGGATTCATAAGAAACTAATCTGAAACTATTTCAGATTTACGTTGAATCTAATTCAATTTCGAGATTTAATTCAATTATAAAATTATAATCAATAACATTCAAATAATTTAATCAAATCATATAATTAAACTTGGCTTTAATAGTACTATTAAAAAAATCATAGGCAAGATTTGGTCTCATGTATAATAAAATATTTAATTATTCAAAAGCTAAGATTATTCAAAATTCTATATAACGATTAACAAATAAATTATAATAAAGCAGGAATCAAATAAATTATAATAAAGCAGAAATCGTAATTTGCACTTTATTTCAAAATTTGATTATTTTCTTATTGTATCTTTCGAAACTATTTGTAAAATCGGTTCATCTCGACTACTATATTTACACAAATGTTTAACCTTTAATGATATCTATAAAATGTATTTAGAGAATTCTGAAACTATTATAGGGAGGGTTAAACAAGTTAAGTTTTTAACAACATATAAATATAATTGAAATTAAATTCTAATTTTAATTAAACTTTAATTAGAATTACAAATAGTTATAACTAAATATCAATTATGCCCAAATAATATCCAATACCTTATATTAGTTCCTATTTATTAAATATTTTATATTCAATCATAAAGTTATCAAGTCTAACTTGATTAAAATATCTTTTTTCTTTTCAATATATTTTTTGTGTGTAACCCATTAAATTCTCGATTATATTAACAACAGTTATAAATTATAACCTAAATCATATTTAAGATTAGACATTAAACTCTTTTAATTAATATTTAATTCTACAATTAGACAATTTAAATCCACTAATCAAGATTGATGTTTGCATCATAATTACCCCAATATTTAAAAATGTCAAAGTAGATTTGACAAACTTTTCCATACATAATTTTATCTTATAATTCAATCATTTCATCATACAATATTCTGATTAAGCATAGAGTATGGAATTAATATCTACTCTATTTAAATTCAATCATGCTATTTCTCTATCATTATTAATTGATTTAATTAATGACATTTGAAAACTATTTTTAAAATATCACTCCACCTTGACTAACCATTTTTTGAATCAATAATAATTAAGAACAACGAACATTCTCCCAAATTACTTTAGAATGATGAATCATTTATAGTTCACTCAACTATCTTCATATAATTCATCTTACATTCAAAAACTATCGATTGAACTATCTTTGACTAGAACAGTTCATAAGTAATATCAAAATATAGCAATCTATATAGAAGATACTCTAAAGATCTCAATTCAAATGATTACTTATGCAATCATTATAATGAGAAAGTGTATAAAAACACTACTTTCATAAGAAAAAAATATAACATCTGCTATTTTTTTTAACGTTTTATTAATATTCAGTCTTAATAAAATATTAAGTATGAACAATTTAGGGATAATACATAAATATAATATGAATATTATAATTATAATTTTATAATGTTTTTCTTTGCAATGTATATTTTCCTTATAGAATTTATCATATATATTTAAATTTTTACAAGATAAGATATAACTTTAAATGTTATATCGTGATCTCATACTGAGATCGATCTATAATGGGATCCATATTAAATACATCCTCGGTAAACAAGACTTACATCCATTCACGGTGCAAAATACTTTCCACAATCCTGTAACAATGTTCAATATGGTCTCTGTAATATATACGACGTAACAAATAACTCTTTAAGATTTACTTGCAATATGGTCTCATTGGCAGACGAAACAAGCTACTATGGTCATTCTAATATAATCATGCTTTGAATCGTGGTGGGTTCATATTGTATTTGGCTACTTCTATTTAGAGGATTAAGGAGGAGTAAAATTTGCTACATCATGAGTTGGCACTGGTGGAATCATCGACAGGGTGCCAGTATCTGTTGAAGAACCACATTGAATCAGCCTCCACAGCATAGCCATCCTGGTTGCGGTGCCAACTGTAGCGAGCATGAGTTCGGTTCTTGATGTCGAAAATGGCTTGACCAAAACTGGCCTCGCGGTAGGCCGAGTAAGATGGCTGTGGCTCAGTCATGCTGCACCAGAAAAGAAAGATCAAAACCCGGCTTAAAAAGAATCCAAAATAGGAGCATATACTAGGAAAAGGGTATTTAACGGCCTTACTTGTTTGCCAAACCTTCAATATTCCCTCCATCACCGATCGTGATGTAAACTGGAGCAGACTGATCTTTCTTGGGAGTGCATTTTCCATTGATAATGTTGTATTCAACATTAGATATGCGTTCCTGAAGAGACGACAAACGAAAATTATGAGCAAAAATAAAGGAGCCCTGGATGATTGACGAAGAAATCTCTGAAATTCAAGAGTATCGAGTTTGCGTGGCATACAAAATGAATAGTTAAAGAGGTTTCATCTGAAATTTGCTTTGAGAGAGGAACTCCTTGAACTAACTAAAGGTTCTGTAAGTAACCAAAATCAAAATTCTGTTCGGAAACTGTGTTGTTGTGGGAGAAATTCCACGAAATCACCACAAGAATTGATAAAAAAACGTGAAAAAGTACGTAGGAACTAATCACAAAAGGTATACTTACTGATCGCTCATAGGCATGAACATGGCCAGCAAACACCACGTCTACCTTGTACTGTACAAACCATGGCTCGAACATTACTCTCATGGTTTCTCCTTCCATGTAATGGTAGTTATAGCTATTATACCATGGGGAATGCAAAAGGACAATCAACCATGGTGTTTCGCTTCTATTAACTTTTGGCAGCTCTGCTCCAAGCCAGTCATACTGTGGAGTGTATTTACCTAAGAAATGACAGAAATGGACAAGAATGAAATCTGCAATGTATAGAAGTCAGCAGTGAAGTCACTAACATCAGATACATCTGGACGTTGTCAGGGAATTAGATTCTATAGTTTAGATTCCATTATTTAGGAACCATGGCATGACAAGCACCATTGCACGTCGTTTCCTAAGCAATAGCTTAGAGGAATTTAAATGCCTAAGATGGATTCAACTGCTATAAGGCATGCGATTTAATAATATTTGTTGCTTAGTATGTTAATCTATGAACTATTAATTCTTACCGTATGCTGAGTATGATGACAAGACAATTATGTATGCAGAAGCTCTCTTAATTGAGTACCAAAATGGAGCTGAACTGCCTGATGCCTTGTAAGGAGTATGATACCGGTGAGAAAAAGGCTTGAATGGTTTTGTCTCACCCTGCAACAATGACACATGGGAGTTGACAAGCATAGATTAGATCCAAAAGCTTTAGCTGTCATCTTTTTTCTTTCGCCCATACACATTGTAAGAATTAGTAATGATTGAAGATGAGGGATGTAACTTGGGGAGTGCTTACAAGTTCAGGGGCAAAATCAATTTCATGGTTTCCCACAGTCCATATCCAAGGTTGATAAGCTGCACTTCTCTCTACAAACCTTCCCCATGTATCCCATCTCACGTTGTCATGGTTTGGATAATTATCTGCATACGAGAGGTCTCCAACAAACAAGACTGTTTGGCCTTTTTGTGGGCTATTTTCATAGTGAGTGAGTGTTCTATTCGAATCAAAAGTCTGACCAAGGTCACCTGCAAGTACAGTCCAATGGTGAGCCTATAACTAAGCTCATATGTAAGAATCCTTACATATAGAAATATCAACCTGCCATATTCTCATAATCAAAGAAACTCCAAAAAAAAAAAATTGGCTAGACCTTTTTGTGGCATAAAACTTGTACAATTCATAGTGGAAATAAACTAGAATTCTCATAACCACGAAGCCGGTAATCTAAGCAAATCAGACATTAGCAAGATCATAACCTATAAGACCAAAGGTGTAGGGGACATCAGGGCCAACAGCAGCAGGGGTTGTGAACCAGAATTGCCGCTTAGTGTGAGAAATACCAACTTCATAGTAGTATTTGGTGTCGTGCTGTTTAAAAAGAATTAAAGATGAACCAAATCAACCAAAAGTAAGCGCCTAATTATGGTCCATATCAGAAAGCAACAGAGATCAACAAAAGGCCAAATTAAAAAGAAGAAACAACAGAAAAGCAGGAGATGCAACAACTTTCTTAAAACTTTACCTTCAGATTTTTTACGGTGGCATGATGAATATAACCAGAAGTGTAATTGAAGAATTTATAGGAATAATGTTTGCCTGTGGCCGTTTTCTTATGGTTGCTACCTTCACTCCAGTAATGCACTTTACTTGAACCTGCTTTGTCCTGAGTCACCCATGACACTATCACTGCTTTACCTTCGTGATCACCTTGTGTTATATGGACCTTAATTTAAAAGCACCGAATGCCAATAAACCAAGAAGCATTAAAACACACCTAAACATTAGACAGAGTTCTCAACACCAAAAAGAGAGGTATCAGCAGAGAATCTGAAAAAAGATCGAATCTTTACTACTGTTAGTAACTTGATTCACAAAATCCATCCTCAAAAATCACAGAGAAATGTACGCAAGTACACCAGAAACTTCAGTACTGAAAGAGGCTAAAAGAGGAGCTAACAATAAGAAAATATTGGAAAAGAGACATATATACACACCTGTTGAGGAGCATTGTAGCCAGAAGGGACCCTGAAAACATCACTATCAAGTGGCATATCCACAGTTTTCCCCACTTTCCTAATATAACTGCTGGTTGTGCCTCCATTGCACAACACTGCCACCTTCAATACAAAGCCTAGAACAACAACGAAAGATAACAAATAAGAAGCGCCCGGCTGCACCATCTTCAAGCCGTATCCACCTGTGTGCTCCACAGGCTCTTAAGCCTTCAGTTAATAGGCTATTATGGTAGCTTTCTATATATGTTATTGCTTCTTAAACCATTAAATATGGTGATTATTCCGGGATTAATTATGCAATATATAGATGGGATTTCGACAGAGCTTAAAAACTTGGGAAGGATACTACCTTGGCTGGAAACATATGGCAGTCTTAAGAAAATTAATGATGTGATCGTGTAAGATATTCAAAGCTGTCGATGAACATTGGTAATAAAATGAAGTTTACTCGCTTTCTTTTATTTCAATCCAAAGTGTCAACATGTTAAAACAGTAGGAGGGATCTATAGGACATTCAAAAATTACTACATAGATTTTATCGCATGTTATCGGAATTCTCTCAAGGTGCAAAAAAGTTAGTTTTCCTCCTTACTTTTGCAATAATCGAAATCCACACAAGAGTATCAAAATCACACAGAAATTACGTCTTCTTATCAACGCTCTCCTTACTTGAACCATATCTTTTTGGTTTCTTTTCTGGCCTTTTTTGTCTTCTAAATTACGTGGGTTGCTACCCTGACTTGCCTGTTCGAAACGAGGCACAACGGGTGAGCAATTACTCTTTTCTTTCCTTTTTCACATCTATGGTGAATTGATGATACTACGGTTTAGCTTCTATTTTTCTAATAAAGTCACGTCAAGTTGGTAATCTAAAATCTTGCTGAGTGTGAGCATAACAAGCAATTTATTTTCTTCTGCAGAGCAATTTCTTATCGGTGAATATTAAGCCTAAAGTTGAGAAACTGAGAGATAATTTTGAAAGTTAAATCAGTAATCACGTTACAACCAAAGTGTTGCTGTCCTACGTTGAACCTGTCGACACTATAAGTGCGTTACGACCTATTCTGCAAAGGTAGAAACTTCTAAGAGAGCTGTGATACATAGACGTCAACATCTAGTCTCCCGCCTGCCTGGATCAATCTTCCAAATTTCTGTTTTTATTCTAACTGATGAATTAGTCATCCGCAAGGTTGACTCCTACCCACATTTTATTCCATGGTAGGAAAATTTACAATCTTTAATGAATACTGGAGAGTAGATTACATGCCTTAGGCAAACCATTTGACAAGTTAAGTTAGAAATCCTTAACAGGAATTAATTTCATAACCACATTGCAGATAATATATTAAAGCTATTCTAATCACTTGGCTATGCCAATTGCGTGGACTACCACCTGTGACCTTCCTTTTACTTGTGTATGGCCTTACTGCACGTGCAATACTCTTCATTCTACGAGAAGTTATGGCTAAAATAAAAGAAGAACCCACGGAAAGGACGGTATGTGAATTGTAAAATGAGATAGAACCAAAGCACTGGATTAGATTCTCCTCGTTGTCCAGATATATTACATGTCTTAGGATAGAAGCCAAACTTTGGGGACTTTCTTTTGTTGGCTAAAAGCTCAAATTGAGGCTTAACTTTTTTGAATTTGGTCAGTTTGAAACTTAAATTTGTAACTTGCTTATAAAAGGTTTAAAATTTCATGAGTCTACTTAATATAAGACTTTTTGAATGAAAATTATGATGTGTTTTATACATGCCGTTACATGCAGGTTAGTCTAATTTCTTGCATGGATAAAGGATAACTTCTCTAAACACAAGATTTCTTCTCTATACTTATATTTAGTTAAAGCTTCAATTAAAACAAATCTTTTGATCATTTACAATGCAAGTAATTCATCCTTTCTCTATGTTACTTAGCTGAGAAAAGAGCTATTGTTGATCATCATTTTTCATATTTTTGTGCCAATAAGTTTCTTTAGTGAAAAAAGAAGCACATGAAACTTCTGTTATTTATTTAGTTTCTTGGTCATGATCTAAAAAATGAATATATGGCTAGAAGAATCTACGACCAAGATTCATGTAAAGTTAGTCTAGATAGTGCAATAGTTCAACATGCTTTCTGGTGTATATAAATTCCTATAAAGGTTTTATGCTACATTACTACGTCCCATTATCTATGGTGGGATTAAGAATGGATTTTTGTTTGCTTGGCTTTCTTTCTTTGCTACCTAAGTTTAAAAAAGACTAGCTAACTGCTCATCAAAGAGAAACCTACAATCTCAAAAAACCAAATTCTGGATGAATAACTTCTCCCGAGTCCCCTACCGCTTCATTGCTCTTAAAACACTCCATTATGTACACATTTCAAGGAGATAACTCCTCTATGTTAAGAGAAAACATGATCTACATAAACAACAAACGTTATAACTGACACAAGGACTAACAAATAGAAGAGAAAAGAAGTCCTAAATCTATTGCTAGGATTGTGGTTTAAAATGGATGGATGGATGAAAGGAAAAACAAACAGACTAGTCGATAAGGAGGGGAGTGCCCCTTCCTTATCAATCGAGTTTGATTCCTCTAGGTAGGTCAATTGGAGTAAAACCTTGAAAGTGCTAGGTTACGGGGTAGTGCACCATCATTTGCAAAGCCATTTAGATGAAAAAGAAAAAGAGAGAGATGAAATCTCTTCATATAAATGATGAAAATCTAGCAGTTGATACCTTGCGTAACCTAAAAGGTTTATATGC
>JANZLX010000213.1:36047905-36058236 GCA_025531955.1 Erythroxylum orinocense
TGAATAAAAAAGTCTATTATATAATTATCATGATAATTATTTTCATAAATATACTAATAATATTTTACATAAAATTTGTATATTGAAGTTATTTTTAGACAATCCCAAACGTTAAAAGACTTTAGTTTGATTACAAACATTAAAATGCAAAACAAAGAAGATTAAACCTATCGTACAACTCCATTTATATGTACAAATAAAACAAAGACGTGTGTCTTTGGTCTTCTCTCCTATCCTAATCGGTCGACCACACTCATCCCATTCCCACTCTGCAACAAAACCGCCTACCCAACACAATTCTTACATAAGAAAAGCTTATCTATAGATGGTGTGAGTGGTTTAACACTCTTATTCTTTAATTAAAGGTTTTGAGTTCAAATTTTAAAAATAGAGAAATTTATTTAATCAACACTTTATTTTTTACAAGCTGATTCAGTACAAGCAAGATTAATTTGAATGTGAACGATTTAAAACTATCTTCTTGTAATTGAGACCTCTTAAAATATCTCATTAGATATACCCAAAAAAAAAAACAAAAAACCCATTTCCTTCCGGTTCAGCTATCATTCAAAACCTCCATTCAACCATCTCGACGTGGCAACGTCCCATTGGCTTCTCCCTTTCCCATCCTTCAAGTAATTAACGCCATCAACACTAGTAGCTTTGAAGACACCTCCAATGCCTTTATACGCATATCTATGTGGACCTCTTTAGATCATTTATTTATAATCTCATCTATTTAGATTAATTTTCTCATGTCGTTCCCATCTTTTTATTATATACAATAATTAAATATTTGCAATATTTTTTTGACATTATTTTGATAAATTTTTATATTTACTCTCTTAATTTTAAGTATTATGTATGTTAATTTTTTATTAAAAATAAGTATTAAAATATGATAAAATTTATACTAAATTAATAAAAAATTTGAAATAAGGAAAATTAAAATAAATCAACAATAATAATATCAATGTCACCCAATAAAAATCTCGTTGAAACGTATAATACTTAATATTACTTTTAATTAATAGAAAAGTTGTTTTTAAACGAGAAAGAAAATTAAAATAAATCAATGAAATAAAAATAATATAAATATTAAAATTAATTGTTAATTTATCGAAATGTTTAGTTGTTATATAAGTTTTATACATACACGAATTTTCATAAAAATATAGGATCCTACTGCTTTCTATATAACTCTGACCTTAGCATATAGGTTCATTCACCTACTACAGCAATGGCTCCAAGTGTCTCGCTACTCGTGATCTTCTGTCTCCTCTCCGTTTCCGCAATTTCGGGGGAGCCGTTGACCTCCTCGGACGGCGAGGATACGCTTATCAGGCAGGTCGTCGACGGTGGCGAGGAATCTCCTCTCCTTGACGCCGAGCACCACCACTTCGCGCTCTTCAAGAGAAAGTTCGGCAAGTCTTACGCTTCACAGAAGGAGCACGACTATAGGTTCCATGTCTTCAAGAGGAACCTGCGACGCGCCGCGCGTCACCAGAAGATGGACCCCACGGCGACGCACGGTGTCACACAGTTCTCCGATCTGACTCCGATGGAGTTCAAGCGGCAATTTTTAGGATTGAGGAGGTTGCGGTTTCCTAAGGACGCGAATCAAGCTCCGATTTTGCCGACTAATGATTTGCCAGAGGATTTCGATTGGAGGGAGAAAGGAGCCGTTTCTGCTGTTAAAAATCAGGTTTGCGTTTTCTTTTAAATTTTCCCGTGATGAAATTACACAAGCAATTAAGTTATTTCTTAAAATAGAAAACTATGGTGTTCATAACTTGATATTAATATGGATTGTGTTTTTTTTGTTATAAAAAATATATGGATTGTGTTTTCTTGGTGATTTAGGGCTCGTGTGGGTCGTGCTGGAGTTTTAGTACGACTGGAGCGTTGGAAGGAGCTCACTTTCTTGCTACTGGTGAACTTGTTAGCCTTAGCGAGCAACAACTTGTGGATTGTGATCATGAGGTCTGAATTGTTTTTTCTGTTAGCTTTGCGTGTGTAGTATATATACGTTTCTTGTTGGTGATTGGTAATCAATTTATTGTGTGGCGATGTCTTGAGTAGATTATGTTATCCAATAATAGACTGTAAAGGGGATGGACGGTAAAATCTCTTTTTCATATTATCTGAGACACTGGGTACAATTGGTGAAAAATAGTTGAAGTAATGGGCGCTTGATGGTGTTATAAGCTATATACCAGTTGGAATGTATCAGGTAACATATTTGGTAGAAGCTCATATAATGAGTGAGGCAGGCTAGGGTCGTGCTTCGATGTTATTAGGATGATGGGTCATGCTTCGATGTTATCGATCTGAATGAGATTGATGTATTCGATGATGGGTGGATGAGTTATTTGCAATTCTTGATGTGTTCGATGATGGCTATATCCTATATGTGTAATGTAAATTGGTGACGTCATGGATGAATCTAAGAAGTTCTCAATGGTCGGTGTCTGATGCTACTGTGCGTTCTAATTTGTTAGTGTTATTTGGCTAACTTAGTGTGTTGCGTGTGTGTGCAGTGTGATCCAGAAGAGGCAGATTCATGCGATTCTGGGTGCAATGGAGGACTGATGAACAGTGCCTTTGAGTATACTCTAAAAAGTGGTGGCCTAATGCGCGAGGAGGACTACCCCTACACTGGTATTAATGGTAAGACTTGCATATTTGACAAGACTAAGGTGGCGGCTAGAGTAGCCAACTTCAGTGTTGTGTCCCTCGATGAGGATCAAATTGCGGCAAATCTTGTGAAAAATGGGCCTCTTGCAGGTACATGAGTTCGGGACCTAGCATCTGACTAAACAGAGACCATGCCTCTAACTTATAATCGCCATGACATTTGCTTTTGTGGAATTTGCAGTGGCTATCAATGCTGTGTACATGCAGACATATATTGGTGGAGTCTCCTGCCCATACATTTGCTCAAAGAGGCTTGACCATGGTGTGCTGCTTGTGGGATATGGGTCGGCTGCCTATGCTCCTATCAGACTGAAGGACAAGCCATATTGGATTATCAAGAACTCATGGGGAGAGAGCTGGGGTGAGAGCGGATACTACAAAATCTGCAGGGGCCGGAACATTTGTGGAGTGGACTCCATGGTTTCTACCGTTGCTGCTGTTTCTACATCATCGACTTAATCTCAGTGATACGAATCAGCTTGGGCCTTTGTATTTGTACAGATTGTGTCATAATTGTAGGCCCTACTGGGTATTGGTCTTAAGACTCAGTTACTGCCTCTCAAATTCAGCCAAACCATAGGGGATTGGAATTTCTTTAAGATGTCCTATCCTGTGCACTTGGTTTGTCAGAACTCAGAACAGTTTAGTTGTCTTATCTATATTGCAATATACTCTAGTTCTCGAGTCATGCAATTATATTCCTGTTTTAGGACACGTCAAGACAGTGACGTCCAGCCACATGGACATGGTGCTGAAAATAGAATCTGTTTCATTATAGTATGGTCGATCTTATTGTGACGTAAATATGCATGAGCTATTGCAAATGTGGAAGCAGTTGATCCGTCTGAATGCGGGAACACAATACTCCTAGTACAATTTCATTTCAGATTGTTAAAAATACTTCTGATTGACAAAAACTCGGTCAGCCCAATATGTTCTAATCAGGTTCATCTTATATTCTACCCAATATGTTCTAATCAGGTTCATCTTGTATTCTACGTAAATGATATTTTGTACAGAATAGCTGCTTCTTCCTTGTGTTCCGCTGAACTCCCATCCGTATTTCTTATCAAGGAATTACTATTCTTTGGATACAATTTATTAATTGGTTAATTATAAAAAAAAGTGTAAACTTTCATCATTTTTTTAATTATAATCCAAATTTTAAAAAATATCAATAAAATGTCAAAATTTTCAATTTTTTTAATTCTAGAACGAATTTTTCAAAAAGTAACAATAAAATGCTTAAATTTTTAATTTTTTAAAATTCTAGCTTGACATTAAAATTTTGGTTAATTTTGTTGACGTGACTTGTCATGTATTTCAAAAACCTTAACTGTTAATAAACATCAGCCAAAATGAAGACAAAAAATGAAGATTAATAAAAACGATGTCGTTTAAATTGATTTCAATTTTTCCCTTCGTTTTCGGTTTATTCTCTCGACGTCCTCACCATTTGATTTTTAAATTATACAACCTCGACACCTTCATATTAAGAACATCAAGAGAACGAACTAAAAACGAGAAATTTATTAGTGCAATATGCTATAGTATAACAGTAGTTTGAGACTTTAGAAAAACAAATATAAAACAAAATGCTGAGAGCATAAGGAGAACAACATAACTTCAAGTTAAAATTGAAGAAAATTTAAAATTTGAGCATTTTATTATCAATTTTTTAAGTTTGAGTTAGAATTAAAAAATTTTAAAATTTAAAAAAAATTATTATTACTTTTTAAAATTCGAATTATAATTAAAAAATTAACAAAAATTTGTAGTTTCTTTTTTTGTCATTCAATAATTACGAATTCACTAATTTAAGTCAAGTGGTCGGTAAAGTCCCTTATCGAATCAACCTATGCCTCTAATACATACTTGAGGAGTCCTTGTGAAAAAACTCAAATTCAAGACCTTCAATACATGAAGCCCCTGCCACTTGACCCCCACCTCTTACGAACTAACGTTGTACATACCGTATACGACGGGGAGAATTTAGGAGGCAAAACTAAGATTATACCCCTTAATCTCCAATTTACCTCACGAATATACGAATGAACTTTTAAGAATGGGGGGTAAGATGAATTTGAGTAAATGTAACATATAACTGGAAAATGCAATTACCATTTTTATATTTTCATAAATATGATGAACGTTGAACAAAACAAATGTACCAATTATTACATAGCCCATAGCCTGTCACATACAAAACCACCTTGCCCAACTAAAGAACCACTTATTTCTCCCAAGAACAGATGAACAATGGGAAGAGAGAGGAGCGGGGCTCTAATAGAGAGCATGCTCCCAGCAACTGTCCCACGAGATAAATACCAATCACGTTCTCATCTTAGTCCTAAAGGAAAAGGATTAACAAAAATCATACATAATGCAAGCCAGATTCAATAAGCTCTCACAGCAGCTAAATTTGACTTGATGCATCATTCGTCTTCATCATCGATTAATGCAAATGAAAATGGAATGAATTTGTAACCATCTCCTTCGTAGAACTTGTTCTGGAATTCCACCCAGTGAAGTCGCAACGCGTGTAGGAAAGCACTGAGAGTTTCCATTACAAGCAATACACCAACGGTTGCAAAAATAAAGACAATAAAGCCAACGATAAGGATGATCACATTGTTGAACCTGTTGCAAATGGAAATCGCAAAATTATCATCTCTAAACATGCTAATGCATCCAAAAGATTTCCAAATTTGTAACTTCTGAATTCCATGTCACAAAAGGCCAGAAGACTTCTGTCTAAAATCCACGAAAGAAATAGATACGTTCTTTTCTATTCCTCCATTACCTTTATATAAGCTTAACCAATCAGGAAGAGAACCTTGTGTTATCGATATCATAAAAGACATAACATTCCAATAAGAATTTAACGTACCCCCAGGCTAAAAGAAGAACCTTCTCATAGAATACACTGGACAACTCAGAGTGCGCAAGACTGCATAAAGACAGAAACAGATAATATTTACATACTCATTGGTTGAAACATATGAAAATATAACACAAGAAATAAATTAATGAATCATATACGAGCAACTAATCAGAAGCTAAGCATGCTCCCTTCCAAGAACATTGCACAGTTAATAGGAATTTAAAAACAAAGAAATCAGTAAAGACAAGCGGGAAACATATTTATGCCAGGGTTTTACAAAACTGTGCAAGGTTCAATATAATATTGAACTGGCATTTATCAGGTTCAGAAACAAATCAAGTTTTAGTATCGACCAACAATCGCCATCAGTTTTCTGCAGAGTTACCTTAGGGCCCATAGTCGAAGGTAAGAAGCTGTGTTTGAGACTGCTCCAAGTACAAACTCAATAGTGTGTATCATCTGGTGAACAAAAACTTCACTGAATTCGAATTCCTCATGATCATGGGAGTCATGATTCACTTCCAGTTGAAGAGACTCGTCAGTGCTCTCAATAGGTGTATACGACTGACCTCGGTGCCTCTGAATAAACAAGTCTATCAGATCATGATAAAATCAAAACAAAATGTGCAGTTCTTGAACATATAACTAAAAGATCTGGGAACTGGGGATTGCAGCTTACATTTTCATGTTGTTTCTTTAGAAGAAAAGGCTTTGGAAGCAACATCCAGGGTACAGAAACAAGGGCAAGCAATAGTAACACAAGCTGAGAACATGGTACATTAGATTAAATCAGTGAAATGTCAACATCTCAACTAGCAGCAAGATTATGTGCACAAGGCAATGGAAAAGTGGTGCCAACCTGAACAGTCTTCTGCCCAGGAAAAAGCTGGTTTTCCCCCAACTCATCAGTTGGACTCAGGAACATATATATCATTACATGGTATAAGTCAGCTTGTGAACCAGTGCACCACTTCACAATGATGAGGAGTGATAAATAGCCAAATAAGGCATTTAGAAAGATCATTTGTGGAACAAATTGGAACCTTCCAAAAATGCAAAAGATAGTAATTTAGGGCGTGGACTAGAATACCAGCTTGACAACAGATAAGAAAAGTTGAAGCAGTTATCATCTACAAAATGCAACTTACCAGATATTCAAGCTGTTCCCAAAGTATGTTGCATTGAAATAACTTAATATAATTCCAAGATTCATTTGAGCAACTCCAATAAGAATTGACATCTTCATTTTCAGAGAGTTGAGGAAAGGTAGCTCACTTCGAGTACCATGCCATGCAGGATCCACCCCAAATGGGTAAGTAGGGCGCACCTTAATCAAGCCATCTGTGGTAGCATCCCTGAGAGGAAGAAAGCAACAGAGTACCAGCCATTTGGAACTGACAAGTAAAGCTTCTAAAGAAAAATATCTCAAACTATTTATGTCAAATACCTGCAAGAAAGATCGCGACACGCATATGCTGACAGACCAAATAGTTCAAAGGGTACGGAGAAAAATTCATTATAGATCAAGCCAGTGTAAATGGAGAAGAGTGCCATCATCATGATGACATAACGACCGCCAAAGGTCATTTCAGTTATATCTCCCAGTTTCTGTAGTTCAGAATAAGTGCTGTATTAGGATGCTAGTGATAGACTAAATAGCAAAAAAAATGAGGATTATGGCGATTATTTCCATACAAGTCCGCACCTATAAAAGAACTTATAAGTGAATATATTCATAACATCTCCTATCTATCTATAGAGGAAAAAGGAAAATTGTCACAATCAAGCTAGATATCCAATTGCGGTCAGCCTCAACAAAATAATACATACATTACCTGGCCAGAAAGTTTCTTTTCCCTTATTATAAAGAATAAAGTTGCAAGCAGTAAGCATATTCCATGTCCCCAATCACCAAACATGACAGCAAAAAGAAAAGGAAATGTAATAATTGTGTAAACTCCAGGATTTGCCTCTTGGTACTTGGCCACACTGCACCAATAAGAGATCACAGCAAATTGAATCAACTATCTATTAAATCCAACAAGAATAATTAACATATGAACACATTTAAGCACACACAAACATGTAAATGCACAACAAAAAATTGAGCTATTTTTAGCAATGAAAGTACATCCTCCTCCACCTTATGAGATATGCTAAACAGATATCTTATGATTCAAATAGTGCACAATTACAGAAGGACGTATCATGATAATTTTTATTACGAGATGAAGAAGCATACAACACATAAACTCAGCAAAATGCATCACAAGAATGTATAGAATTATTCCAGCCAATGCACAAAGGATAGAAGAGTTAAAAATGAAATTTAAATAAGTTCATTTAATGATAAATGATGAAATAATTGAAATAATTCATCATTCATTAAGAAGGCAAGAGCAGTAAGACCAATCTTAAGAGATACTCACCCATAAGCATCAACAATTTCCTGGAAGGCAGAGGTGAATTTGTTTGTACAGAAATATGTAGGTGGAGACTCTCTTGCGTGCAAAACCTGGAAAATGGTTCCAACTTGCGAGTTGGAATCAAATGAAGCTCGCTGCAATGCATCCTGAATCTGCAAAGATCCAGTACTAAGATTCTTGTTTAAATCAAAAAGAATATTCAATACCAATATTTTAGAAAAATGGAGATTTGAAATTTTACTATTAGCACAAGCCATTTTTAAAATCAGGCAAAATTTACCTGCTTTGTGGCAAAGACAGGACTCCATCCCTCAGCAACAAGACATTTCTTTGTCACATCAAGACTAAGCATGTTCAAAATATGGTAGATGGATTTCTCCTTCCGCACCTTGAGTGCCCAAAAAACATAATTAAACATACTTAAAATAAAGCAATGAATTATATATGAGAAATCAAATTGATCCTGAACTTCATTAGTCATAAGAAGCATAGTGTTTATCTTCATTATATGATCACACAAATAAAATTGGAAAAAAATTCATGAAATAGATATATTCTCAACGAACCAAAGAGTTCCACTGCTCAAATTGATCACTTATTGTTTGTAGCAAATTGTTTCTCTGAAACAATCCTGCATCGATGGTAGTCTTCATCTCTGATAATCTTCCAGAGACCTGAGATTCGAAGTGAAAGACCACAAGGGTTATACTTTTAAAAGCCACTATAAAGACCACAAGGGTTGTTGCATGCCAATGTAGAAATAGAAAAGTTTTGACATAAAAGTCCTTGATCTCGAGATTTGGCTAATAATTTTGGAGGTTTCAATAAACCAAGTAATAATAAAGCACAATATAATGTACATAAAAAAGCAGCAAAAAGGAACATGCAGATGGCATTGCGGGAGGACTTGAAAATAAAAACTATTCTGAGATCATAAAGCAAATAACAGAATTTGAAAGAATGTATTGCACATACTTCAGTCATCATTTGAGCTTGTTTGCCAAGATCTTCACTGAAAGGATACCGATTTGCCCCAAATGCTTCACATATTTTGAGTATTTTAGTCTTTGCCCTTTCTCCAGAATAGAAAACAACAAAAACATTCTTCTCGGTCTGCATATCAACAAAACTCAGAAACAAACATCCCCTTGGTAGACGAAAACAAGTTCAGAAAAGAAATTCTAAACTGGAAGTACTTTGTATATCAAAGACCAAGTAAACAGGAATCAAACATCCACAATATATCTGCCTGCATGCGAACTGGCTTAACGAATCACACCACTAGATAATCAACTTCATTCATTCAGTGTAGAAGAAATACCAAGCAAGAATTAGGCCAAAATACCCATCTGTCTACACATTCAAGTTTTGCAGCGACAATCTACATTTGTGTTCTCACAAACATTTCTAGAAGATACAGAATACAGTAATAGAGAAGGCATACAAACAAAATGGGAAGTATTCACTTAAACAAAGATCAAAATTCACAAGTCTCAAAAGTATGTGAATGTGAAGGGTTTTCCTGATATATATAGCAGGAAAGCTACAAATCAGAACAACTTCTCTTAAAATTATATATGATACAGTACTATTGCGTGCAATATACTGGGAGACTCTGCACAAGTGCTTGCCTGTTTGGCATAAAGTCAGCTGTTTTCCACACAAAGATTTTATTTATTTTGCATGAAACTCCGAAAACAAAAGAACGTTATTCTTTCACTTTTGTACAAAAGTTTGAAATGAAAGGAAAAGAAACAAAACCTTTTCTCCAGAAACAGGATCAATAACAGGTTCGTCCACGGCAGCCTGCCTGATAAACACATTACCCCTGGTGGCACGGAATATGATCCTTTCAAATGCCAAAGACTTCTCTTTCGGAACAAGGCCCGTAAGAAATCCCAATTTAACTTGTTTTGATGAATCAGCTTCCTAAACAGCATATCAAAAAAAAAAAAATTACTACGAGTTAAGTGGAAGAGTTAACAATACCACACATACATGACATGGCATTCATACTTGGTCCTTCAATAATGGAGTGTTTAGTGATTCTTCACCACTGTGCTGGGATTCCATTTCCCTCTGCTGAGCAGTTGCGCTGCTTAGAGCTGAACAAAAGAACCCACTAGCCTACAACGAAGAGTATTTGCATCTGGGTAAATATTATTTCATTTCACAAAAGTAGGTATTCATCAATATGTTAGACCCCGGACACTTAGAATAAGATTTACAGATATAGTAAATATATAAATATATATATATATGAGGAGCTAACCGAATTCTGTTACTCCTAACAGAATTCTTAGTATAAATAAGCAGTAGATGGG
>JANZLX010000213.1:36076536-36091787 GCA_025531955.1 Erythroxylum orinocense
TTTAATGCTATCATATTTAATTACTATCATCTTGATTAATGCTAACTCAATTACTTAATTCGTCTAATCATGCTTAACCAAATAACACGCTTAATTTAAAAAAATTCGGGGCTAACATAAAATGTATTTAATCATCAAATTTTCTTAAGTAATCATTTATATAAGTATTTGAAGGTCACTTGCATGTGTATATTATATGATTATTGAGAAACTGTTGTTAATCTATTTCTTCATGTTATTATACATAACTTGATTTTGATACGAAGTGATTAAGTTAATTTTAATATATATCATCATTTATTTTTATAGATAAATGAGGAGAATTTCAAGTACACCCGATAATTTAGTCCCTTGAGGTATGTGAAGATTTGATTATCCATCTTAGGCTCATGTTAGATTAATTCTTGAAATAAAGAACCATACTATTTATTTGTATTGTAACAAGTATTTGAAAGTGAAAGAATCGCCATATTAAAGAAGCATTTAGCTGGGATCAAAGGTGATGTGGAGCCTTGTAAGAAAGTTAATCATTATGTGAAATGGCTAATAAAGACTTTGCCTGAAGAGTATCAGAATGAGAAAGATGAAAGACAAAGATTGAACTATGAAATTAGTAGTGGAAGTTCTTTTGTTGGTGTTTAGGATGATAATATGGATGCTTAAGATAGTATTCCTTCCCAACAAGAAGGAAATGTTGCACCCAATGTTAGAAAAAGAAGAAGACATGTGTCTAATATTTTTACACCATGAACAACTCCTAGAGCTCAGTTTTCAATCCGCAGTGCCTTACAATTTAGAGAATCGGCTCATACTATAGACATGACAATGGCTAGATAGTGGTATGATTCAAATATAACATCTAATACTGCCAATCTTATTATTATTAGCCTATGGTGGAAGTTATTACCTCTTATGGCCCAAGATACATATCTTCGTTAATTGATGACTACAGAGGTAAACATCTGAGCAGCTATGTTTATGAAATAAAAAGTTATTTAGATGCAAGAAAAATGATTTAGGCTACTTATAAATTTTCAGTCATGTGTGATGAATGAACAAATAAAAGATATAAGTCTATTATTATTTTTTGGTTTATTTTGTAAAATAGACAATATTTTTGAAGTATATTGATGAATTTTGATATTTTTTCAGATATTTGATGAAGTTGTGAATGAAGTTGGGCTAGAAAATATTGTTCAATTCATTACTGACAATCATTCTACTTATAAAACAGTTGGAAGAAGATTACAAAGCAATTATAATTCTTTTTAATGGACTCCTTATGCTACAAATTGCTTTGACCTAATGTTGAAAAATATAGAAGATGTTAGGTGTTTTTCTATTATTGATGAGACTGTGTAAAAAGTAAAAAAGGTGACCAAGTTCATCTATATAGATCTTGAATTTAAAGATAAAAGATTTCACTAATGGTAGGAATTTGTGTTGTCATGCTATTATAAGATTTGCAACTATTTCTTATCACTTCAGTGTTTTATTATGTTAAAAAAGGAGTTAAAACAAATGTTTTCAAGGATAAGTGGGTTGTATCTTAGCACGCTATGTCTAATACTAGATTGAAGGTTTCTAGAATTATACTTAAAGATAATGAATTTTGGTCTCAATATCAATTTGCATCCTTTGGTGAGGGTACTTTATCTGGCTGATAGTGATAAAAAGGTAACAATAGGTTATTTTTATGATGTCATTGAGAGGATGAAGGAAGCAATAAAGCTAAATATGAAAAATAGGACTTCTTTATACAGACCTTATCTTGCAGTTATCAATAAGAGATAGGAAAGACATCTTTACTCTCTATTATTTACAGTTGGAGTATTTTTGAATCCTTGTATTTATTTCAAACTGAGTTTTACAAAAAAAAATTGAAGTTAATAGGAGAATGTTATTAATTATTACAACAATTGCTGCTTATAAGACGATATAAGATCTCCTAAGTTCACAAATGAATATTTATAAGGATGCTTATGGTAATTTTAGGATGCTAATTGTTGTTCTTCAAAGAGAGAAACTTAATCTTTTTTTTTCACTTTTGTTATTTGTTGAAAATTATTCCTCGCTTTATTTTGTTTGTAATTCCACTTTTGTTATTTTACAGTTGCATGGCAGGACCAATTTTGAAGTGATGTTTTAGAATTGCAAAGGTTTGCAATTCTAAATTTGAGTCAATGTGTGAATACAACATGATTTGAAAAGAATCAAAGCATATTTGAGTTCACCAATTCCAAGAAAAAGAATATATTAGAGTACAAAAACATTGAACGACTTGATTTTTTTTCGATACAATTTAAAATTTCGAAAAAGAGATGTTATTATCATTATTAACTTGGATATAATTTCTTGTAATTTCTTAATAATTTAGTTTTATTTATTTCCTAGGACCCTTAATAAAACAAGTAGTTATGTAGATCAAATTTGCCTTGATCATATCAATTTGTTGGCAGATTAAGTGTTTGAAGAACTATGTTTGATAGATGAGAGTTGCTTGAAAGATAATCTTGAATAGAAAAGTATAGACATATCATTTCATATAATGAATTTAAAAAATGGTGATGATAAGATTCTTCTTAATAATGAAAATTTTGTACCAAATGAGAACTTGGGTCAATGCGATTTGAATGAGCATTCGATTGAATGAAGTTCTAGGTTTTTAATTTTCTTCTTGTAATTTCAGTTACATTTTATATATATATTAAATTCTATATATGTAATATAAACATGACTGTAAATAATTTTATTTCAGGTTTCACTTCTAATTGATTGTTTCTTGGGTACAAACTCTTGTTGTAAATTAAAATAGTTAGAAAGTCATAAATATTTATTATTCTTTTTGTTTGATGTTTTGAATTGTGTAATTATTTATTACATGATGAAATTGTAAGATTTTAAATATTTATATTATCCTTAACTTTATATTTGTATGATAATTAAATGATCTTTTTCATATTAATTGTAGCTAATATTTATATGTGAAAAATAATACTAATAAAAATAAATAAATTGTTATTTCAAATTTCTATTATTGTGATTTTTAGCAAGAAAGTTATTGTAAAATTATAAATTATACAATACAATATATTAAGAGACCATTTTATAATTTTAAAAAATTGAATAACTATTTTATGAATTTTAAAAAAATGCCTATTATTAAACCAATATAGTTCTATAATCAAATTTAACGCCAGTGAGTATGATATTCATAACATAGATACCAAAGCCTCAATCCTTGGAAAAGATAACCACAAGACAATTAAAATAAATTAGTACTTAGTGCCCACGTCAACAAGTCTTGATTTTTCTTTATTTTCATGATTTTGTTTGATATTAAACGAGTCACTTTTGCAAGGTTGAGGCTCGATTAGAATACCATATTTAATTAACGTCTAATCCTACTATTTCTCACGAAGTTCTAAGGACTAACTGATTATCCTACTCCTACCAAAGCTTTAGCCACATTTCGTAAGTGGCCAAAGGGAAAGTCGATAGTGACGATGGCAAGCCCTTGATTTGCCATTTCTTTCCATTTTTTAACTTCATTTCTCGAAATCCATTCTGTATTTCGCAAAGCCCTTAGTTTGATGAGTACGAGAAGAGCACTTCTTAAAGAGCCATCAACCTTTTACTTCAGCAACTAAATTTGCGTTCGAGCTATGCAGAGCTAAATCGCTAAATAAATGTACCAGATATTGATGAGCTCCACGGAAAGAAAAACAATGTGTGTGAGAGAGAGAAAAGGGTAGAGAAGGGAGTAGTATACCTTTTGAATGCCAAAGCAGACAATAAAAGTTTTCTGCCAAATTGCCAACGGAGCGAAATAAGTGATTACTTAGTACTACAGAGTATTGTCGGTCCTGGTTGAGTCACGTTTGTTGTTGGGCTAAGGCCTAAAGAGGACAAGAAATTGTACAGCTCTGCTGGCTTCGGCCACAATGCAAAACTGCCATATTCACAAAACACCGAACAGGTGCAAATGTGTCCGAAATTGTTCGTGTCCAATAACGAGTTTCCATAGTACATTCTGTGTTGAAAAAAGGTAATAAAGAGCCCGATAAGAGAAATAAGCGCTCAGATAATAATGGGCTCGGTGTAAGCTCATCCGCCAAAAGACTGAATCATGATTGTTGCTCGTCAATGAGCTATTGAATAAAAGAAGCACAACGGCCAGACTCATGAGCCTAGAAAATGAACTAAACTTCGCATCCTGATAATTAGAGAAGACAACTGGCAACGCCACGAGAGGTTGATTGACAGAGAATTCCAACCGAAAAATGAATATGATGTACATAGATATAAGCGGTGGAATCCATAATGTCAGGGATAGTGCTGAACAATTCTTACTTTTGCCTGCCAACTAAAAGAATGAATTCACCACAGAAAGAAGCATGGCAAATAAAATCTTCATACAAAGAAACTGTCCTGCCTATACCGATCACCTACATATAAAAGGGCCCTTCATATGAACAGCTAACAAGAGTAGCCCAAGTCAAAATTCTCAAGTTGTTTATAACATCAAAAATCATATTCAACTAAATAAAAATCACAAAAAAGGGAGTAAGACAGCACAAACATATATTTGGAACTCAACTCTTCTATGATATCCCTTACCTTACACACTCGGAGGAACTAAGGCAATATGTTTTGCTGCAGCAAAGATGGGATGTAAGTTGGTGAAAAGTGCTTCCAGATGATCATTTTAATCATCGCATCTGAGTAGGAGAACAAAGCAGCCCTGATGCATCTGCACCTACCACTGCAAGATCACAGATGGTACACATTTGGCCTTCCTGGCTTGGCACAAACCGAGAAGTACAATATGGGCAAGAGACATCTTTCTGTCCACGATAAATTGGGACATATGTTGCACCACATATTACAAATGGGTTTCTGAAATCATAGTTCAACTCGGAGGCATCTGTCATATTCTTCTCTGCAGCCTGTAACACTTGCCTAGCTGTTTTTGATTGGTTCTCAACCGTGGGGTTAGTCTCCAAAAACCGCCTGGCAAAGTTAGCCGCAGTTGCAAGGTTCTTGTGCTTGTAGCAAACCCTCATTGCATTTAGCAGGGCAAGCCTCAAGTGTGGCTTCTGAAGATTGCAATGGGTGAAGTAGGCAGCAAGCTCCATTTGGCGTACTGGGTCTTGTATTTCCTTTCTGTTAAGCTCCATTTGTAAACCCAAAACATACTCCTTAACTATAACTATTAACTCTTTGACCTCATCTACCTCCTTTCTAGAATCTACAACAATCAAAGGAACAGTATGAAGAATGCTGAGAAAGATTCGAAGTGCCTCACTAAATTTCCCAGCAGTAGTGGCTTTGTAACCAGCATTGACCTTCTCATCCAACTGAGTGAAACTGAACACTAATGCTGGAGGGCCCCTCACATTAGGACTCGCAGACTCATTCCATCCTCTTTCAACAGCTAATGATATCACAGGAAGAGACGCAGAGGCACGTAAATAGGTATGGCTACTTGAATGTAAATCAAGAAACATGGATTTCAATGGTGCAAAATTTCTAATTCCAAGTTGCCTGTTGAGCAACCGCATAGCTGTATCAAAATTGCCAGCTGCAGCGTGTTCAGCAGCAAGTGAAGATCTCTGGGTCCAAATCTGGCTCACAGGCATACCAGGACTTGGCGCCACAAATACAGAAGATCGGGTACTGACAGAAGCTCGTGGCGTGTCTGCCTCAGGAGGAAGCTCCAAGTCTTCAAGGTCCCATCCACCCTCTTCATTTTCTTCAGCCACTTCCTCATCGTCCAAAATTGTTATTACTTCACCATTTTGCAAGCCCTCTGCATCAACCACATCAAGTTCCTCACCCCAGTCAGCTTCCTCATCCTCCTCTGCAGCACCTCTGCCCACGTTATCAAGCCCACCTTCCAATATGCCTTTCATAACTCTCAGAAGTGGCCAATCCCCAGCACACAAAATGGGAGCAGGTGGCATAAGAAGAGAAGGCTTTTTACCCTCTGGTACAGTCGGGACATTATCTCCCAACTCTTTTGCTAGACGGTCAGCAATATCCTGTAGTCCATGAACTTTAGCCATGATATATGCAAGTGGTAAATGACCAGCACTTTCCATAATTTTAACACGTTCTTGCACATCACCCAAATATAGGGCATTGTGAAACTGGCCCATGACATCATTCTTAACTTCTGCAATCCTAAGCATCTTGGAAAGCTTTTCCAAATTGCCAGTTATAAGATAAAGGAATGATAACCTCTCAAAATTCTTTGTCCTCTGATAGGCATATTCAACAATGCCTGCATTGCCTTGGCGAAGAGCTTCCACCCCAAGTCTGTACCAATGATCTTTCTCATCAATTTCCTTGGCTGAAGCAACAGCAATTTGAATGTTTCCACTCTCTAAAGCTAAATTAAAACGAGTTCTCTCATCCCTCACAAAATGTAGAGCAACCTCAGGGAACCCCTTCTGCTGCAAATAAGCAATCATTGCCTGCCCACAGAGCTGAGAGTTCCTAATCATGCTCATGACATGGTCATATCTTTTTCTTAAAAGGGACAGTTTGAAGATATACTCAGTTGCATCAATGACAAAAGCTCTACTCTTTCCATCTCGATCCAAGTAAAAGATCGTATCGCCAGATACCTTGGTAATGTATATTGGGGCATCAAGGGTTCTAATTATGCCACTATCACCATTTGGGAGGCAGTATTTGATGTGATTAAGTGTGGTATAGATGAAAACACCATTATCATCCCAGGCCCCACTCTTTACACGAATTGTCTCATGAAGAGTACATTGATGCACAAGTTTCTTGCTAGCAATGATGATGGCGTGTTTGCTGAGCAATGCAACAGCTTCCATGTCATTAGACCAAACAACATATTTGACAAAAGGTGTTTGGAGATCTCCAAGAACAATCCTTTGCTGAAGATCAAATATAACCACTCTATCCTCAGCCCTGCAAAGTAAGTTACCTGTTCCAGCATAAAATATTGCATCAGTAGCCATGGGGAGACCACTCTTTTTAACAACCTCATTCTTTAGGTTCCTGATCAAGACCTGATTGCTGCTTTTCTCAAGAACAGCAAACCTATTCCGGGCGACAAAGACAGCAGAGGCTCCAGCACCTCTCTTTGCCTCCTGAACAGTATCACCCCTACTAATGCTTTCTTTAGGTATCACATACAACTCATATGAGCCTCCATCAACATCTGAGCAAACAAGAACAGCATTTTCTGTAGGGCTATATGAGAGAGTTCTAGGGCTTTGATTCAAGCTGGTCATACCAGGACGTCGAATGGGAATCATTTGTGTGTCTTTTTTAGTTGAAAACTCAAAAAATCGCAAGAAGCGATCTTTTGTATAAAAAAGAGAATCGCCACTGACCGCAAAGGCAGGCCTTTCTCTCTCCAACTTAAAAACAATCATGCCACTATCATGGCCTGCAGCCAGAAGATTCATCTCAGGGTGAGATGCAAGTATCCAAAACCGGTCATGCTCCCTACGGAAAGTTTGAAGTCCAGTCCGCTTAGTTACATCCCACACACGAATGCTTTTATCCTCTGAATTAGATACAATTATATCCTGTTTGGCATGGAACATAACACATGACACATTATTCATGTGCCCTCTCAATGTGTCCACTTCCCAAGCCTTTGTATCTGAAAGCAAAGCAAGAATAGCTTATTCTAAATTTATGCCAATCACAATTAACCAGTGCATAGAAAAATGAGTGTCTCAGGAGCTATTACGTGCTGGATGGTAAGGAAAAAAGGAACTTCAACTCAAAAACAACATAATAACAAACAACTACAATATCGGGATTAAAAATCACTCAAATCACTAACCATTCATGCGCCACAATTTTACTTGGCGATCATCAGCTCCCGAAACAATCAAAGGAAGGGTAGGATGGAAAGCAGCCCAGTTGACTCCTCGATCATGGCCTTCCAAGACATACTTAACAACTGCATCCACACCACCAAAAAGATCTGTGTTCATCTGACTCAATCGCAGAATGTCATCAGCAGGGGATACAGTCTTCCTTTTCAGTGACCCAATATCCCATACACGAACAGTTTGATCTAGAGATGCTGACACAACAAGATCTTCTTTAGGGTGGAATGAGGCACACATAACATAATGATTGTGACCTGTCAACACAGAAATGCAAGTCCGAGACTGCCAGTTCCAAATGCGAATGGTCTGGTCATCACTGGCACTAACAATCCATGGGTTTTCATGATGAAATTGGACACTACGAATGTAATCAAGATGCCCGAGAAGAGTGAACAGACATCTATGCAACTTGTAATTCCAAACCTTAATTTTGTAATCATCTCCTGCAAACCACCGAGCCATATGATAAATGAGTATTATACAAGAGAAAATAACTAGCATGTATATACATTCAGAACTACTTTGTGCAAAAAAGTAAAGCTGATAGGAAACTATCAGCAAACTTATATTTTGGTAACCATCATTTCACACGAGGCGAGTAATACTGGACATAAAGAGCAGAAGAGAGGAAGTCATATGATGAAATTTCTTCGAAGATACCACAGCTATTTCAAAAGGTTGGTCATCTAAAATACAAAATTAATTTTTATTAGTCTAAAATATCACTAGTTAAGTCAATAATCAGTCATTCCCGATAATAATGAATTGGGGGAATTGGGAAACACCCTACCTTGATCCAGATGACATGTCAATCTGAAAGCAACTTCTATCCATTCAAATCCATACCTTCAACTACTGTGTAATGTATGCAAACCCATGTACTCAATTTACTCTTATGCATTCATCCATATCTAGACCCATAAACCCATACTTAGACAATTTTATACCTCCGCCACTAAGAATGCTATTGCTAAAGTGTAAGACCATCATGGTATTTTTATTTTCAACACATCCCGATGCGAAGTGCAAGGAAGCAAATCTCAAAGTGAGAGACAATCATCTCTTTTACGTGAATCTGAATTCCACCTTTCCATCAAAAAGCTAAAAGTCTCAATCTGTCATATCTGCCTCAATAAATCATCCTGGAGTAACTCCACAAATATAGAAGAATATAAGCAAATACCAATATTTTAAAAACTGGACCGAAAGTTAAACTGATAAGACAAAAAATTCAAGGTTTAAAAGGTTCAACTAGTATTAAAGCATCATAAAATGGGTAAAGATTAAATAAAATTTAAAATATAATTGAAAAAGATTATCCTTGTTTATGGAAAAATTTGAAGTTCAATTGAAAAAAGAAATTGTTAAATAAAAATTAATTGATTTATTTTGGTTTATAAAAAATTATTAATTTATAAAAATTGACTGATTAATTAATAAATTGTTCAGTTTTTAACAACAAGAGCTATTAAAATAAATTCGAATTGAAAAGTTAGACGGCTCAAGATTATTACGGTTGAACCGGAATCGATTAAGTTTTTAATCGTTGGCAAATATACAGAGAAACTGAACTAGGTACACATTCCATAGATATAACCAGAATACAATTTCGGAGACAACCAAAATTCAATTCTCTCTATTCTCCATACCCGTAAGAGTTAAACCTACCAAGCATTTTAAAATTCACAAAAGAATGATTTAATTGGAAGCAGCACATATAAGATAACCAACTTCCAGCATACTATAAAATTTACGATCATCTAAACAAGAACGAACACAAACAAGCACAATTAAAACAACAGTTCAGAACAGAAACGCAAGCAAAACTCGCAATTACCTCCAGATACAAAAAGAGGTTGAGATTTGTGAAAATGAACGCCGCGAACAGGACCATCGTGCTCGTCGAACCTATCAATCAAAGTCCCCATGCGATAGTCCCATAGCTGGATCACACCACTGTGAAGACTCGCGAGGATCCATGGTCTTTTGCTATGAAAACTTAGTCCTTTCACTCTATTACTCTTCGTCTCGAACTTCGTCAACATCTTCTATTATCCAAACACTAAACACACACAAACAAACAAACAAAACAACGAATAGAATAAAAAAGAATACGAAATCACATGTCAAAACCTAAGCATTCGCTTAAACGAAACGCTTAATCGAAAAGAATACAGATCTAAGAGAAACGGCTAATACAGAAATGAGAAATAAAAGGAGAAAAGACATGGAATTTACCTTAGATCTGATCCGTAAAGCACAAATCAATATATAAGAGATCCTGTGTATGAATAGGCTTGCATAGATATAGAGAGAGAAAGTGTATGTGATGGTGCTTTACAGAGAGAAAGTGAGGCACTAGAGAGAGAGAGAGAGAGAGAGTACAGTTTCAATTTCTCATTTAGATCCAAGGCTATACGAGAAGTTAAGAAGAGGACATAAAGGAGATTTTACAATTTTCACAAGGGTAAAAGAGTAATTTAAATATAAGTACATTTTCCGTTCCAATGAAGGTGACTTACTTCGCCGGTGGTCGTTATGAGGATTAAAAATTTATATTAAAAAAATTATTTAGTAATGGGTGATAAATAACAAATATGTTAATTTTGCTGATGTTTGAAATTAGAAATATTTATCTTCAATTTACAACACAAATTTATGATTTTTTTGTTCATTTTATTATTATCCTCTATTATCAATTACTATTTTTATGTTATTTGCAAAAGAAGCATGCAAATACGATTTCAAACACCTTTTTTCATGTCATTTGCGGATTTTTTTTTTGTTCGTAAGTTTGGCCTAGGAGGTGTCTACTAGGTTGAAGCTAGTGACTAATCCCCTTTCGCTGCATGACACATTTCCTGATGGGGGGCTACAGCTGGGTTAGGAGTTTGCTGCATTCTTAAAGGCAGGGATCGAACCTGAAACCACTTGGTTAAGCAACGAAGGTATGCGCCACCTACGCCAACCCACTAGATTTAAGTAACGAAGGTATGTCATTTATGGTAATAAGTAACCATTTCTCGCTTGGAATACTGTGATTTGAGTAAAGTGCATTGTCAAATTTGTACACATTTACATTTAGGGTGAAAGTTGGCCTAGCAAAGAGAGAAAAAGGGTTTGAAAAGAAGAACAAGGAAGAAAATCTAGTGTCCTTATTCCAACATTGAATTATATTTTAGAGCTTGTCCATTTGGTGTGTAATTTATTTTGACATGTGTGTTTATAACTATTTAACATATATTGGTATCTATTATATTGTCTAGTGGAATATTTTAGATAATACAATGATATTTGTTTAATAATATTGTGGCATTTGTGGTATAATATAACAAAGAGTAATTAACATAAGTAATAAAATGGAGAAGGAGAATAATTTTTTAGATGCACCGAGCTCACGTAGTGAGGCAAAGGACATTGAGATAGAAATGGTACTTTAAGTGAGAATGAAGTTTGAAAGTTCGAAAAACAACTTTTAATCTGTATCAAAAGTATACAAAATGCCACAAATTTGTTGTTGTTATAAAGAAAGGAAAGAAACATGAGAATCAAAACTTCAATAACAAAATACTAATATATTATAAAGGTCAATCACATAAACAATGTGAGTTGAATAAAATTAAATCTAGAAGTAGTGAATGAATTGGGTGCAATGTTTAGTATATAGAACATAATCAAGTTTAAAGATATGCATAATCATAAACTAATCCTAAGTGATGTGAGGTTTATAAGGCAACATAAGATTATAGATAGTCAAGTTAGATATAGATTAAACATGAATGATGATTGTAGAATTAGGTCGTACATAAATATATGATTTGTTCTTACAGCTTCAGTTGGTATAAGAACATAATATATTTACATAAGGACTATCTTAATTGTATAGACAGGTTAAGAAGAGTGAGGTTAGAAAAAGGGGATGTGGAAGTGGTTTATAAGGTGCCTATTAGAATAATGGAAAAGGATACTAAAATCTTCTACATAATTTATTATGATGAAGAAGGAAGGTTAAGGAATAATTTATAGGTCTATGCGAGGAGTTAAGTACCATATGTTAAATTTAGTGACGTGGTAACTTTTGATACCATTTATCTCATTAACAAGATCAAATTTAGTTTACACAATATGACAATATAAACTTTCACAGGTAATCTATATTGCTTATAGGAAGTGAGACTGCCTATAGTTTTTATTGACTTTTCTATGCATGATGCTATAATTACATACAAGTGCAAAAGTTTAGGTACTCCATTAAGGTGATATTCCCTATTATAAGGCAAAGACCATGTTTGTGGCACATACTAAAGAAATTACTTAAGAAATTTTAAGCTCATAAAAGATATATTTATCATTCGGATATGTTACCATCACTTTTATAAGCTTCATATATATTAAGTAAATAAACAACAATAATAACAACAACCGGTAGAAATTCTGTTGAAACATAGGATCTGAAGAGGCTCAAAAGTACACAGTCTGACCCCTAACTAATAGTGTTGGACCCCGTTTTCGAAGTCCAACATTCGGATCCATAAAAGCATGGAGGACTCATTCCTTGTAACTTACTGAGCATAATTGGGGAACCCCCAATCGGAACATTTGCATATCCATGTCTCTAGTTGCTCCACAAATCAAGATATCTCCAAATTACTGAAGCATGTTCAAAAATATCCAACTCATAACCTTTTTATCGACCACTCACTGTACCTGCCTCATTAATTTCACTAAATCTCTCTCCATACAGTTCAGATAGCTTCAAATTTTGGTGGAGATGAAGATCAAGGTCTTATGAATCCATTGGAAAGAGGACTTCGAGATCTACAACTTCCATGAAGACCTCAAAGGCCAATTCTATCGTCTACCTTCTGTATCGTCTCATTTTCTATCATCTGCTTTACTTCGTTTGTTTTTCTATCGTCTGCTTTCTTTTGTCTGCTTTTCTATCGTCTGCTTTCTTCCATCTGCTTTTCTATCCAGAACGTCTCCATTTACAAGAATCATAAATTTCTACTCCTTTGTCCAAAAATTTCGTACTTTAAATCACCGGAAAGATAAGAAGAAAATATACAATTCTCATGAAGATCCTAAAACCAATTTCTCACTTTAAGAGGGTTAAAAGTTCACTCAAAGTCTCTGTCCTTAAAGTCCATCCTAACAACATCAAAACTTCAATTAATCATAACTTATAGCCCCGATGTTGAATAATTGCATACCTTATGATGTTAGAAAGCTGAAAACATAGCTACAACTTTCATTAAGACCACCTTGACTAATTCTATCTAAATCAGTACAGTTTTGCCATTGAAGTTTCTGAACACCATTCTTGTACTTAGGATGGCTTATCAACACATCAACTTCACATATATCCCCCACTACTACATACTCTTCGATACTATTAAGCTCCACCTTAACCAATTCATCTCAACACAATTCTAAACTCCAACATGCTATTCCTAAACAAATACCTAACAGCAACCTCAACAAGAAAGAACATGCACAAACACATTCTTTTTTCGCAAGTCAGACTCAATCTCATACACTGTCTATAAAACAACACAATCATACACAAATGAGAATACTAGTATTCTCATTCTCATTTCTAATCAAAATAAATGTTCATGCACAACTTTAATTACAAATCAACATATCCATCAGGAATTAAGCACAAGATACAAAATACATGAGATGCTCAATGTTTGATATGCTTGTAAAGCTATCCAAAAAGGCTAGTCACTAGCTTAGTACAACAGTATCTAATGTCTTGGAGTTTTTCCGATGCCTTGCAAGGTTCAACGCTTGACTTGATTTGCACCTGAGGAGGGAAGGTGGGGTGAGCAACTCGGCTCAATGGCTAATACGCTTATAGCCATCAGTAATGAGCCATACAACAAGCATAAATACACATATTTCACGAAGTCCAATTCATTCGTACATTTATCACATAAAGCATAATTGACCAAAGTTTATCACATAACGTATATTATGAAACCTTCTATCAATCATAACACTTTATTATGCTTCATACTCGACAAAGTCATAATGAAATGCACAACAAATGACTAGAGAGTTTTCGTAAAACAAAACGGTTTACACCGTGAACAAAACGAGTCTGATTTCTCAGGATCTCGTGGCCTCAAGCAGGCAGCCGGGAAAAGGCTATAGGTCAACGTGCATGTGACTAATGAAACGGGTTTCTCTCTTGCCCAATCACAAACAAATCTATGCTCAATATAGACAATCGCAAATTTGCATTTTCATGCTTCTTTCATTTTTCAAATTTCTCATATTTTCATACTTTTCATTCATTTCAAGAAAGTATGTCCTATTTCAACATACATTGTCAAATATTCCTTAGCCTCCATTTAATCCCCTTCTTGAACCTATCATAAGAAAGATGAAAACTTTCCTTTCAACAAGTGGATTTCTCTTCTTTTTCTTCTTCTTCTCAAGCTTCCAACGATTCTTCCTTCTTTTCCTCCCCTTTTTCACGTTTTCTCCTTCTTTCTTTTAGTTCGTACGCTACTCACTTCTAGCTTCTTCTTTTAATTTAAACACCAAAGCTATTCCTTCCAATTATGCCCTTCATAACAAGGACTTTCCTAAATTGCCCTTGTTTTGTCTTTTACGTCTCTACACTTCCATCTAACACCACCTAACTTAATTCTAATTTCTAATTTCTAAATTCTAATTTCCATTCAATCTTGCTAATTTAAAAAAGCTCAACTAACTAAAAATAAAAATAATTAAATCAAAAGAATAAATAAATAAAAGAAATAAATAAATAAATAAAATAATAAATTAAAAAAAATTGTGGCCCAACAATTTTCCCCTCCTAATAGAATTTCTTCCTCGAAGTCCATGAAGAGGTATGGATACTTCTCCTTTATGGCTTCCGAAGGCTCCCAAGTTGCCCCCTCCGTCGAATGGTTCTTCTACAAGACTTTAACCAACTTTACAATCTTGCTCCTTAACACCTTCCTCATGCCAACAAATAGGAGTTTTGCATCTCCTACCATACAAAGCCTCATAAGGTGCAATCTAAATTCCCGAGTGATAGGAATTATTGTAAGCAAACTCAATTAAAGGTAGGTGATCATCCCACGAGTCTTTAAAATCCATAGCACAAGCTCTCAACATTGCCTCCAAAGTCCGTATTGTCATCTCCGATTGTCCATCAGTCTGTGGATGGAAAGTTGTACTAAAATGCAATTTAGTCCCTAGAGCCTCCTGCATGCTTTCCCAAAATCTAGAGGTAAACCTAGGATCCCTATCTGAAACTATCGATCTTGGAATCCCATGAAGTCTGATTATCTCATCCACATACTTCTTAGCCAAAACATTCAAAGAATCTGTCTGTCTAAT
>JANZLX010000213.1:36098130-36119098 GCA_025531955.1 Erythroxylum orinocense
CTCTTGTGAATGAGTATACTTAGATAATTGATTGTGAGTGCTTCCGCAAATTTATTTCCTTTATGTGTCCCGACGGGACACCCGGGGTTTAGCCTTAGGGGTCGGGACTCGGACCCAACGATCTCCGTTTGTGTTCCATTCTGGATAGTTGGGCTCCGGGAACGGGGTCCGACACTGTTCGACTGGGCTCCGGGAACGGAGTCCAGCAAATATGCTTTACAATGGTTTACTATTAGACATTATCAGAATGATAACATCCTATAATGCTTAGGAGCAATACTTTTTATGCTTAATACATTATTTTTCATCAGTAATCACTAGTTAGCTTTAGTAATTTTATCATAAATTAATATTGTTTTAGTACAATTGTTAATTTATAGGTAGTATTTGCTTGAGGGAATGAATTGTTATTTCATCTCTTTATTTTTATTTATTTATTATTATTATTATTATTATTGCATACATACATACATACATACATACATTCGTGTAATATTTGTAAACAAATATGTCTAAATAGAAGGGTTAATTATTCATCAATTATTATTAGGGATGGTAATGGGTAGAGCCTTAACTCTACCCCTATTTTCAATGTCCAAGCTTAGCTTAAACAAGCTTAGGCCAACATCAAAACGATATTGTTATGGTTAATAAGTTGAAGAACATATACACCTGACTTAGGTAGCCCATCGAAGCTTTAGCTTATTTCAAAGCCTAATCAACCTGATCCTGACTTGATGACTTTAGGTCGAGCCTTATTTTTATAGGTAATTGAAAATTTAATTAACATTTTTATTTACAAAGTTACCTCAAATTGATTAGATATTAAGATAGTATTGTAATATATGTGTCATTATGGAAAATATATATTTTAAGAAAAAAATATTGCTGTTAAGAATATTTTCATAGATCTTAATAAAATAATTGAATAGTAGTAATTATGATATTTGGAATATGAGAATCCAATGCGCATTGACAGATTAAGAGACTCTTAAACACTTAATGAAGTCATAAAAGTTCCTCAGGAGAACATTATAGTCCAATATGGAAAAAATTGTGAGGTATATGACTTGCAGAAAAAGAAGAACCACTAGGCTCGTGTTATATTACTGAATGGATGATTATGTTATATGAGAATTCAGGAGGTATGACAATGTCATGGATGTATGGGCTGCATTGGCAACATGCTTTGGTAGTTCTTTAGAGACCAAATTGAGGTCATTCACCGTTAAGTTTGACATATACAAAGTAAAAGAAAAAAAAAGAGGTCAATTTATGCAATAAAGAGGCATTTAAGGTTAATGTCAAACATGGTTAGTGAATCGAAGGATGTCTATCATATCTTGACATATGAGCAACAATTGTAAGATATCATACAATCTTTACCTTAAAGTTAGGAGCATATTAAAATGCACCTTATCCATATTGAGAATATAAAAATGATTAAGAATGTTATAAGGCATCTATTATTGAAAGAAGAATGTCTTAATACTTCTAAGCCACTTTATATATATATATATATGGATAAGTCAACTTCATAAGAAGTCGAAAGTAAAAAGAGGAAGCAATATGGAGAGTCTAAATGGAAAAAAGGAAAGAAATGATTCCACATTTCTTATGATACTAAAAGGGTAAAGCTAATTAAAATAAGAAAGCAAAAGTTCATCCGAAGAAGAAAAATATGAAGAAAGTGAAATGGTACAATTATGGCATAAGAAATCACTTCACTTATAATCTTTGCGAGCTTAAGAAGAATTGAGAATCACAAAACATAAAACGAAGGAAAGAGAAGTCATTATAGAATTTTGGCAAATTTCAAATGGCATAACGTGGATAAATGTAAAAGATAACTATAGAGCTAAGTCTTAAAGGATATTATACCACTAAGTTAGTCATATGTAATGGTCGGACCATCTCTTACATAATGCACTTTTGCTCCCAAGATTTGAGAGAATGTTATTTTCGTCATGATTTAAGTTAGTCGTAGGCTCTATGTTAATATTCATAGTGGTGGAATGAAATTTTCCTTTGTAATTAATCTCTGCGATCATGGTTTTATATTAGATGATTTTATAATATTAGATGTTGTTTATCATATAAGAAAATTTAGTTTTTCTTTAATTACATCATCTAGTATTTATGATATTGATTCTAATTTATAACATGTTGGTCTTGGTGATATTGAACAAGATCAAATAAATTGATTAAATAAAGAGTTTTTTTTTGTAAAACCTAAATAACGTAGAATTGTCTACTTGTGAACATTATCTAGCTAATAAAATGTTGCAAAATTTTTGATATGTGATAAAGAGAAGTTAAGCCATTATAATGAATCCACTCAGACATTTGTGGCCTAGATGAATGTGATATTAAGGTATAAGGTCACTTATTTCATTATATTTTGTCAATGAATATATTTGGTATGGTCATATTTATATGATTTTTTTATAAATTCAATGCATTATGTTGATTCCAAAAATATATTAATTTAGTTGAAAATTAGTTAGATAAGTTGATAAAGGCTTTAAAAATGATCGGAGATAAGAGTACTTACTTGTTCAATTCAAAAGATCGTGTGATGAAAAGAAATAGATAGGTTTATAATGACATAGGTAAGTTTACCTATCACTTATTGAGTGATCTATTACTTGCAGCTACATATATACTTACTTAGGTGTCTACCAAATCAGTTACTAAAAATACCATATAAGTTATAAATAAGAGACCTAATTTATCACATCTAAAACATTAAGGACATGTTACCTATGCTCATGATCCCTTATATCAGTGTGAGAAATAAGGTCCTAGAGGGAAGAAAAGTAATTTTATAAGATATTATGGATGTTCCAAAAAGTATATGTTTATATGCAAACAAGGTAATGAAAAAGTAACTAAAGTTGACTCATTAGATGAGATATTCTCAGAGCATGTTTTTCTAAAGCAAGTAGATATAAAATAAGACTTATATACATATGAGATGAAGTTTCAAGCTAATCCAACAAATTAAGATCATTCAAATGAAATGCATACAAGTTAAAGCAATTTAAGAGAAGATGAATTAATTTTTAAGTAAGGAAATTACAACTTAGTGGGAATTCTTTACCATTATCTAGCCCGAGTGAGAGCCATATAGAGGTAGAGAGATATACTTCTTAAGATCATCAACAGTGATGTAATGCTCATGGATTAATTCTAAGACAATGTCTTGACATTAAAATGGAAGATTTTATGTTAGTTCCACAAGAAGATGATGAGTCTAGAAATGTGAAAATGTTATGTCTAATCTTGTTAAGGATGAATAGGTTAAAAAAATGGAAAAAGAATTATCTCACGAATTGAGTCTAGACTTGGTTAATCTTCCTAGAAGATGTAACGCCATCAAGAAAAAAAATTCTTAAAAAAATAAGCAAAAGGTTAATAATAGTATTGAAAGATGCAAATTACATCTATTGGTAAACTGATATACATAATAGGAAGGGATTAACTATGTGAAGACATTCTAACCTATTTTAAGACTTGCATTGATTCAACTAATTATATCTTTAATGGAGAGAATGGATCTTATGTTGGACCCCTTTTTCGGAGCCCAACATTTGGAGTCATAAAATGTGATCTTCATTACCCCGTATTTTCGGAGTCCAACTTTGGCTCTGATACCATAATGCCCTTGTGGGATGATGGCTAATGAGGGTTCATTAAAATAAACCTATAGGGTAATACGCTCACATTTTATGACAAAGCAAGAGCTGAGCTCCAGAAACGGGACTTAACAATTGTGGCATTAGAGTAAGAGTTGGACTCTGAAAATGGGGCCCAACAGTTGTGGTATCATAGCCAGAGTTGGACTTCGAAAATACGAGGTAATGAAAATCATGTTTTATGATTCCGAATGTTGGGTTCCGGAAACAAGGTCCAACATCTTACATTGCATTAGATAGATTTTAGTAACTTATCTTCAATGGAGAACTAGAAGAAGAATATATATGGAATAACTAATAAATTGTTTTTAAAAGGGCCAAGAGCATAAAATGTTCATATTGTTAAAATCAGTTTATTGTCTAAAGCAATATTGGAGGTAGTGTATATCAAAGTTCATATTGTAATCATATCATATGATTTTAATATAATTGACAAAAACCACTGGGTATAAGTTAAAAGATCCAATGATACATTTGTAATTTTATTATTATATTTATATGATATTTTTATAGTTAGTAATAATAATCAATCTATCAAGCAAATAAAAGATTAAAAGAAATTTGGCTATCAACTATATTCAAGATGAAGAACATGAGTGAGACTATCTGCATCTTTAGGGTCAATAGGGATCATTAAAGAATATTATTATCATTTTTACAAGCTACATATATATAAAGTAGATATTTGAACGATTTCATATGCAGGACTATGTAGTGTTTATTACACTCATTGCTAAAGATGAGTGCTTAAGCAATAAATAGTATCCATAAATACCACAAAAAGAGAAAAAAAATGAAGAATATTCTTTATTCTATTATAGACATTAGTCTTATATACATTAAGTGATATAGGAACAAGCATATTGAAAAGCAGTATAAAGAATATTCTAGTATGCTAAGGCCTAAGTATCATTACAAAACCAAATACATAGATATCAAATATAATTACATCAAGGATACAGCAGTTTGAGAAAAAGTGAATATGAAATCTACTTTTACAAGACAAGTGATTCGATTAAGTCAAGTTCTATAGATGTAGTTTTTATACATATTAGGTTATTAGGATTGTGTAGGATTTAAATTTTAGTTTTGTTTTACTTCCTTCACATCAATATCCATAATACTTGTTATCAATAATTATGTTTTATTTTTCATTAAGTATTTGAGGCAAACTATGTTCAATTGAGTATACAACATTAGTTTTTAGAATGAATTTTAAATTAAAATTTAGTTATAAAATTATGGGAATGGTTGATTTTGAATTGATTGTTCAATTATATAATAAATGTTTAAAAGTATATTGAACAATTCGATCCTGCATTAAAAAAAACATATTGAACAAATACAAAATACCTTCTCATGTAAGTAATCACCTCCATAACATTGTTAGAATGGAGTTGAAACAAGCTTGAGTGGTTTAACATGGTGATAAACAAGAGCTTTAAAACAATAATGTTGAAATGAAGTATATTAAAAGGTAAAGGAGTTAATTTTAATGATATAACATAAGAAAATTATGTGTTCACTCAATTTATCTTAGTGCACCAAATATAAGCTTTATTAAAAAAAATATCATCATATATGAATCATATTATGTGTACATAATCGATTAATAAAGATATATTCTTAACTTGTATTGTGTGAGAATTTTTGAGATTATGTGAATTTCAAATTTAAATATTATATTTATTCACGTTTTAATTTAAAAAAATTGAATCAGCTTTTGCTATCTTAAAATGTTAATAGAAGATCACGAATGATTCAATGTAAATAATACTCTAAGAGAATAAATTGATTTAATTCAAATGATTGAGAAACGAAAACGATCATTATAAATCTAAGTTCACATAGGGATATATTCAAAATGGACCACCTTTTTAGAAGAAGGCAATACATGCTCACGACTATGCATGATGAGTTTTTTCCAATTTTGTTTTTAGTTAAGATGTTATAAACTCATAACAGATACATAACATTAGAGCTTTCTAAGTATGCTAGCCAATCCGATTATTAGGTAACTATAAAAATTTTAAAAATATAAAGCCTATTGACTTCATCATATGTAAGTCAGAAATGTCATAATAATATCATATGATAAGTCAACTTTTTCCTTTCGTTTCAAACTAATTTCATATGGACAAAAAAGTTACCAATAATAAGAAACTGAAACAATTTATAATATTGCTTTTAGAAATCGAGTCTCACTGAAATAGAAAATAATTTTGATAAATATTTATTAAAAATTAATAGACTGAGTTCAAATATTTTATTTTATGATTTTTAAAGTTTTTTTTTCTACAAACGCTTATTTAAACAATAATACATATAAATATATTATTTATTCTTTGTGCTTTCGTGTATTGTATTCAATTGTCAGTGTGCTTAAAATGTTTTTCTTTCCAACGTTGCTATGCAAATAATGATGTTGGCAAGATTCAGGTCACGTCTCGGCATTCTCATGTTAATGAGTGGTTCATATCCAAGCAAGCACCTAGGGCGTTTACAAGAACCCAAGTTCAGGTTGCTGTAAGGACCTTATAATGGTTTGATTTAAATAGGTATAAGCTCCTGGCCCGACTCTTCATTGGATGGCCCATGAGCCGACCGGTGGCCTAATGATGTCGTTTTTGTTGCTCCGAACGGGCCAAGTTAATTTGACCCATTACTTGATCAACCCAAGCTAAAATCAGGTCGGTTCAAAATTGTCAAGTCTAAAAATGTAACACTAATTATTCAATTTATTTATTAAAATTCAAATTATTTAATTTTGTGACTTAACTTATGGGAGTAAATAATTTAAAGATGGACAGTTAAATCCTGGTATTACTGTTTGGAAGAGCATTTGGGCCTTAATCTTGGGCCCATCTGTTTAAGTTGGATGGTCTTTACTGGACTTGGGAACTCAAATAGTGGGCTCCAACAACTCA
Organism: Erythroxylum orinocense; assembly: GCA_025531955.1. Classification (NCBI taxonomy): domain Eukaryota; kingdom Viridiplantae; phylum Streptophyta; class Magnoliopsida; order Malpighiales; family Erythroxylaceae; genus Erythroxylum; species Erythroxylum orinocense. The sequence continues at coordinate 36,104,756 of JANZLX010000213.1, forward strand.
TAACCTGGAGGTCCAATTAAAAGGACATAAATGGCAAGTTTAGGCAAGGATTGTAAACATTTGGATTGAATTGGCATTATAAACCCTTACTGGAATGCGTATTAATTACAGAGATTTAATTCACGTTTCTATACAATACAACTTGGTATGGTAGAGTCAGTGAATGAGGCAGATACCACGTGGTATAATATAATGTACAGATCTTAGAATCTTTGTGTACGATAGACACGAGGCAGCAGTTTCATTCATTACACTTTTATGGTAAACTTGCCGTCCATCTTTCTAGGATTAAGAATTTGAGACCAAGTTATAGCTGGCTCTGTCTCCCTCCTAAGTCCATTCATGTCATGTCGGCTTGTTCCTCTCTGTTAGCATGATATTTCTATAAAAATTTCAACTCGAGTAAACCAAATCAAACCAATGCCAAGCTTTCTAAGTTTAAAGATGATTTTATTTTCTATAACTTTATTACTCCATCTTATTTAAAATAAAAGCCGTTTTAGAATGATGCATACTTATTTAAAAAGTTAATGAAATGTTTGATATATTCTTATTAATTACATGTTAAAGTGTCTTGAAAATATAATTTGTGTAATCTGTGCAATTAAGATGTGAGAGAAATTAAAGAATAATTTTGAAAGCAAAATCACAAACATGTATAAAAAGTCACGAAACTTATTTTGAATAATTAAAATTTTTCAAAAACGACTTTTATTTTAAATAAGAAGGAATATTATAACGGAGTAATTTTAACTATTATTCTGAGACTTACCTAAACTGTAATTAGTTAAGACATGAAAATTGACAACTAACTTTAAATTACTTGATAAAGGAGTTGATAATTATTTAAAATTACGGTTTAAGATCTTCTTTTAAATAATAATTAAAGGTATGAGTTTACGGTTAACATTTTAATAAGAATTTAATTTATTCACGATCTTAACGTTTATAAATTGTCGATTATTATTAATATTTTTTTATCTAGTCTTAAGTTTTTGAATAAGAGCTTATTTATAAAAGAATGAATCCTTATATTTTTTCACTGTTGTATTAATTCCATGTAACAACTTACAAAAACGTATAGTACAAAGAAATAAAAACGTATAGTACAAAGAATTAAGAATAGCGTACCACATGTAATTTAATACACAGCCACCCAACCCCTGTTTTTTAATATCACCGAGGTGTCTCCATGTGAACATGTACTGTGTTGGAAACTACAAAATAATTGAATACAGATTTGTTCCTTTCCTTATCTCTTGGCGCCTCACAACTTGCGGTAAGTGTATCTCTATAATATCTGCTACCTTGTTTTTTTTTTTTTTTACCAGTGTTTTTAGATGCCCAAGAGATCATGCATATCCGGGCCCTGAAAAAGTATTTTTTGTCATTTAGTGTTTGTCAAAGAAAGAGGCGCAGTAAGTATGTAAGGCCTGGTAATAATTGTTTCTTGTCAATCATTCAGAGATAGATTAGAGCCCCATTAAAGTGAAAAGAGAAGTATACAATTAGACGAACAAAGATCGCTAGCATTTACTACTCTGTCGGCACTGAAGTGTCCAATAGCACATGCGGTTACGGCTCATCACGCTAGGCAAGTCTAGCTTCAACAAGCATCTGAAATGAGCTAAAAGGTTTGGCTTCGAAAATCATAACTACTTGGATGGTATATGATGTAAATGTAATTTTGCCAACAATAGTTTGAAAATATTTCTGACTCCAGGACAGTCATTTCCGGTAACTTTTCCTCAGTCCTGTCTCGTCTCAGAAGGTGCGTCATTACGCTTGATCATTTTAACCAAAAGTACTGGACGTAATAATTGCAGTCTTCAACATTGCCAAGTTTATAAAAGGCGTTCCCTGACAAAGCAAGAGGCAAGGATTCTTTTCCATTATTTTACAACAGTTTCAGTGGTTTACAGAGTTGCACTGCCATTTGCCCAAAAGCAGCTTAGTACTTATTCTGGAGTATCACATAAGAACAAAACTTTCCAAACTAGAGTGATTCGATACGAGTGCCTTGAATCCATGAACAAGCATGCAACCCAAGATGCTGACACGATGGCACTTCAATCCTGTCAAAAATTAGTAAAAAGGTTACCAAGATTGCTTCCAAGACTATTGATGAACCAAGCAAGTCTCTCCAACATTTTAAATTGGCAACTCAAACGAATAACAAATGAGAAAAGAACAAGTAAAATATTTATTGAAACATCTAAATTGCTGCTCTCCCACTAAGTTTGACATTTGAAGACTAAAAGCGTCACAGTAAAAGGTTAGGTAAGAAACTTGTATGGATTATTAATTGCCCCTTGAAATGGCAGTGTTATGATCGATTCAAAAGTTTTTCCTTATTTTTACGAGGCAAAAGGGTTCTGTGATCAATCGATGGGCAGATTCTGTATCAAGTACTACATAATGGAAGTAACTAGCTTTGGCCTCCCAAAAGCTGGCATGAGGTTCATCACCCCTTTCTCCAAGTCCCATTGTTAAGCCTGTCTTTCTCATGATACATGTTAATATAGAGTAATCAAAAGTTAAAGAAAGAACTAAGAAGCTTGGCCCCTATAAATACGTGGGTGACTGGGTGAAAATGGCCATCTTCTTCCAACTTTTGAGGCACCACTGAGAACAAGGGGGATATGAAAGCTGTAAACTTTAACCTTTAAGCTTTTCAATATATTTTAATAATAGCCCAAAAGCCAACTTGCTCTTCCCTTCTTTAATGGAGAGAGAGAGTGAGATATGGTATCCATCCAGAGGTTTCTCTAGAGTCAGATACAATCAAGAACCCTGAGCTTAGTTGTTTATCCATAGCCCCTGTTGCCCATACGCCCATAACAACTTTGTCACTATCCTTTTATTCACTCACGTTCAATACATCTTTTCTACTACACAGCACAGCCATAAAATACATTTCAGTTTCAGAGAGAGGAAAGAGAGTTAAAGAGAAAAGAACTATGAAGATCGGGTGTGACCTGTGTGACAAAGCAGAAGCCTCAGTGTTTTGTTCTGCTGATGAAGCTGCTCTCTGTGAGGATTGTGATTATCGTGTTCATTATGCAAACAAGCTTGCAAGAAAACACTTGCGCTTTTCTTTACTCCATCCTTCTTTCAAAGAATCCCCTCTTTGTGATATATGTCAGGTGCTAAGATCCTTCATGCCCTTGTTTTATCTCCTTCATTATTTTCAGGATCTGTATATAATAGCTTCAACAATCAATGGATTCAAGATGGTATCAAAAAAACCTAAGATCTTGGAATCACCCTTCATCTTAATGTGTCAGATTCATTGAGTGGTTGTATCTAATCTTGGTGATGCATTTTTTTTTACTCAGGAAAAAAGGGCTATTCTTTTCTGTCAAGAAGATCGAGCAATTCTATGCAGAGAATGTGACCTTCCCATTCACAAAGCAAATGAACATACCCAGAAACACAATAGGTTTCTTCTGACAGGAGTCAAACTCTCAGCTTCTTCATCTTCATACCCAACATCATCTTCCTGCAATGACTTGGATGCTAATGTTAAAAGCAATAGTAAAAGCTCGCAGCCATCTTCAAACAAGCAAGGGTCAGTTCCTAACGAGTTTTCCAGTTCTCCATCCATTGACAGATCATCATCACCTTCAGTAGGATACAAAGTTGACTATAACAGTACTTGTGAGAATGCTTCAATCTCCACAAGTAGCATATCAGAGTATTTGGAGACACTACCTAGTTGGATTGTGGATGATTTTCTTGACCCTTCGTTGCCTACTGTTGGCTTCCCAAAGGTTTGGAGCACTCCCTATATCTAAAGACACAAAACTCTGTTTTTGAGAGTGTTCATTTTTTGGACATCCGTCAAGATTCGAACAACCATTTCTCTGACGATGTTCGTGCGGTTTTGATGCAGAATTTCGATAACCTCTTGCCATTGGCGGATCAAGATCTTGATAGCTACGTGAGTTGTTTTTCGGCAGAACCTACCACATTCTGTGCCCCTTTTCGCAGACCTCTCCACAATGGCTTACTTGGTGATGACTGCAGAGAATCAAAAGTAGCATACAATAAGAACCGGTGTGATGATTGTTTTACAGTTCCAGAAATCACACCACTTACCAAGAACACCAAACACTGCCCGTGAAGGAAATGTTTTAACGTTCTGATCAATCGGATTTTGTATGGCATGGTCCATTATTACTTGTTCATATTCGTGATCGATTTCTGCTTTGTCGTTTCACATTTCGGCTTGATATTTTCTAAGCACTACACCGTCACGGTCAAATAGGAGCACAAGGCACGGTAAAACTCACGTTTTAAAATTCAAAATCTTTAAGCGATCCATCAGAATCTCCGTAATCTACTTTAAATACGTACTTTAGAGATCAATAGAAGAATTCGTTAGTGTTAAAAGATAGAGATCCCAATACAACCTCTACACTTGAGCTCAAACCCAAGGCAGGAAAGATGAAATCCAGAACCCAATAATCGCTTGAATAGTGGCAGTAACGTTGAAGAGGTTCTCAAGTCTAGCAAAGCCCAATAGTTTCATTATTTAGTTATTTTAAAACCAATGGCTAATGTGTTTGGTTATACTTAGTATAATAGAATTTTTGTCAATAAAGTTTTTTTAAGATGAATTTTTCTAAAAAGTTAATTATCATTTAAAAAAGCTTTTTTTAAAAAAAATTCATACAATAAACTATGTAATAATATAAAAATTAAAAACATCTTTTAATTTTAATTATATGTTATTTTGTAATAAAAATTATTTATACAATATTATTTAAAGTATATTAAACAATATATAAAATACAATATATTAATTATTATATAATTTTAAACCATATAAAATATAAATAAAAATATATCTAATTAAATCTTTTATATGAATTATAACTAATATCAAAAATAAATATTAAAATATAAACAAGAAAATGAGTTTGTAAATATTGTAAAAATTATGTATAAAATATAAGGAAAAAAGGACTAAAAATAGATTTATTAATTGATCTAATAAATTTACCTGAAAAAATTATTTAAGAAGATTTTTTTAAAAGCTACAAATTTAAATTTCTTAAAAAGCTACATTTTAAAATAAAAAAAGGCATATCTATTAAAAATATACTTTTTTATTTTTCACCTAAATATTCATTTGAAAAAAAGACTTTTGCAATAAAGTGAAGTACTTATTAACTTCCAAAAAACACATCCAAATAGGCAAGTAATGCAGACACGAATCTAGTAAACGAAAGAGATTGAAGCGGTTATGCAAATATAGCCTGAGACATGCACTTAGCAAAGATGAGAGCAAAGAAGGTGCCAAGGAACATATGAACCCGTGTAACATTACCAAAGACCATAGGAAGGACATGAGTTTCAACTTTCTATACATGTATTGAAAACGGATCGCACAATTGTGCCACATGCTCGAGAAAAGAGCCAAATTTTATATCTGAATCTAGAGGTTTGTTGTTCCTCATAATGTCTTATTTTACAGCCCACAAGGGAGACGAAAAGAGGAAAAATATAGGGATATACCTTTTAGACAATTACATACAGCAAACCAATAAAAGAATTGCATTCGGTATTGCATTGAAAGTGCAAACAATTTAGTGACGACAAGCCCTGCAGATAAGAGGGGGAAAACAATCACAGACGGGTAAAATGTTAGTTTCCCAGATTGGAACATCCGAAAATGTCAAACTGCTCTTCAAATTTTATGTCAATGGCACAAAATGCAACAGTTATCTCCCTTGCTCACTTGTCTATCAGTGCAAATGACATATACGGATAAAAGCACTTGGTCCATTAAAAAGCAATAAAAAAACAAAAATGCCATGAATGACCTTCATTTTGGAGGGTATCCGTTGCAGTGTCAAGATGCAAATGCAAAAACCCTATCTGCAATCTTTGTGCGACAAATTGGACATTCAGAACAAGCAAGCGAACAAGATTTACACACTGCAAAGATACATGAGAGAAAGTTATAACAGTGAAAATAATAGCTCTATTCACAAAAAAGAGAGACTGCAGTGACTTACAACAAAAATGTCGACAAGGTAGAAGAATTGCTGCTGTTGGTGATTCAAAACAAACTTTACACATATGGAAATTGGCATCTCCATTTCCTTGGCTCTTTAGTTCTTTCTCCTTCATTTCTTGCATCCGTGCCTGAAAGAACAAAAATTAGAATCTATATGGGCACCTCAACAAATCAACTAAAATCATTCAAATCACTTCAATATAAATTTCGCAATCCTTTGGCATCTACTTATAAAAGAAATTTGCGAGCCTTGAGAACGATAAACATAATTAAGTGTAATAGGAAGACGAAAGGATCAACTTAAGCTATTACCTATAATGAAAATACAGATCAGCAGTCATCCACACAAGAAACTTTCCAAAGATTGGAGATATGGACAACTAGAAAAGTTATTCTAGTATCAATACCATTTGAAGCCCAAAGAACATATGCATTTTATACAAGTTAGCTTTCAAACAAATAAAAAGAAAACATGCCTTGCACAGATATGTCTTAGACAGACCGTTTGAACATGGCAAAAACATCAGACACAAGTAACTACAGATGCCTCTGCAACAATATTTACCTTCAAGCGCATGACTAGAGGCTCTTCTCTTGGAGTTTCATCAGCTGGTTTCGATGTATCCAATGCTTGTGCCTCTCGCAGATCACTATGGTCAAAGCCATTGGTTTTCTTATCACAAGGGTGATCAACCCCATCAGCACTGAAGTCAGGGGTAGTTCCCCCTTCTTTCTTTAACCTAGCAACAAGCACCCACATGTTGGCTAAATCATTTTCTAAAGCCTGTTCCCTTTTCTTCGCCTCTTCAGCTTTTTTCCTATACTCCTCTTCAATGAATGCCTTTTCAGTTAAGGCTGCCTCAAGAACTGCCTCCCTCTGCTTCCGTGCCTGTAGTTCCATCTTAAGGTCATCAGGACCAAGATCCCGTGATTCAAAGTCAGCAGAATGCATTCCAAAAGTATCATTTCCTCTGCCAGAAAACCTCCCTTTTCTCCCCAGCCTTGTACCATCACTATACTTCTTGTTCACACCATTCACAGATTGCATGCCTCCATTTCTGGAATGTGTTGAATCTCGAGTAGCAACCAGTTCTTTTTCTAACTTTGCATTCTGTATAGATAGCTTGGTGACTTCACTCGCCAAATTCTTCAGTTCAACTGCAGCGGCAGAGGCAAGTTCCTTTGCATAGGAGGCCTCTTCTGCTAGTTTCTGATTTTGAACATGTAGCCCACTATTTTCCTCGGAAAGCTGAACCTGTTCTAGCTTCAACTTTTCATTATCTATCTCCTGTTCAAGTAAGAAATTCATCCTCAATACATTGTTCACGACATAACCATTGGAAAAATCGTAAATATGGATGGCATGCAGCCTATCACAAGAATCTCAATCTAAATATTCCCCAGTAATGCCATTTTCAGGATTTCTTTCCAAAGCAGCACCAATATATTATGTGAATGATTACAAGACATTGCATGAACCAAATGCTAAGCAGTTTCAGATCATAGTGGAAACTCAGACCAAAAGGTGCAGTTCTTAAATTTATCAACCAGAAAGTTGCTCAGTCCTGTACTGATAAATTCACAGCAAGATTTACCTGTAACTGAACTTTCTTTTTCAATTCATCAACAAATTCATCAGCAACAGATTGATCAGAAGTAAATGATAATTTATTGCCAGAAAATGTTGCCAATTGCTCTTCCAGGACACTAATTTTTTCTTGTAATTCCTTGTTCTCAGAGCACTGCCAATAATGAATAATATTTAACAGTAAGAACAGGATCCACCATCAGTGAAATTGCCAGCAGCATCCTTAACCAAGAGCACAGAAACCACGTAATGTTTGTCAAACCTTAGTTTGCAGTTGCTCCTGAAGGATACGGTTGTCTGCTGATTTTATCTGCAGAACAAATAAACAGATTTACATAAGCCAGAACTTCACCATCCACCAACACAAACAGAATAAGGTAAGCTATAGCGGTCATAAGATTCTTACAAGAGACATGCTGTAAGTCAGTAAGACAAAGTAAATAGCTTCTACTAAATTCCAAAGTAAATAGAGTCGTTACTAACAAGGATATTTGATTATTTAAATTCATTTTTGGTTGTTAGCAAGAGAATAATTGAGTAAAAGAGAAAAAAACAGTAATCAGCTAGATGATATGGCGTTCTTTTATTTTCAAGTATTCATGCAAAAGTACTTTTCCATCCTCATCCACCACTATGACAGTCATCTGTTGTAAATCCAAGCCATCTTAACCATTCAAGACACAGAGTTTCCAATGCAATTTCAGACAGTCAAATGTCAGGAGACAAGATACTCACCTCCAGTTCAAAAGCCTTTTCATTACATTGGGTCATCAGTCTCATAACTGTCTGTTGCACACAAATTAAATTGGCAAACTAAGCATCCACTATAAGAAAGTCATAAATGAGTATGGCAAGATGTAAATGAATCTACCTGCTGCATATCGACCAATGATGCATTGGCAATCGAAGCCTCCCCATTCTCAATGATTCGTTGTTCCAGTGCTCCCATTTGCCTTCTCTTTTCATGTATCTCACGTTCCAAATTCTGGATCTGTATTTAAGACATGTATCTCTTAATCAAGGGAATAATAAGCAAAAAGCAAAGCATTTGAGTTGTTGAGAGCTAGACTCAACAACTCAAATGTGTAAATGTCAGAGGAAAGGATCATGCAAAGTTGTGTAATTCATCATCATAATGAACCATAAAAACTAAAATCCCATAAGTTGGCTGGCAACCATAGCAAATATATTGACAAAATTAGGATGGTACAAAAGATTGTAGATAAATTCAGAGGATTCCTCTCATTACTGAAAATGAAGCTCCTACCCTTTAGGATAAGAAGACAGAAGGAAAGAGATGATAACCAACTGTTTTGACATCATGATATTGACAACCAATTCCCCAAACTTTTCTTTACATTTCAAACTAATTTTATGATTCCAATAAGGATGCTTCTTTATGGGAAGGAGAGGATTACTTGAGCTTTTGAACCATCTGGATCATTTACCGACTGCTCCACCTGGCGCTTCAAGGTACTGGTGCTCAATGCTATCTCTCCAGCAAGCATCTTAACCTGCTCAACAAGAAGGTCCATCTGGTCCTGCGTCATTACCCCCTGCATCAAAGCACTAAGCAATCATTCACACATTACTTTGAAAGACCAATAATATGCACATGTAGTGAAGACCAAAACAACAGCAAAATAAAACTTTAAGTGCTCAAAAACAGAAAATTTCCAATAATTCTTCCAATAAGTAACACTTAATAAGAAACAATAGCAAAAATGAAACAATGAATCAGACTTATGATGGTTTGAATCAAATATCATCACTACCTTTCAAAGACAAAAACCGATTGTTCATGCTCTTTGACATGAAGATTCAGAGGATTATTGAATAATCCACCATGAAGATTTAGAGGAGCATTACACATGGAACCTTAAAAATATTATTGCTTCGGGACTTCTCATCCCATAAAATTGACAATTTTTTTACAAAGGTTGACCAAAGCAATCTATTCAGTGTTAAGATAAACACTAAACACATCGAATTACAGTTAGATGAAACCGATAACAACTAAATTATCAGTGTGAGCCAAATGAAAAGCAATCAATGCAAAGAAAGACATTTGGAACATTATGAGGCTTGAGTTCACAAGCTACTAAGCAAGCAAGACTAGAGGAGAAAGTTTTGCCTTTAGCAATGAAAAAATGTAGCCAAACATGAGCATTTCTTGGATTTATTAGTAGGTAGCCAATTAAAAACATAAAGTAGCAGAAATTGGTGGAACGTACAGCTGTCAGTTTAGAAACAGTTATAAGTTCACCAGCTTGAGTTGATTCAGTAATTGTACTGCTACTGGGTGAGAGTTCATCATTCCACTGGCTAGAAGATCTTTTGTGTTTAAATTCATGAGATCTATTTGATGGCTCTGCAGATGGGGATGTAGAGTCTCTGGCACTCTCGCTTGTACCCTCTCTCACAACTTCAGGCTTCAGAAAAAAGCGATAACAAAAGATGAACATCAACCAACATCTGAACAAATACAAATCAAATTTAAATGTAAAGAGTAGTTCAAATGTAATAAACGCTTGTGCAAGTTAAGGATAATCGGCAGTCAACAGAAAACAAAAGTAATTACTGGATAATCGGCCACATTGGAGACTACTGAAAAGAGAAAAAGATCAAAATTACTTAAGTTAATAAAATTGAGCAACCAAAAATTTCAACAAGAAGGGGGTGGGACAACAAACGATTACAACTTCATAACACACAATTTGATACAAAAGAACAACGCTGTTGCAGCCATGACTTTGTTATAAAGGGTATGTCTTGGTATCTGAGATATCACCAGCCATACCCCAATGGCAATAACAACTTGTATGAGAAGCATAAATTAAAAAAAGAAAAAGAAACATCAACAATAGCAAGCCCTACTCCTCAAGACACAATCAGTAACTTCCTCAGACTGAGGCTTACCACTCAAAGAAGAAAAAGAATTGATCTATTCATATTATTCAACATTTTATCCTATATAAAGATGGAAACAAAACTCACATCATCCTCAACAGAGTGACTCCGGTGATGACCTGCAGCACCACTCAAACCAGGAATGGTATCCTTTGTGGAAACAAGTATAAGCTTAGTTAGCCTCTGGATTCTACTCATAAGAGCAGCTTTGGCTTCCTCTTCTTCCTCCAATCTTGACTGCATCTTGACTTGGCCCTCTTCCAACTGTTTAATAGAAGAAAAGGTTTAACTTCAAAGTCATGACAAAATACAATAAGAGCACCGACGCATGTAACCATACAATAGACTTGAGGGAAAGATGCACAAAAACAAAAACAAAACCAATTGACCTGTTGTCGTAAGCTAATAATCTCTTCATGACTGACACCAGCAAGCATCCCTTGCTTTAGCTGATCAAGTTCCTGTTTGAGGGTTGATATTTCTTTCTGGTATTTCTTAATCAAAGATTTCTCATCAATAATCTGTAAGTATTTTTCAAAGCCAGTATTAGAATAGGCTTCAAGCAGTAATTTCTATTAATTACCATTGGCAAATCGTATCAAGTGGTGAGATCATGCCCTACCTTGTTACGTGAAGCATAAATCTCAACTCGCTTTGCCCTGCTAGCAAACTTCAGTGTATTATGAGTTTCCTCCAAATTACTGGATGCAGGAGTAACCGTGCAAATAAGCTGTACACCAACATGACTTTCAGTAGAACATACAATACTTTTACTTCTTGTTAAAAGATAACAAATTGTTGACAGTCCAAAAAACTCACTGAAACATGTCCACGTCCACTCAGTGAGGACTGCAGCAACCGAGTGAGTTTGGAGTCTCGATATGGAACATGAGATGCCCTCCCTTCACTCAGCTTTCCAATTACCTTTCAATGAGAATCACAGTGTCAAACTATCAATAGATTTTCCAAGTTTTCAATTACAAACAAGCCAATAAACTCATTTTAAGGGCTTCACATCAAACAAGTAAAATGCATAATCCGACTGATCCTATATATAAAATATCCATTAGTTATAAGAAACTGTTAACGTTGGATCTAGTTATGGGTCTGAGTTGAGGATCAGTTGTGTGCTTCTAGTGTTTACCAATTTTGTACCAGCTCAGAAGGGAACCGGAGGACCTAATGTTGAGTGAAACTCAAGTTTGATATTTTTCCGAATAATCCTAACGTCTGTACAATGATGGCTTCAAATAGCCTTAGGGAAATAACCAACTCCTAGAAGTCAAGACATGACACAAGTATCCAAGACCCCACTACTAACTTAAAAATAGAAAACTGAATTTGACGAATTCACAATAACAGTGGAAATAAAATAGCTACATTAAATTTAACTAATGTTGCTTAGTTGATTGATGTCACGTTGGACTGTCCTCTGAACTTGCCATGATGATATCTCTGACAATGTTTATAGAGCTTTGGCCTCGTAACAGAAACATTAGCAGCTATTATCAGGTTTCTCTTAAAAATCCATCATCCAACCAAGAAAAGAATGTCCAGACTAATGACTCAGGAAACATATCAAATTGTCCCCATAACACACTCTCAGCATATGTTCCGCTCTTTTAAATGAACAAATAATGACTGGACAAGAAAATGTAAAAAAAAAAAGTTAGAGATGCTTACAGTTCCAAGAGTTAGAAGACTTTTGTTTATGTAAGATCCTTCCTTTCTCCTTAGTCCAGTTGTCTCAGTTTTAGAACTCTCAGACCCGGCTAGATCAATCAGATTCTAAAACATAAGACAGAAGAAGGCAATAAATGAGCCATAAAGTTATAAAAATGTTCAAATTTATGCAATGTGAGCAGCTTATAACTTACAAGTTGAGAGAAAATCACTCCATCATACTCGTCACCATGTGCACTACTCTCAATCATCTACAAACAAAGAAGCAGATCCATGAAAAATACAATTGAAATAACAATCATTGTTTCATATAATTGAGTAATCCACAAAGCCCACCGTAGGTACAAATGGTTAGATGACAGGATGAGAAAATAATAGCATGCATCAAACGTAAATGTGGCAGGAATCAGCATGACTTGAACCCAGATCCAAAAAGTGTATCCAGGTCAGTAATGGAGAGTCCAACCAAAGACAAAGGTTTTAGTTTAAAGACACTGATTTATTTAAAGCATTGGGAAAATGCAACGGTAATTGTCTGAAATCATTACCTCATATCATTAGCAGAGAAACATGAGATCGCTTGCATACAGATAGGGGGAAAGAACATTGGATTTTACGGTTCAACAAGTGTAACTACATCCATAGACAGCCACTTTGTAATGATGGAGAAGGTTATTTTAACTTTAGTTACACATAGGGTTATTCCTTTCACATCATGAACTAAGAAAGTTGGGCAACAAAGTTAAGATGTTAAGAAAAATACGATTTCGATAGTTGGCCACTCAGCTAGGAGCTACATGTGTCAAAGCATTAAGTGGACTTATAAGACAGCTCACATTTATGCCCAGGAATGATGTATATAGTACAGGTTATATCTTCTATACCATAAAAGGGCAAGAAAGCAAAGAAAAATGCTGCAGTCGCTGTATTGGTTAATGCATTAAAAATTGTGTAAATAAACGTACTAGATTGGGTTATCAAAGTGGCCAACTATATACCAGGATTAAATTGGTTATTAATGTAATAACTGATAGCAACAGCAGAAAAAAAACCTGTGAACTTTGAGTAATAAATTGTAGACTCACATGTGAGTTTAGACAATTAGTTATTACACAGCACAGCACCAATAGCTTACCAGCGTGAATATTGTGTGGCTTCGGCTACTGAGCAGATTAAAATTATTTGAACCAACATGACGATGTTCTGCCAATATCAAGCATCAATTGACAACTTTGTGGTCAAGGCCCCTTCCAGATATAGAAAACATACAAGGAGAAAGGCAAACAGAGTTCCCTAGATAACTACCTTCTCCAGCAGCAATAAAAGAAAGTGCATGCCCAGGAGACAAAACCACTTCTTCCTTTATACCCTCCACGTAAGTGCCCTGGATAAGTGGCACAATAGTAAGTATGAGATCAATGTACAAGATACAAAAGTTTATATCAAAAGAAATTAACACTTGTCAGTATTATGCATAGGAAATAAATAGTTAGGATTTTAAGATTATTAGTTACCTGTATATTCATTTATATCCTATAATTAGTTGTATGATTATGATTATGTATATCCGTAATTTATAGGATATATTTTAGGGATATTTCCTTTATATATTCTTGTAAACTATTCAAGTAAAAACAAAATAGAATTATTCTACTTTTCACGGTACCAAAGCCACCAGCTTTTATTTTTAGAAACTTCTGCCCAAAATTTTGTTCTTCTGCAAGGCACGGTAGCTACCTAACCAGGGAGCCATTTCAGAAGTCACTGCTGCCAGTGGGGTCTCTCCATTAGACAGTGCTGAGAAGGAGAAATCAGTAGCAGCAGAATCAAGGGGCTAATTAGGAGGAAACCTGTTCCTAACAGATTGGGGGAGAAATTAGGGGAGATTTAGTCAAACTAAATAAATTAGGATATTTAATTTGTCTAGAATTTTTTCCTAGTATAGATACTATTGGACTTCTATTTATATGTAACCTAAACAAAGGAAAAACATATGGCAGTCACACTTTTTTCCATACGGTATTATAGCTCCAGGCAGAAATTAAACCCTAGTCGTATCTGTTGACTAGAGATATTAGCATTGATTACTCCTACAATCTCTCCTAGGATTGCTCCTACAATCTCTCCTATGATT
>JANZLX010000213.1:36119198-36133626 GCA_025531955.1 Erythroxylum orinocense
ATTGAGAGATTTCCTATAGTTAATAGCTAGATGGTTTCCTAAATGTATAAATATATACCTTGTTCCTATGTACAAAAGATAGTGAATAAAATTCTGTTCAACACATTCAACAGTATCCTACAACCCTACCAGAAATTAAAACTCTAGCCGTCTGTCAACCCCAATTGTCCATAATCAAGTCTGATTATGTATCAGAATCCACCACCATCTCTACCAATCAACCAAGCTCTTCTGAAATTCACAAACCCACCAAAAAAAAACAATACATCCCATCTATCTACTTCAAATTCTCCTTCTCTCCAAATTACAACTATACGGTTGATTGGAGAGAATTTTCTGCATTGGTCTCAATTAGTGCCGATGTATATTCAAGGGATAGGAAAAATTGGCTACTTCATATGAGAAGAGAAGGAAACTGCCACTAAGCATCCAGTTACTCCACTTGGGATTCTGGAAATGCCATGGTGATGACTTGGTTGGTAAATTCTATGGAGGAGGAAATCAGCTCCAATTATATGTGTTACCACACAACCAAGGAGCTATGGGACAACATCAATCTCATGTATTCAAACTTAGGCAATCAGTCTCAAGTGTTTGAGTTGACACTAAAACCTGGAGCAATCCGCCAAGGTGCGGAAAGTATTACCAAATACTCTAATACTTTGAAACGTTTGTCGCAAGATTTAGACTTATTCAGTGATGATTATGAGTGGAAATCATCAGAAGATTACTACCACTATAAGAAAAAGGTGGAGGATAATCGTGTGTTTAAATTTCTTATTGGCGTAAGTGTTAATTTTGATGAAGTTAGAGGCAGAATTATTGGCAGACAACCCCTTCACTCCATTGGAGAAGTGTTTTTTGAAATCCGGAGGTAAGAAAGCCGCATTATTGTTTTGTTAAGGAAGAAAAAACCAAACGAAACAATGGAGAATTCTACCCTTGCTGTAGAAGCTGGTACTGGCTGAATAGTCCAAGGGAAATTGGAGTAAAAACCCTGTGTTTGGTGTAACTATTGCAACAAGTCAAAGCACACAAGTGAAACCTGCTGGAAGTTGCATGGAAAACCTACAAAGTGGAAGGGGAAAATGAGAGAAAGGGTTGGCCAATCTCTACTCATGAACCCAAAACTGCCCCTTTCAGCAAAGAGCAACTAGATCACATCCTAAAGCTGCTAAAATCTAATTCTGCATTGTTGGGTGCACGTAATGCTTCTTTGGCACATTCGGGTAGCAATCCTCATGCCCTAGTATGTTATTCTTTTTCTACCCCTAGGATCATTGATTCAGGAGCCTGTAATCATATGACAAGTCTTTCAAATTTGTTTTATACTTATAACCCTTGCTCTGGTTATGAAAAGTCCGTATAGCAGATGGATCATAGTCTCCTATTGTTGGTAAAGGTTTGGTAACCTTATCTAATACATTGTCCCTTAAATTTGTTCTCCATATACCT
This sequence comes from Erythroxylum orinocense, assembly GCA_025531955.1. NCBI lineage: Eukaryota > Viridiplantae > Streptophyta > Magnoliopsida > Malpighiales > Erythroxylaceae > Erythroxylum > Erythroxylum orinocense. The sequence continues at coordinate 36,120,654 of JANZLX010000213.1, forward strand.
AAACTTATAATCTCCTATCTGTTAGTAAATTGTCTAAAGATTCTAACTGTCAGGTTACGTTCTTTGACTCTCATTGTGTGTTTCAAGGCCAAAATTCAAGGAGGATGATTGGTAATGCTAGGATGATAGATGGTCTCTACCATTTTGATGATGAAGATTCCAAGGGTAAAAAATCTCAAAGCTTGAGTCGTATCGATTATGCTTTGGCACTATAGGTTAGGACATCTTAGTTTTCTATACTTGAAAAGACTTTTTCCTATGTTATTTCGAGGATTGGATTGTTCAACATTTCATTGAGAGAGTTGCATTTTGCCTAAAAGTCATGTCCTTTTATCCCTTACAATCTTATAAACCTTCGAAACTATTTTATCTTATCCATAATTATGTTTGGGGTCCTTCGCAAATCAACACAATTTCAAGAAGAAAAATGGTTTGTGACATTTATTGATGATCATACTCATATGTGTTGGGTTTACTTAAAGAGTGAAAAATTAGAAGTTAAAACCATATTTAAAAACTTTTATACTATGATTGAAACCAAATTCAACAAAAACTTGGCATTCTCCACATTGATAATGTCACTGAATATTTAAATGAGATTCTTGGCCATTTTTTATAACAAAAGGATATTCAGCATCAATCTACTTGTGTCGATACTCCCCAACAAAACAGGATTACTAAAAGGGAAAACAAAAATTTGTTAGAAATATTTCAAGTCATTACGTTTTCTAAAAATGTTCCAAAATTTCTTCGGGGGTAAGTTGTTTTAACAGCTTAAATATAGTGCATCCCTTGAGTGTTTTAAAAAAATTTTCCTGAAGATTGAATTTATTTTGATTTACCCCTAAGAGTTTTTGGGTGTACTACTTGCGTCCATTTACCTACTAGGTGGCATTCGAAACTAGGTCCCAAGGCAAAAAAATGCGTCTTTATAGTCTTTGTCCCAAACAAACAAGGGTATAAATGTTTTAATCCTAGAACCTAAAAAGTTTTTGCCACTATGGATGTTTACTTCCATGAAAATCAACCTTTTTTAAGGAAAATTTTCTTCGAGGGAAGAAATGAAGCGAACAAAATTTTTGAGAAGTTAAATCCCACTCCTTTGTTGAAAATTGTAGACTCCCCTAAAAATCTACAAAAGCTAGTTGTTCCTAATATTATAAAGCTAAAAAATGTTGAAAATCCAACAGGAGTAGAAATACTACCAAATGACCCTAAAGGACAGGAACCTATGTTTAGATTTTACACAATGAGGAAGAATCATCAAAAAGGTAGAGAGCCTACTATTCCCAAGGCCAAACATCAATCAAACATCTCGAATGATGAGCCTATAGACATGCAAGGTACTCTAAACCCTCTACTATCCAATATTGATCTTATTCTTGATACTTGCTATGATCTTGACATTCCCATAGCACTCAGAAAAGGTACCTAGTCTTCTACTAGACATCCTATTGCAGAATATCTCTCATATAATAAACTATCTCAGAGTCATAAAGCATTCACATCAAAAATCTCTAATTAGTTTGTTCCAAGAAACATTCAGGAAGCACTTGATGATCCAAAATGGAAATCAGCAACAATGGAGGAGATACATGCTCTAGTGAAAAATGGGACATGGGAAGTTGTAGAGTTACCTAGAGACCAAAAAAAAGTTGGTTGTAAATGGTTGTTTATGGTGAATTGCAAGGCTAATCGAAGTGTAGAAAGATACAAAGTGAGACTTATTGCCAAGGTGTTTGAGTAAAACCTATGGTATTGATTACCAATAGACTTTTGCCTCGTTAGCTAAAATTAACTCTATTCAAGTTTTATTGTTTCTTACAGTTAACTTCAACTAGATACTACATTAACTGGATGTGAAGAATGCTTTTTTGAATGGTGATTTAGAAGAATAAGTGTTTATGTGTCCACCACCAAGTTTGAAAAAATTGTTGGCCAAAATAGAGTGTTTAGACTCAAGAAGTCTTTATATGGCTTAAAACAATCTCCACAGGCATGGTTTGGACGGTTTGGGAAGGCAGTGAAAAGTTGTGTCTTTCATCAAAGTTAAGCACATCACACTCTATTTTATAAGCATTCTAAGATGAGAAAAATTGCAATTTTAATTGTCTATGTAATCTTAATAGGAGATGACTATAAAGAACTTGCAAGGTTAAAAAGGAAGCTAGCAAAGGAGTTTGAAATTAAAGACTTGGGAGCATTGAAATATTTTCTTGGAATGGAATTTGCAAGATCAAAAGAGAGAACATTTGTAAATCAAAGGAAGTATATCCCTGATTTACTTGGAGAAATCGGGCTATTGGGATGCAAGGTGGTTGAAACTACAATTGAGGCTAACCTAAAACTCAGTCTAACTGAGGATGAAGTTGCGATTGATAGGGAAAAATTTTAGCGACTGGTGGGAAGATTGATATATATATCACACTCGGCCTAACATAGCATTTGTGTAAGCATGATAAGTCAGTTTATGCACTCACCAGGTCAAGAGTGCCTTGAAGATGCCTACAGAATACTAAGGTATCTGAAAGGGACACCTGGAAGAGGCTTGATAAAAAATGTAACAATATATAGGTTGAAATCTATATAGATGCTAATTGGGCATGTAGCATTTATGATAGAAGATCAACAACTGGATACTTTACTTTTGTTGAGGGAAATCTAGTCACCTAGCGGAGTAAGAAACAGAATGTAGTAGCACGAAGTAATGCTGAAGCTAAGTTCAGGTCTCTTGCACATGGGATTTGTGAAAGAATGTAGATCAAGAGGTTATTAGAAGATATGAAGATTCCTGTGTCACTTCCTATGAAAGTTTATTGTGACAACACGACTGCCATTTCAATTGCACACAACCCAATTCAAAATGACAAAACCAAGCACATCGAAGTCCAATTCAAAATGACAAAACCAAGCACATCGAAGTGGGCAAACATGTTATCAAAGAGAAACTTGAGAGTGGCTTAATCTGTGTTCCTTATATACCAACCACAAAACAAACAACTTATATACTTACTAAGGGACTACAAAAGAAACAGTTTGATCTCCTAGTAAGCAAGCTAGCTATGGAAGACATTTACAAGTCATCTTGCGGGGGAGTGATGAGAAGGAGAAATCAATGGCAACAGAATTAAGGGGCTGCTAATTAGGAGGGAATTTGTTCCTAACAGATTAGGAGAGAAATTAGCAGAGATTTAGTCAAAGTAAATAAATTAGGAGATAATTAGAATATTTGATTTATATAGAATTCTTTCCCAGTATAGATACTATTGTACTCATATTTATAAGTAACTTAAAACATTGGAAAAATATATGGCCATCACGCTTTTTTCCATAGACAGCTCTACTATAACCCACACAAGGGAATTATCAAACATTCAAGCAGCCTACCATCTAAATGGAAAGAATTATCTAAAGTGGTCTCAAGTTGTTCGAACATTCTTAAAGGAAAAGGCAAGCTAAGCCATTTGTTGGAGACTGGACTAGCCGAAATTGATTCTAAATTTGACGCATAGGATGAGCAAGATTCGATGGTTACGTCAAGGTTGTTGAACTTAACAAATCTTGAGATAGGTAAGGAGATTTGGAAACAATTCAACAAACTTGCTCTAAGATTAATGATGTTGCTCAAGTTTGTGAGATCAAAACTCAAATATCAACAACTAAGCAAAGGACTCCCTCAATAACCGAGTATGCAAATCTCTTGCAAAGTCTATTGCAAGAATTAGAACATTATCAATGTATCAAAATGCAATGTGCAGAAGATGCTGGAATGTTGAAACGATTTATAGAAAAAGATTGAATATATTAGTTCCTTGCTAGACTTAACACAAAATTCGATGTTGTGGGAGTCCAAAATTTGGGAAGAGATGATCTTCCATCCTTGAATGAGGTCATTGCTATGATTAGGACTGAGTAAGGGAGAAGCGTGAAGCTGGAAATACATCCAGCAACAACTAAAGGATCTACCCTAGTAACTAGATCCACAAATTTGAAGGAGGTAAATGTTGCACAAGCCATAGAAGACAATAGGCAGTCTCCTCCAACCAAGTCATTCAATAAAGATACTCTATTGCACATACTGTAAAAGGCACCGCCATACAAAGGAGTAGTGTTGCAAACTAAATGGCAAGACCAATATTTAGAAAAAAGGTGGAGGGAAACAAGCACATATTTTGAGCTCACATATAGATAATACGGAAATAACTCAAGATGGAGCCCAAGAGTTTAACAAAGCATATATTGAAAAATTAAGACTCCTCTTGCATACACTTGAGAAATCATCATCTACAAGTACAGGTTCAAATTCATTAACCATTTCAGGTTTTTGCTCCATCTCTTGTATTTCTAGTGCCTTCCAAAATGAATCTTCAACTATGTAGATAATTGACTTAGGAGCCACTAATCATATGACATATTCCTCTATATTTTTTATCTCATAAAACTCTAGTCATAAAAAGATAACTATAGTAGATGGATCAGTTGTCACTATGGCTGGACAAGTAGATGTTCAATTAAATAACTCTCTTATCATAAAAGATATCCTCCATGTTCCTAAATTATCTGCCACCATAATTTCAACGCATAAACTCACCAAAGACTTTAAATGCTAAGCTTTTTTTCTCATTCCTTTTGCATGTTTCAAGACTAGGACACGGGGGTGATAATTGGACATGCTAGTTAGAAGAATGGCTTTACTACCTAAAGAATGAAAAAGGACACAGAAAATTCTAGGTTTTTCTTCCAAAGTTGGTCATGTCTAGTAAAGAAAAAGTATGGCTTTATCATCAACATTTAGGACATCCTTCTTTTCATGTAATAAAGTCAATGTTTTCATCATACTTTGATAAAATAGATGTTATCTTTCTATTGTGATGAATTTGATGTTGCAAAGCACAAATGTGCATTTTTCCAATAAGTGATAAAGAAGTCATACCCCCTTTTCTCTCATTCATAGTGACACTTGGGGTCACTCACCAATTCATAATGTTACTAGGACAAAATGGTTCATATCCTTCATTAATGATTGCACACGAATTAGTTGGATCTATTTGTTGAAACATAAGTTAAATGTTAGTACTCTTATGCCCAAATTTTTATAATATGACCAAAAGTCAATTTCTTTCGATTCTAACGATGCCAAAGATTATTCCAATCAAACTCTACCAAATTTCCTTCTAAAAAAGGGATCATCCACCAATCCTAATGTGTTAATACTCCTCAAAAAACTGGAGTTACAAAACAAAAAAATGGTCATTTGTTGAACATCACAAAGGCTCTCTCTTATATAAAAATGTTCCTAGAAATTTTTGGGTTGAAATTGTCCTAACTTCTGCCTACTTACACAGCAAAGTGTTAGCTAGAGTTCTTAATTTTCAACTACAAGTAAATGTGCTTACACAATTCTATCTAAATCTAAGTTTCTCTAGTACTTTTGTTCCTAGAATTTTTGAAAGGATAACCTACGTTTATATTCACTCTCAAAATAGAGGAAAACTTAATCCTCATGCTCTTAAATGTGTTTTTGTTAGTTACTCTTCCACCCATAAGGGATACAAGTGTTTCCATCCCAAAAATCACAAATGTTGTGTCCACTGATGTTAAATTTGATGAAACTAGATCTTTCTTTACTCAACCTTATCTTCAAAGGAAGAATTTGAATGAAGATAAGGTCAAGGGACTTATTTTTCTTTGATTTTTCCACTCAAATAGAATCTAAACCACATTTTTCAAACAAGTTTGTTGAACTTAAGAAGCTCTAAGGAAAGAAAATGAAGGGAAAACCACTTCAAAATTGCAGGTTTACACTAGGAAGAGATTTGCCTCTCACCAACAACATGTCCAAGCCCCTTACTGTTCCAACATTCCAAACAAATTTGGAACCAAATAAACCAACCACAAGCTTATCCGACCCTGATCCACTGATTCATGACAAGCTTAACTTCAACCCACATATTGAACTTAGTGATTCAGACCTACCTACTGCCCTTAAAAAGGTATTAGAACATGCACTCAACATCCACTATATTTGTTCATGACATATCAAAACCAATTCAAAAATCACCAAACCGTTCTCAAAAATCTCCATAACATTCCCATTCCAACCAAGGCACTAGGAGATGAGAAGTTGAGAAGCGCTATGAAAAGTGATATGGATGCACTTGAAAAAAAAATAAAACTTGGAACCTAGTGGACTACCTAAGGAATTAAAGAATAAATCTCATGAGACTGTTGAAAGGTACAAGGCTAGGTTGGTTGCTAAAGATTTTACCCCAACCTATGGCATAAATTACTTAGAAACATTTGCACCAATAGCAAAGCTAAATACTAGCAGAATTTTATTGTCACTAACTACCAACTATGGCTGGAAATGTTAAAAACGCCTTCCTTTATGGAGAACTAGAAGAAGAAATATACATGGAAGTTTCACCCAAATTTGAAACTCAAAAGGGATTGGTGTGCAAATTAAAAAAGCCCTTATGGACTAAAACAGTCATCAAGAGCATGGTTTGGGAGATTATTCGGGCATAAGCAAGTCATGAAGACCATACCTTGTTTATCAGACATTAAAAAATTAGGAAAGGACCAATACTTTTTGTATATGTGGACAACATCAGTCACTGGAAATGATAAATGTTGATGTTAAGGGGAAAGTTATTACAAGAATTTGATATTAGGGAGTTGGGAAAGTTGAAACATTTTCTAGGAATTAAGGTTGCACATTCCAGGCAAGTTATATTCATTTCATAACAAAAATATGTGTTGCATTTGTTGAAAGAAACGGGAAAATTAGGGTGCAAACCAACAACCACTCCAATTGAGTTCAATCACAAATTAAGTGATGCACCAAATGATCTAGCAATAGATAACGGAGCTTATCAAAGATTGGTGGAAAAATTAATGTAATTAACACATACAAGACCAGATATTGCCTTTGTCATAGGTGTTATAAGCCAATTTATGCCTAACCCCAAAGAAGTACAATTCAAAGTTGTGCACAAAATTTTGCCATATCTAAAAGGTAGTCCAAGAAGAGGAATTTTATTTAAAAGAGGAGAAAAGATTATGTTAAAAGCCTACACAACAGATTATGCAAGTTCCCTATTGGACAGAAGATCAACCTCAGGATATTGAGTTTTATGGGAGGAAATCTACTTTCATGGAAGAGCAAAAAACAATGTGATGTGACAAGATCAAATGCATAATCAGAATTCAAATCCATGGCTTTAGGGATCTGTGAGTTGCTTTGGTTAAAGATAGTTCATGATGAGTTAAATTTTAAATGGGAAGGTCCAATAATATTATATTGTGATAATAAGTCTGCAATCAACATCACACAAAATCATGGTCAACATGACAAAACTAAGCATGTGAAAGTTCACAAACATTTTATAAAAAAGAAGTTGAACGGTAGCTTAGTCTGCATGCCCTTCAACTCATTAAAGGAGCAGATAGCTAATGTTTTGAAAGGACTGTCCAAGACAACCTTTGAAGGCTTTATTAGCAAGATGGGAATGAAAGATAGTCATCCACTAACTTAAGGGGGAGTGTTAGAATTATACATAGGAAATGAATAGTTAGAGGATTTCATGGGATAAGATTATTAGTTAGTTGTATATCTATGTATATCCTATAATTAGTTGTATGATTGTGTATATTCCTAATTTCTAGGATATATTTTAGGAATATTTCCTATATATATTCATGTAAACTATTCAAGTAAAAACATAATAGAATTATTCTACTTTTCAACACTTAACAACCATTTTATTTTCTTGACAAAATTTCTGTTAAGCATACAAGTGAGGCATGTTAGCAAGTCTCTCAGTTCGCAGGCTGAAAAACTTGGTAGTCCACTATGAGAAAACTTTAATATTAGTTTGCTCATAAAATGATAATTGTTACGATTCAAGTGAAAACAAAGTGAAATGAGAAAACAAATAAAAAACAAGAAACAAACTTGTAAAGATTCATAATAGCACCTGTGCATCCTCTCTAACACGTAGATTTTGTCCTGTTGGATCAAGTAAGTCATTTATCACCTGATATAAAAAATGTACATGGAACCATAAGTTATATCACTCTCACTTTTAGAAAAATCAATTACTGGTTGACAATTAAAGCAGAATATATGGAAAAATGAAAAAGAAATCACATGAACCTTACAAATACATATACCACATAAACGAATCCAAATTGAACCATGCACGGCATAGATGTGAACACATATCAAGTCTAAGAGTTATATCGTAAGTTAGAACTAAAAGTCTATGTGGAGCAACTGACCTCATTATAGATTTCAAGATATGAAACACGTAGTAAGAACTCTCTTCCTGGAGTCTGCAGCAAGAATGTAATATAGTAATTCAGAATTGGTATAAAATTAAAAAAAGAAACAAATGATTAACTCATTCAAGTTTGTATCATAAAACACACATTTTTGTATGTTTTTTGTTCATGTATGGATAGAAGAATGGGATTACTTTCGTAGAAACCAGTAAAAAATATATATAGAAAATCTAGTAGTGATACTTTGAACACACTGAGGACATTAAATTTTAAGTGGGAACGATGGGAAAAACACTTACATCTTGTATCATGCTGAAAACATCCTTTATAGCCAATGGTATAATACCAGGCGAGGTTTGATCTCCCTGTGCATACATAACATATACAGCTTAAAAAACAGAAGTCAATACAAGCAAATTCTAATTCTCATATTTAAGAACTAAATTTCAATAACCATAAAGAAACAACGCGTGTGTATTACAAGTAAATATAAGGTCAATGCTAAGAGCAAACTGCTACATAAATTACAGTATATTTAACAAAGATTTAGTGAAACAGTATACTCAGGGCTGACAGCCCTCCTCGTAAATCAAGCAGATCCTAACAGTAGTATGACATTATCAGTAGCTACTACAGATAGAGAGTAACCTGTGGGAAAATAAACCTTAGAAAATCATCTCTACGTGAATTGGAGGACTAACACAATTAACTCTTCACTTCATCACATTCAGCAGCGAAAATTACCTCTATTTCTATGTCTACTTATATGGAGTACATTTTAGCATCTCGTATCGAAATACAATAGCAAACAACTGCTAACAATAAACTGAACTTACATGCATAGTGTGTGTCTTCCCACTGCTAGTAACTCCATAGGCAAAAACAGTCCCTGCATTTTCAAAAAGAAAAAGAAAGAGCAAGTTCAATTAAGGTCTCTAGCAAATTCAATATATCGAGCCACTTACAATCGGGACATCTCCACGTTACCATTTATGCCTTCCATTGCAGCTTTAACTACTGGTCTCGCAGCTACTTCATATACATCTTGAGTTGAAGTATGTGGTCCAAATACTCTATCTGCCAATGTACAACAATCACCATTCTCAAGTTGACAGCATTAATTGGCTAGAAACGGAAAACCAAATTAAAATATCAGTGACCAATACCAAATGCATAAGCCGTCGCCGGGTTATACTCATTCCGGACAATTTTGTTGCCATCCGCGTACCAAGCGATCTCGTCCCCTCTCTGGAACTCCCTGTCACTGTAAACCAAACAGGTAACAGATCACATTACCTCCAATAAAACGAATCTATCCGTTTTCAACCAAACAGATCCGCTCCACTGTATTCAGATCTAAACAAATACCTCAAGGGCCTAAACCGAATCGTCACCGATATACTATCTCCATTCCTCGGCGCATCAACCGGTTCAGCAGCAACCAGCTCTTCCGCGCCAAACGCGACGGGCGAGCGACCGCCGTAACTACGCTGGCCGGAGTACATTGAATCGGAGCAGCCGCGGCTTGGAGTCATGGATCGGGAACCGAATCCACCTCCGCCGGAGTTGAAGTGGGACGAAGCAGAGGAAGAGCAGGAGCGAGGCATGAGCCTGTTGTTAATGAAAGAAGAAGCTGACGACGTCGCCGACGAGTAAGGGCTCGATGGTTTCCTGTACGAGAACGGCGAGTTGCTTCGGGCTCGGGATGACGAAGCCATAAAATCTGAGCTGTGTCTACTTTACTTTTACTACAGTTGACTCGGCGAATCAGATACTGACTCGGCAGAGAAGACACAAGAACAAAGGAGAAATGGAGAAAGAAGAAGCAGAAGAGAAGAATATGTCAGTGAGGTCACATGGCCAGTGAGACAAAAGTTAAACACATTACAGTTTTAAATTTCAATTGCTTCGACACTTTTAAGCTATCGAAGCTCTCTAAAGAAAGAAGAAACAGAGAGAGATTGTTTCTTCTTCTTGAAGACAAAGAAGTTGCAGAGAGGAAGTTTTGGTTCCAAAAATTTTATTATGAAGAAACAACCAGAGCCGGATAGAGAGGGACACCGAGAAGGACTTGAGTGTTGATTTTTCAAAAAAGATTAAAAAGTTCAAATATTGATAGTTTTTAAAAGCGAATTTTTTAAAAGACAGGACAAAATAAAAAGAGAAACAATTTTTACTGGTGATGACGTGGCTAAACCGTTTTTAAAAAGGCCATGGACCCGCGAAGCAGGCAAGTTTTGAAAATAATTAAAAGGTGATAAAACGAGCGGGAATAAGTGAGGATTTGGACAAATGGCGAGAGAGGACAAACGCGAAAATGAATAATCAACACTAACTCTCCACGCGCCATGGTCAGAAAACTTCGTCCACTCGCTGAGATACGGGTGATTGTCGACATCTGATTTTACGGAAATACCCTGTTTTTGGGGAGTGATTTACAAGTTCACTTGACTGGTTACTTCTCAAAACGAGGAAGAGCACCATGGGGCTGTATGCGACGTGTCCATCTAAAACTGTCCGTTTCGATGGAGAATTTGGTGTCATTTAATTTTGTGCGATATTGATTTATCATTAATATTTAGTATTATTTTGAATATTTTTAAATTACAACCTTATTTGATAAATGACTAATTACTTATTTTTTTGGGCAAATTAAAGGTATTTGCCTGTTGAATCATATCAAACCACTGATAATCATATTTGGTAATCAATTGATTGGGTTGACAGATTGAACTCAATCCATTATTTTTTAAAATGCTCCTATAAGGAGTGTTCTATTCCGGCAACAAAAATTGAGAAATGAAAAAACGATTGTGCCCAAAAGTTATTACAAATTACTTAAGTTGTCATCTTTTATTATTGTTTTTCTTTCACCAAACACTAATACTCTAAATATGGAGAAAGAAAGTAGTAGTAGTTAATATGGAACCTTAAAGACAAGCTCAACAAGCAATGGGAAAGGGCGGTTGTGCTGAAAGTCCTAGGCAGAACGGTGGGCTTCTCGGTGCTGAGCCAGAAGCTGAAGACTATGTGAAAACTGCGGGGCAGGATGAAAATGGTCGACTTGGAACACGATTTTTTCATGGCCAAATTTCAAGAGGAAGGCGATTACTTCCAGGTTCTTATCGAGGGCCTTTGGGTTGTTTTTGGTCAGGTGGTCGCCGTTCAGCGATGGAGTTCGTCCTTTCAACCCTCCCATGCAGCGGTCACTCGAGTGGTTGTTTGGATTCGGATTCCAAACTTACCGATTGCCCGTTATCACCCACATATCCTCTACGTCGTAGGAGATCTGGTTGGTATGACCATACATCTGGATGAGGAGAAGCTTCTTGCAAATCGGGGTAAATTCCCCAAGATCGCGATGGAGGTGGACCTGCATCGCCCGTTAATGCCGAGCGTCGATCTGGATGGAGAAACGCTCATCATCTCCTATGAGGGTTTTCCTCAAGTCTGTGTCAAGTGTAGCATGATCGAGCATCCACCTAGCGCTTGCGCCAAACCACCATCATCCACACCACCATTTGATATGCAGGTGAGTCGGGAGGATGCAATAAAGCACCAATAGGGAGGACAGTTGGCGTCGAAAGGAGGGCCTCCGTCATCAGTGGCCGCTAACGGCTATAGGTCGTGGACGCATGTCCAAAGGAGGCGCCAAAAACCAGCGTCAGGACAAGGTCAGACTAGGGAGTGTATGGTGCAGGTGGAGAAATCAAAAGGGGGATCAAGGTTTGCAGTGTTAATTAATGAGGCAACTGGAGCTAACGAGACAGCCCCTAACCAAACTGATCCTACCGCACGTCCTCCCATTGGATTGGGACAGCGAGTCAATGTTTTCAGTTTCCAGGGAACCGGACGGCCTCCCTACCAGTTCGGGCTATCCACGGCCACCGTGCATGCCTGCAACTCTTCTCGGGGTATTAAAGGCAAAGGTATTGTCGCCACGGCCCAGCCCCAAGGGGCCAACGGCCAGTCTAGTGTGGGCTTGGCCACGGCTTCCGGCCCGAGTTCCTTAATTTGTCTTAAACCCACGACCTCCGACAGAAATCTTGTCGTCACCATCCCGTCCCACTCTGAAATGATTTGCGACACTTAGATCAATGCGGGCTAGCTCCCGGAGTTAGGGGCGGCTCCTCAGGGTATGGAGGGGGTCGAGGATCCTAGGACAGCTTCTGACCTCTCTCCCTCTCCCCTACGGATCCACCAGACATCGCTATGCCCTTGGAAGGGCAGGAGGCTTCCTCGGGCCTAGGCCCTACCCCCGCAGACGCTCAGATCCCTGGTTTCGGGGAGTCCCAAGCAAATCAAGTCGTGCGCCCGGTGGAGGCCCGGAGTTAGGGTTCCTTTTCCTTTCCTCGTTATGTCAATCTTATTCTGGAATTGTCAAGGCGCGGGCGGGACTCAATTTCGGACCCTCCTGCGTAATTATATTTGTACCTATAAGCTGGGTGTAATGGCTCTGCTGGAACCCCGTATTAGTGGAGTCCGGGCCCAGGAGGTTATTCGTTCGTTGGGGTATGATTTCTGCTTTCGCATTGAAGCGAAAGGGTTTTCTAGTGGTATTTGGCTCCTTTGGAATGAAGATTTTGATATTTTGGTCGCGGTCGCTCATCGCCAATTCTTACACAGTCGTTAAGTTTCAGTCTCTTTCGTTGGCCCTTATTATAGTGTATGCTAGTCCGCAGGTTTC
>JANZLX010000213.1:36133726-36166482 GCA_025531955.1 Erythroxylum orinocense
CGCCAATTCTTACACAGTCGTTAAGTTTCAGTGTCTTTCGTTTGCCCTTATTATAGTGTATGCTATTACGCAGGTTTCCTCGCAGTAAGTCTTTAGGCCGCCCTCAATTGGCTTAGCACCTCTAGCTCTCGGCCGTGGCTTGTGGGGGGTGACTTCAATGCCAAACTAGAACTCTTGGACAAAAAGGGAGGCTCCCCGTCGGCCCCGGTAGTGAGTCAGCATTTCAAGGAGTGGGTCCATCAGTGTGGGCTCCACGATCTAGGGTACTTAGGGTCTAAATTCACTTGGTGAAGGGTGCACGTCCAAGCTCGTCTCGATAGGGTGTTTGGCTCGTCGGCTTGGGTCCAGCAGTGCCCGCATACCGTCAATCAGCATCTTCCCTTCCTAGGCTCTGATCATAGGCCTATGCTTCTCCATTTATTCCCAACTCCACCGCGCGTTAGGGGTGTGCCGACTTTCCGATTCCAGTATGCTTGGTTAACCCACTCGGGGTTCTCGGCCGAGGTCGCTGCGTCCTGGCACCCCTCGGGGGTGAACCTTAGCCACTCTTTAACCCAGCTTTCGAACCACCTCCAACATTGGAGCCATACCGTGTTTGGAAACATTTTCTCCTAGAAGAAGAATCTTGTGACCCGATTGGAAGGTATTCAGCGAGCCCTGTCGACAGGCGCTCCAGACTCGTTATTGGAATTGGAGGACACGCTAAGCTAAGAGTTATTACAGGTCCTGTGTGAGGACGAACTGTTTTGGCACTAGCAGGCCCGTTGCGACTGGCTTTTCATAGGCGACCGCAACACCAAGTATTACCACACGCTCACCCTTTCCAAACGCCAGCAACTGCACATCGAGACGCTCAAGGATGTTGATGGCCTTAGTGTTTCTGATCCGACCCAACTACGTACTCTTGTTAACAACTATTTCGTGCAACTCTATCAGCGGGACAAAGGGCCTCCCGCGTTGTTCCCCATCACCGGTGCTTTCCCGTCGCTTTCTGCGGTTCAAGATCTAGTGCTTCGCCTCCTGATTTAGACGTCCGAGGTCTTGGGTGCTCTTTTCGCGATGAATCCTAACAAAGCCCCTTGCATCGATGGGTTTAATGCTCTCTTCTACCAAAACCAATGGGGGACGGTAAGGCCCGCAGTAGTGGATTTCATTTAGCAAATTTTTCGAAAGGAGTGTTGGGACCCTGCACTCAATATTACGCTTCTGGTCCTCATCCCGAAAACCCCTTCTTCGCCTCAGGTCTCCCAATTCTGGCCTATTAGCCTGTGCACTGTTTTGTATAAGATCGTGTCCAAAGTTATCATGCATCGCTTGAAAGCCCACATGACCCATTTAACAGCGGTGACCCAATGCAGTTTTATCTTGGGCCGACACATTACGGATAATATTGTTATAGCCCAGGAAGTGATCCACACTATGCGGAAGAAATCGGGTAACACCGGATACATGGCCGCCAAAGTAGACCTGGAGAAAGCCTACGACTGCATTCGGTGGCAGTTTACTCAGGAGATTCTAGAGGATATTGGCCTGCCGGAGACTTTAATTTGGGTCATTATGAAATGTATCACGATTACGTCTCTTCGTGTGGTCTGGCAAGGCTTGGCTTCAGAGTCGTTCCGTCCTTCATATCAGGCAAGGGGACCCCCTCTCACCTTATCTTTTTGTTTTCTGCATGGAGAGACTGGGTCACCTTATAACGGCAGAGGTGGACCGAGGGGCTTGGAAACCGATTAAGATGGGCTGCATGGGCCACCTCTTTCTCACCTGTTACCGATTAAGATGGGCTGCACGGGCCCCCCTCCTTCTCATCTGTTTTTGCCCCCCTCTTTCTCATCTGTTTTTTGCCGATGACCTGGTACCCTTCGCGGAAGCTGCGGAAAGTCAGATACAGCTTATAGTTCGGACGTTGGACATTTTTTGTAGGGCTTCTGGGTAGCAAGTCATCAAAGCCAAAACCCGCATTTTTTCTCTCAAAACGTTTCTCTGGAGACTGCGTCGTGCCTCAACCACGGGCTACAGGTTATATGCACGTCTAACCTTGGTTGGTATTTGGGAGTGCCTTTAATTCACGAGTGGACGTCCAGGCACACCTATCAGTATATCCTGGATAAGGCCCAGAGTAAACTTACTGGGTGGTGCGTCCGGATGCTGTCCTTAGCGGGTAGGGTTACTTTAACCCAAGTTGTTCTGCCGGCGTTATCCATGTTCACCATGCAAACTGTTCGGCTTCTGCGTCGATTGTGCGATAACCTGGAAAAACTCATGCGGAACTTCCTCTGGGGTTCATCAAGTGAGCACCGCAAGCTGCACTTGGTTAACTGGGAGTCGATGTGTAGGCCTAAATCGGCGGGGGGTCTGGGCCTCAAGCGTATTCGGGCTATGAATGATGCGCTTTTGGCAAAGTTGGGTTGGGATCTGCTCACCAACCCTATGGCTCTTTGGGTTCAGGTCCTTCGGGCTAAATATCGCATGGATACCACTCATCTTCCTCTTACGCTCTCCAGGTCCGGGACGTCGCCAGTTTGAAAAGGAATTTCGGAGTCATGGCAATGGGTCCTTCAGGGGCTCAAATGGAGTTTGGGTAACGGGAGGCGGGTGTTATTTTAGTTGGATAACTGGCTGGACGATTGGGGCCCACTCATCCAAGTGGCTTCCTCTCCGGTCTCGGATGACCTTCGGTTTGCTACCGTCGCGTACCTTCGTTTTGACGGCGGCGGGTGGCTTTGGCCTACGTTCCAACCATACCTCCCGGCTATGGTTTACTTGGCCATTGCGACCTTAGGCCCTTTCGCAGGGAGTCGAGGGGAGGATAGCCTCCTGTGGGGCCCTACCCCTCACGGGGGTTTCACTGTGACTTTTGCCTATGACCTTATTGAGGCCCACCCCTCCGACTCCAGGGGTTGACTATGGGAGATCATCTGGAAATGGGCGGGACCTCAGCGTATTCGTTCGTTCCTTTGACTTGTTGCCAAACGTCGTCTCCTGATGAATCAATAGCGCGTGGCTCGACATATTACCTCCGACATTAGCTGCCCTTCCTGTGGGCAGGAAGAGACCGTTGCTCATGCCCTTCGGGACTGCCCTCAGGTTCACACTAGCTAGCGTCATTTTCCTCAGGAGGTGGTGGATCAGACATTTTTTCAGCAGGAGGTGGACGCTTGGTTGTCCTGTAACCTAACTAAGCAGGCGCAGGTCCAGCAGGAACCATGGGCCACCATTTTTGGGGTTGCTTGCTGGTTCTTCTGGAAATGGCGGAACAGTAGTAATTTCGAGCCGTCCTTTGTTTGGCCAGCGGAGGGGCATCGTGTTATCATGGATTACGTGGGGTGGATTGCCCGCACTCGAATGATGGAGAAGTGTGTTTTTTCGGCGTAGGGCTTACCGGTGGGTACTGTCGTGGGGTGGCAGAAACTTGAGGTGGGGTGGGTGAAAGTCAACTCCGGTGGCGCCATAAACCCGCCTCCACTGTGATATCCTCCAGGAGTCTGATTCGGGATAGCCTTGGGAAGTGGTGCAACGATTTCCAGCACAACCTCGGTAGGGGCTCCCCGTTAAATGCGGAGTTCTGGGGAGTCCACTCGGGACTCACGCTGGCCTGGGACTTGGGCTATCGCCAAGTCCTGATGGAAGTCGACTCCCTCGAGGTTATTAACATACTTTTTGCTCCTTCCGTGGATCTGACTAAGGTTTCTGTTTTGGTGACAGGTATCCAGCAGCTGTTACGCTGACAGTGGACAGTTCGTCTTCAGCACGTGTTTAGGGAAGGAAACCAATGCGCGGACAGCCTCGCTGGGTTGGGCAGCCACCGCCTTTTTTTCCTCACCGAGCCTCCGCTTGGAGTTCAGGAGATCCTCTGCCGCGATGTGCGAGGCGCTATGTACCCTAAAGCGTTAATTTAGTGGAGTTGTTTCTTTGTAATAAATATATATGTGTGTGTGTGTGTGTGTGTGTATGTGTGTGTGGAAAAAGAAAGTGGTAGTAGTAGTAGTAGTAATAGTTATCATTATTATTATTATTGTTGTTGTTGTTATTATCACGTTTTTTTATTACAGTTACAAACTTAATTTTTTGAAATTCTATATCTAAAATTTAAATTCTTACGAAAATATTCAAAGAAATATTAAAATATAATACTCATACCTTCATAAATTATTTTATACATAAACAGTTAATACTAAACAACTAATTTTATAAAAAAACTTTAAATTATTTTAAAGATATAATCCTTCTTTTTAAAATCATGCATTTATAAGTCATTTTATACATAAATAACTAATATTAACAACTAATTTTACCAAACATCTTTAAATCATTTTAACGATATAATCCTTCTTTTTTAAGTCATAACTTCATAAATCATTTTATATATAAACAATTAATATTAAACAACTAATTTTACCAAACATCTTTAAATAAACAACTGATGTTGTCCATTGGTCAAATCAGCTGATATAATTCACTATCAGTTAATCGTTGATAGAATCAGCTAACGGCTAATGCAATCCACTGATTGTCGAACAAGGCCTATAAATAATTCTTAAATTTTATAAAACTATATAATATTTTTAATACATTATGTTATATAAATTTTAATTTTACTTCAACTATATCTTAAAATTTACACTATAGAAATCATTTATTTATTTCTATTGCTATTACTTTTACTATATTTCTTGTATAAACAATTACAACAATAAATAAAAGAAAATATCATTTAAATTTCATACAAACAATTACATCAAAATATCATATGGTAAGAATAATTCAGGTTCACAAATATTATAACAAGAGTTTGTACCAAATAACATGGCAAAATAGAAGTGAAATATGAATAAAAAACACTCAGTTAAAAGTTTTATATTTATATTACATATATAAAATTTAATTAATACATCGAATATAAGTCAGATTAAAAGAAAAGAGAAAAATTAAAAAACTAAAGCTTTATCTAATGACATATTTACGCAAATCATGTTAACCTAATTTTCATTTCACATCGAATGCATGTCAATACTTTATTATCTAAGATTATCATCTAAGTAACTCTATTATATAAAACTTGGTTCCTTATAACCTCAATCTGCAATAAGATCGATATGGTCATAAAAATTTAGATTTATATAACTACTTATTCTATTAAAAGCCCTAGTAAACAAATTAAATTAAATTATTAAGAAATTATATTAAACTTCATAATGATAATAACGTACTTTTTCAAAACTTTGAATTGTATCGAACAAAAACCAAATCTTTTAATCTTTTATGTTTCAACTATTTCTTATTTTGAAATGAATGAGTTCAAATGTGCTCAAATACCTTTTACGCTCAATTGCACTTACATATTGACACAAAATTCTATTGCAAATCTTTTCAATTTTAGAATACTACTTTTAAATTGGTCTCACTAAACAATTGTAAGACAACAAAAGTAATCTTATAAAGAAACTAAAATGATTATTAATTTAACAAAAGTATAGAAATAATATACTTATATTAAGTTTGTCCCTTTGACGAATTATAATTGACATCCCAAAATCATCGCATACATCCCTATATGCCTCTGTTTATAAGCTAATAAGATCTTGCATTTTCTCGTGTGAAATAATTGTTGGGAAAGTTAATAATATTCCCTTATCAACTTTAATTCTCTTTGTAAAACTTAGTTTAAAATAGATACTAAGATTCAAAAATACCCCAACAACAAATAACAAAGAGTAAAGTTATCTTCCTTATCTTTCATTGATGTTTGCAAGATAAGATGTATATAAAAAATGCATATTTTTCACTTTAGCGTTAATTGTTTCCTTCGCCCTCTTTATGACGTAATAAAAGTAACATATTATTATCTTCTTATCATTATCATTCAAACAAAGTATTCTCACAAAAGACTAACAAACTTAAGTAACAAATTAACCTGGGTACCGAAATTCATGATCTTCACGTATAGTTTTGAAAACCTCTATTATAACATTAAACTTGACATATTGAGATGTAACTCACTTGTCAGTTGTAAACATTTGTCTCAATTTCTTATTCATTAGAACAAAACACTAAAGTGATAAGAAATTAGTTATACGATTTTGTAATGACGTGATGACATAAATTATTACCATCAGTGAAATACTTTCTCATCAAATTTAGAACCCAAGCACTATTACATATGAACTTAGTCAATTTTCTTGTTTAACACATAGTTTCTTCAATGATAGGAAAGTATTTAGCATATCCTATACTTTTTAACAATAGATTAGTGTAATATACAGTACAATAAGTCCAATAGAAAGAATAACATTTGCTTTATAACCTTTTCTCAACTACTGTATAAGTAACATTGTTGTCAGCGACGAACTATATAATATTTTTAGGCTTAACTTCATTCACAATTTCATCAAATATCTTAAACAAAGTATCGACATTTCTTACAAGGACAAATGCATTAATGAACTTCAAAAATATTATCTGCTTAGCAAAATAAATCAAAAATTGGTAATAGGCTCTTGTCTTCTATTTGTCCAACAATAACATATGACTTAATATTTATAAGTTCTCCAAGTTCTTCTTTCATTCAAATAAATTTTTATTTATATATAAAAACTAAAAAATCTATCATAGAATATTGACCATATAGAAACATGTATAAAAAAAAGTTCATAAAACTAATGTATTGGAAATGTTATTATCACATTTATAACATGTTATGAGTAATGATTATAACATATCCAGATAAATTGTTTACTCTTGTAGAGGAAATAATTTGAATGTGTCCATATTAAGAAATCAAATGAATGTTGTAAATGAAACCTTAAAATAATTATCTATAGGTACATTAAAAGCATGCATCAATTTCTTGTATCTTACATCTTTCTTTGCAATGCATAATTACACCTTACAAAATGACTTTATTATAAAAATTAAAATGAAAAAGTTAATATCATCTTATATTATAAATTATAAACTAAATTATAGAAACTTGAAAGTTGAATGACTTATCTACAATTTACATGGAAGCAAATTATCTAAGTGTTATAATTTATTCTAGAGTGATCTCAAATGATCAATTCTTAGATAACAATATTTTGAAATGATAAAATTATCTCAAATCTCAACTAACAATGCATTCCATAATTATAAAAATCATTATGATAAACTGTCAACACTTAAATGCTCAACCAATTGTTTTTTTTCTTTAAGAGACTAAGACCGTCACTTTAAAGGTTAAATGTGAAAATTAAATGTGTTGCCAAGCCACAAGTCTGCAACACCAGAGATAATATATGAAGATAAAGATGAAAATTGGGTAGTTGATGGCAATGGTAAGGAGAGGAGTTAACTGTGAAGACATAACAGTAACAAGCAACGATATGGTGACTTGTGAGTGGTGATAGTGAAGATGCAAGCACAGAGGCGAGGAGGAGACAACAGAGATGCGAGCAACGTTCCAGTATAGTGATAACGAGAAATTAAAATGATAGAGTACAAGAGGCTTGCAAAATAGCAAGGACTGAGGAGTGAGGAGAAACTAATAAAGGAAGGGGAGCTATGGTTAGTGTTTACAAAAATTTGAAACATTTTTTTTGGAAGTTAAGTGAGGATTATATTCGATCAAAAAAAGGTGGAAAGTACATACAAGAGGATATACAACTCTTATAGATAGAGTCTATACAAAATATAGAACTAGCTACACAACTTTTGTTAACTAAGTACCAACTCTTACTAAATACTCAACTATTGCCTGAGTCGATCAAAAATATCTTTTAGAGAGGACATTAATAGGATAGTTGTCCATAGCTTGAGATAAAACTCATTCCAATTGAATTTCCTGTATTCTTCTGTTGTCCCAAAGATCTTGGTGTTCCCTCATTTTCTAAATGAAATGTACTAGCACGGTAAAGCCAATCTTAAGTGCTTTATGATCAATTTTACTGTTTTAGTGTAAATCATTAACCCACTTTAAGCAATCTTGAGAGGCATTATTTCCATCAGGTAAGTTAAAAATACAAAGAAACTTACCCCATATCAATCTTGTGCAAGAGCAACCAAAGAAGAGATAATCTAAAGACTCTACTTCCCCATTGCATAAAAGGCAAGATATGTGTGGAATCAAAAATTTTATCATGGCTCTAATTCCCAGTTTCTTCCCAGCTGCTAACCAGAGTATAAACGAGTGAGCATGTGTAATTTCAGATCCCCATATCAACTTGTGAAGAGGAAATCTGGTGAGTGGACCAAATAGTATTTGTTTACACGATTGTGTTGTAAATTTATGTAATGAGTGTAACTCCCATCTAACTTCATCTGCCTACTCCAAATCTAGTGTATAAGTTGGCGTCTGCTCTGCAATTGGCATGGTTTGCCTGCTCATATGGAATGGGCACACCCAGTTGTTACTTTGAATGAGTACTTGCACCTTAGTTTGAATGAGTACTTGCACCTTAGTATCTTCTGGAATTGAGCCTTTCAAAACAGGAAAAAGAGGAGTGTTACATAGAGGTCCCATTAGATGCTAGTTGTCAAACCAGAAGTTAGTGTTTTGCCCATCTCTGACATAGTGCTTGATATAAGGATGCATAAATGACTTGGTGAGTAAGATTTGTTAAAAAGTGTAAGATTGGGAAGTTTTTAGAGAAATCGACCATATGCTGCGATGTTTGACGTGGAACATAGGAACTTATTTGACCCAAAGACTTTCCTTATCACAACAGAGTCTCCATAGTTGTTTTGCTAACAAAAGCTTGTTCATCCTAAAGGCTGAATTGATCCCTATTCCACCATTTTCTTTTGGAAGACAAACAATACTCTAGTTAACCTTAGAAAGTTTCTTCATATTAGAATTGTGCCTATTGCATATCAAATCTCTTATACTCCTATCTATCTTCTTTAAAATACCTTTGGGGATTGTTAAATGTGACAACCAATAAATATGCAGATTATTAAGAATGGAGATGTCCAGTTGTAATCTACCATAATAAGACAAATATTTGTTGCTCCAATTAGAAATTCTTCTACAAATCTTATAAATGAGAGATTTGCTACAAATCTTATAAATGAGAGATTTGCATTCAACTTCTTGGTAGAGATAGGGACACCCAAATAATTAAGAGGTAACTGATGAATGGCGCTAATGAGCACATTAGATAAGGCTTCACTACTCTGTGTAGATAGGTACATTGAGCTCTTTTATGGATTAAATGTCAACCCAGATACTTTTTGGAATCTCTGTAAGGAAGTTAAGAGTACTCCAATTGAAGTTGTACCTTTAGCGTATAGCATGAGTAAATCATCTGCAAACGAAAGTTAAGTGACATGCAGTTCACTACATCGATGATGATATCTGAAGTTTCTGCTTTCCACACTACATATCTGAGTCATTCTTTGAAGCACTTTCATAGCAATTACAAAGATATAAGGAGGTAATGGATCTCCCTACCGAATTCCTCTAGCTACTTTATAAAGTTGGGTAGGTTTCCCATTCAATAGGAAGGAAACAGACACAGTAGAAATGCAAGTATGGATTCAATTGACGAACTTGCTAGGATATCCAAATATGAGGAGTGAATCAATGATGAAGCTCCATTCCACAATATCATATGCTTTAGCGAAGTCTATTTTGAGAGCATAACTGCTTACTTATTTTTTAATGTTATAGTCTTTGAATAATTTTTGTGCTAACATTATATTATCACCCGTACTTCTTCCAAGGACATACGCACCTTAACTTAAGTTGATCAATCTTGGTAAAGTTTCCTTTAATCTGTTAGCAAGGATTTTGGAGATGATCTTATACACCACATTGCAGCAAGATATTGGTCAATAATCATTCAACCATTTGGTATTTAGGATTTTAGGAACTAAGACCAGATAAGTCTTATTCATTTCTGTAAATAACCTGCCCCTTTTGAAGAACTCTTACACGACTTTGACAACTGGAGTTTGTAAGAGATTCCATTTTGCTTGAAAAAATCGGGCGTTGAAACTATCACGACTTGGTGACTTATTAGGGTGTAAGGAGAACAATATTACTTTGATCTCCTCACTAGTGACCTCTCTGACTAAGGTAGAATGTTGACTCGGGTTTATAGATCCAGCCATGATAGTGATAAGATTAATAGGAAGACAGGAGGTGGGTGAAGAGACCCCATTTATCAGCATGGAATGTCTAGGATCTACCACTTTCAATTTATACTACTCTTATATCATTCTGCCCTGTTTATCTTCAAGACAAATTATCTTTTTTCTATTCCTCCTACCTTAAATCACATTGAAGAAGTATCTGGTATTCTTGTCTCTGTGTTGGAGCTATAGAACTCGGGGCTTTTGCTTTAGTTGATTACTAAAGTCTTCAATTGCCTGCATATATTTGTTCAATTATATCTTCTCCTTGGCTAAGAGTTCAGGATCAGTGGGATTAGTGGCAAGCAACTTCTAAGTTGAGACAAAATTCGCCATGGCTTGTTGCTTTTTGAGTTTCAAAGGGGCAGAACATTGCTTAATTAGTTTAACACATTCAACTTTGACAATCTTCAGTATTTCCATACACTGAAAACATTAGACCCTTAGACTTGTCTTCGAAGGACTGCCCCAACTATTGCATCTAGTTGAGCATGATTTTGTAGGGAATTAAAGAATTTAAAGGGTGTGTATTTTTTGTTGGGTCTGCTCTTAATGTAAACATTGACAAGTGTATGATTTGAGAATAATGACTCCTCAAACACAACATAGCTATCAGTCATTTGCACAAGCCACCAATTGTTTACAAGGCATTTATCTAGCTTCCTTTGTATCAATCAATGTCCCTGTTGATGATTATTCCATGTGTATAATGGCCTTGAAATTTCAAATCAACTCGTCTAAGCAAAGATGTTAGTGTTGTAAGTTCTTTAATATTTGCATACATTGTTCCCCTTCCTCTTAAAGATTTAGATGACGATAGCAAGCAGTTGAAGTCTCCAACAATCATCTAGGGAATTGACATATGTGAACCAATGTCATGTAAATCTTTCCACAAGTTAGCCCGTTGAAATTCCCAATTGGCTTCATATACTACTATGATAGCTAGTGGGACATTAATAGACTTGAGCAGTAAATCACATTGTAATAATTGCTCATAACCGAACTAGTTCGTGAGTTTCAAATAAGTAGGATCAAAAGCAACAATAACTCGACCATTTGGGTGTTTAAAATGGTTACTTAAGATTGTCCATCATACGGGGAAAAATTCCAAGCCATTATGAAGAGCATCCTCCTTTATTTTGGTTTCCACCAAACCAACAAAAAAGTTCGTCTAGCAAAAAAGTAATCTTTTATCGCTATTTGCTTATTAGGGCAATTAAGACCCCACACATTCCAGATTGTACATACCATTAAGGTAGAATGGACTTGGTCGGCCGCTTGGATTTTCAATTGTTAGTCCCAATATCCTTCCACTCATTGGGTTCCTGCATTTTATCACTCATCTCCCTGGAGGTTACACTTGTGTCCCTATTATCAACTAGGTTTCTGTTTTATCTGCATCTATTTCTTTATTGATCTCATTGGTTGCATGACCAGATAGTTGTGCCTGCCCTTTAAGTTCAACGTGGAGCAAATTAGTATGGCATAACTATGTTCGGGGAGATTGAGCTGATGATTGCTTCAAATATTCCACAGTTTCCTCTGTCTCTGCATTGTGTCCAAAGGTACATTTGCGGCCTGCAGTCTGTTCAGTATCAATTCCTTCTTCTGTATAATTTTTACCAATGATTTATGCTTTTAGCAACTGCACATTCTGGTCATGTTCTTCAACTTTTACATTTGTAGTTTCAGTATGAGATTCCCTTGCATTAACATATGTATCTTGTAGAGTCGGTTATTTTGCTCTCATTCTTATTGCAACAGTGTTTCTGGGGATGCTAAGATTGTCAGACCGTTGTAGTCTTTCTCCACTTTCCTCATTATTGTTTCTCTTGGAGATCCACATTTTATTAGGTTTTTTCACAGATCACTTCTATAGATATGACAGGGGAATTCTATCCTCAATCAATTCACCACAATTATTATACTCCATAATACGTATACTCTCTGGTAACATCTTTTTGTTTGGCATTTCAATGCATACACGAGCATAGCCCACCCATTTTATATTTGATATATTTTCATCCATTGTTAGGGGTACTCCAATCTAACTAGCCAAATAACTTAATCCCTTAGACGACCAATACTAAAGAAGAATTTTGTGCATATTAACCCAGATAGGGATATTTGTGATGTCATTTCTATTAAGTTTAAACCCAATTTCCCATTTCCGAAAGAATAACTGCTTGCCTTGGATGTATCACGGACCTATATCCATCACCTTACTCGCCATCTCTACAGAAAGAAATCATCTTTAGTGATTAAGGTGGACTGGAGTCCCCTTTTTTCCAATTAATCTTCACTCAATGCTTAACAATCAGGTATGCCAACCTCTTCTCCAAAAAATATCCTACCAGAGTCGTTCTCCACTTATTGGCTCCTTGCGGCAGTACTTCAACTGAAAGGGAGATAGGGCCAACATTAATTCTAGCTACAAATCGAAGCCTATCGAAAGAGTCTAGGCCCCCATCACATGACTCCATGTTTGCTTCTCTTTCTTCTAGGAAGTAGAGAGGGGCTGGAACGCATGAGAGGCACGAGGAAGAGGTGGAAAATCTGAAACGCATGAGGGAGAGGTGGAAATTCTCTCTCTCTAGTGGCCGAGAATGGGTCCGTGATGAACCAAATGACATATCACCTGGTTTAAAAAGTAGGCTTCAACAAGGAAAGAAAGAAGATCAAAGGAGAAGAAGACAGTGTGTGAGGTTTAAAGAGTGAGTGGAAGAAATAAAAAAAAGGTGTCCATCTTTCAGAGAAGAGAGAGGTTAGAGAAGGAGGAGAAAAGCGACGTCCATGGTATTTTGAGTCCTTCAAAATTTCTAATTTTATGTTTACATATCGGTCTTGATAGGTATTTTAGGTACTAACTGGTGCCAACTAAAAGAATTGGTACCTACTAATTGGTACTGACTGGTGCCAACTAAAAGAATTGGTACCTACTAATTGACACCAATTGAAATAATTGATTACTACTGGACAGTAAGACCAATACCATAGCCTAATACGAGATGTATTATTTTGATGCCTTTTTTTGACTGACAAGACACATAACGACTAATACTGGTTGATATGGTATAAAACTCATAATAATGCCCCAAATTTAGGTTCTAGTTCGTAAATGAAAACAAATCTTTTATTAACAATAGTCAAAATATAGTTTATTTAATTTGGGTACTAATTGAGTAATTTCAAGTTCAAAGTGGTATTTTATTGAAAAATAACTGAAATTTTTAAACAAATGTAAAACCTTAAACGAATTTATGAAGTTTGCATTAGGTGTTTTTTTTGTGTGAAATGTGATCACTTAATTTCTCTAAACTTACACGATAAATCATAAAGGAAATTCAACAGGGTAAGCATTAAATATAACTATTGTCTCAATGTTCGTGAAATCTTTATTACCATATATATTTAACAGAGTTCATTATATTCAGAATACGGACGTAGAGTTTATTGTAGTTTTGAAGTTTTACATTCAAATCAAATTTAGTGCTAGTTAGTTTTCATTAACGTAATGACATTTCAATTCAATGCATAGTCTTGCAAGATGAGAGAATGTGGAAGGGAGCCAAATCCTTGACAACTTTTAACTTCATAATGTCTTTAGTACAAAAACAAATAAATGCAGGCATGAAGATTGAAATCATATACTTATGGGTTTGTTTACTATGATGAATACAGATGATTGCAATACCAACATTGTAATTAGGCTTTGCTTAATGAAGTCGGGAATTTGCTGAAAATAATGATAGTTAGAGATGATAGCATTAGCAATAATGCTAACGACGAACAGACCAACGAAATAATTGTAATTAGTAAAGGCTTAATCCAAATGTTTACTTTACACACAAATAGTCTACATAGCGTATTATTGATATGGCTAGTGTGTAGAAGTTAAGTTCCGATTTTTGTTATTAATAGAATGTTAATGTGAAACCATTTACAATAAACAGTTGCATTCATCATCATTGTTGACAAATTTTCTTTTCTGGTCCACCACAAACTTGCGGCAAAAGGGGTTTACGTGATTTAACCATTTTTAATTTTTATATATACTCGCATTCGAATAATAAAGTAATGATAATTAGTGTAACAGATAGGAATACTTGTCCCACCATCCACTGAAGATTCGGATGGCTAATTTAAATGTTTACAACCAAGAACGTGGCACCCAGTTATCGCCATATATGATATACCACACACTGCATAAGTGGCTACAACTTACTGTACAATTAAACGAACGAAGAACGTCATCAATCACAGTATTTAAATGGACGGGCGGAGATAAAAGTACTATTTGATTCCCGTGTCATAGACGTGTACTTTACACGTACACTCACATTCCAGGTTATGACGATCTGTCCACGTAAGCCAGTTTTCGGTTGATGTGGGACAATCTTGTCATTTCGCATGCCCTACGCACCATCTATGCACGCTTCTGAACACGCGACCGTGGCAGTAAGTGAGGGTACATGAAGGATGATGGATGGGTCAACTGCCTTACCTGCTCCCCTCAGTTTATAAATCTCCTTCATTTATTAATTATTATAAATGCACATACGCTGCTATGCATGCGGACGATGATTCGGGTGCACCGTAATTTCAGTGCAGCCCACTATGGACGACACAGCTTCGCCTATGTTATCATTGTCCCGTTTTTGGCATGTGTATGAATTTGTTGATTAGATGGTCAAAAGAGGTGATGAACAAGATATCCAAAGTTGAAGTAATTGGTGAATATGGTTTTATTTATTTTGGGAGCTTGTTTTAATTGGCAGATATTCACGTAAACACATAAATCATACTTAATTATTATTGAACAAGTTCACAATTTTGATTAATTTCATTTTACGTACACTTTATTGAATAGACCGCATGATAAATTTGGACGTTGGAATCTAACATTTATGCTGGAAAATGACCCGCAAGCCTACAAAGC
Organism: Erythroxylum orinocense; assembly: GCA_025531955.1. Lineage (NCBI taxonomy): Eukaryota > Viridiplantae > Streptophyta > Magnoliopsida > Malpighiales > Erythroxylaceae > Erythroxylum > Erythroxylum orinocense. The sequence goes on from JANZLX010000213.1 coordinate 36,148,779, forward strand.
TGTAATGTCATATATATATTGCTTAGCTGATGAGCAAGTTTGGATTAAGCCAACAAATAAAAGGTAGTACGTTTAATTTAATACGTGGGACCAAAGTTCTCATGTATATATATAGATATATTTGGCACCGGCAACAAGAACGCCTATAGAATGAGCACAGATTTGAGAAATTGACGAACCGAGTTCTTTACCTTAATTATTTGAGAGAAGCAGTATCAAAAAATGGCAAATTCAAGTTGGGTTGTTTTTATTTAAGATTCAAAATCTGATTCAATATAGATTTATATCAAATTAAGTTACATGTTTAAAAGTTTGATGAAGTCGGTCTCTTTAGGCAAATTTTTTTCTTAGTCTCTTTAATGTCCTTAGTCCTAACCTCGTTCTTTCTTATCTCTCCAACTCATCCAACCTCAGAAAAGCTTATCATGGTTTGTTTAATAGGGTTAAAAGTAGGTTGAAATTTGTCCTTTAATAAAGTTTGCTTTACCATGTTTTATGAATACATTTGAATATTGGTTGGGTCGATTATACAAGACTCAGGTTCAGGCATCGACGGCCTATTTATAGGTGGTAATCTTCCATACATACGTAAAGACCTAAACCTAGCAGGTATTCCGGGCATATAAGGTGCAACTTTATCATGAAAAATGTACGACATTGAAAATCTTGATTTCCTCTGTTCTTAGCCACTTAAACTCTCACTAAAAGACTGAATTGAGCGTTGGAGGAGTTTGCCGGTAATCAACTTCTGGTGTACCTTTTGTTGTTTTGCAGGTGTGCTTTAACTAAGATTAAGCATAATTATGGATCCAAGCAATAACGGTTAGTTCCACCAAGTTCAGACAGAACTAAATATAAACTAGGAACTCCGTTATATATTGATGTTAAGCCAAACCAGCTGTTATATGTTGTCTTTCTGTTCCCTTGTGAAATTCCACTATATTTCAATGCGGCTGAGATTGTAGCGTGAAAGGTAAGAGGTCTGAATGGTCTGTTTTCCTATCAAGTAATATGCTTCGTTTTATGCATCTTTTACGATTTCCATGAACCGGACAATGAGTAAATTTAATATGTGTTTTGGGTATATTATGTTATCATTTAGCTCCCGAAACTTGGAAACATCAACGTAGTGTTGGTAAATTGCTTTTTCGGACGAAAATTACTGACCAAGCAAGCAAAATGGACCGGAGATAGAGCTCCCTTTGTCGGCATTTACTGACGTCAATTCCACCCACAAAGACCCACAAAACTGCAAAGAGAAAAAGGTAAGGTGTAAATGTGGTCCGTATAGTAAGATAGCCCCAAAGATGGCTCAGTTTTAACCAACCAACCAACACTAGTAGAAACCAAATTAGTAGAAGCACCAAACAATCGAAGAAAACCGATTCACCTTCTGATATGCGAAACTTGTGGTTTTTCATAATTTTTATTCTTTAATACTCACAATTAGATTATCCAAAAACAAGAAAACTTTGCCAGCGTCACTTTTTAAACGAGAAAGAATTCACAGACTCAGAGACGCACTCTTTAGATCCACTCTTAAGCGGGTGAGCTGCCCTCTATGGGGGGCATAGGTGATTGTTCGTTTTTGAAAGAGTACAAGTAAAGCATACAAATACTGTGGCCTTTGAGCTTCTCACTCACTCCGTTCTTATTGGGGCATGATTGCCACACTCAACCTTTTGTATACAGTCCCATTGCTGGAGGGAAGTAGTGAAATCCTATTGCATCTGGCCCTGACTCTAACGAGAAGCTAATTAGCTGTCATCTCCACTTTAGTGATCCTCCATACGTGGCTCGCGTGCAAGCAACCAAGACACGTGCATGCTGACATGCGGGGTTCGTTCAAAACTTCAGCTCTAGATTTGATCCCATCCCACCACGGATTTGGCTGTATCGGTATGCTGACTTTTATTGTTGCTATATTTCTCAGGGAACTTCTATATCATAAAATCAGATTTGGGAGATTATAGTTTGAGTTTGAATGAGCGAAAGTGAATGGGTAAACACAAGTCCAGTATGAGGTATGCACATAAGGTGCCCTCGTGAAAGCTTGATGCTCCATCTCATGACCCACTTAATACACCGCCAACTGTCGCTGTTCCTTTTCCATGTTGAATTCCATTTAGCACGAAATGCAAGCAAAACCTGGTGAAAGTAACAGTTTTGACTTTTGAGTCGGGTTGTATTGTTTACCTTTCGTCTCCTATTTTCTGCTAATATTCTGTTCAATGGGCCTGCGATCTAAGGATATAAAGCCCAACAGGCTCTCACCATCCCGTCATGACCCAAGCCGATTCTCAGTTCTTCAAGTGTCTACCTTATAAGACATGTTCACTTGATATTGATAAGCTAGTTTGTTTCTTCATTGGATTGGCGAATAAGGGACGTGTCGCCCTATCCATGGAGACATCTACATGGACCATTGTATCCTCATCGGTTCAACTCTGCAATTTTCACTTCCCAAGCTCTTCTCGAAAGCATAGTACCTCTCTCTCTAGTCTTCCATTCTTTAAACATTTTCTGTTGATAACGCACTAACCTTTCTTACTTGACCACAACCTTTCAGGGAGTTGTGGTTTAAGGAGGCTAGTTCCCAGAAATGGGCAATTGACAGCAGTGAACAAACCAAGACCGAAGCTAGCACTAACAATGGCACTTACAAAAAGTAGAGATAGTCAAGTAACTGAACTTCAAGCTGGTGAGAGGCTGTTCCTAGGAATGGACTTTGGAACCTCTGGAGCTAGATATGCTCTCATTGACAAAGATGGCGTAATCCACTCAGAAGGAAAGAGAGAATACCCCCGCTATATGGTAATGTTCTGATTGTCTCACTATTAATCTTTGATTGCTTTTTTCATGTTTCATAGATAAAGCGTAAGGGGATTGGCTTGTTTTTGTCAAACACATATATGATATGAAGATAGCTTTCTTCCTATTTAAATGAATGAGGTTAAGAAATGAGATTGAAGTTGAAGTTGATGATAGAAACTCCATAAAACTGTTTATTTCAACGAATAAATTGTTTAAGTGTCCAGTCCCATTTTGTTACTTTCAGTGATAGTTGACGCCTTTATGATTCGTAGGAATGATGAATGAGTGGATGAAGTTCTTTTTGGAGGAGATACGGCCGTGTAGGATGCTACACGTTCTTGTCCTTAATTTACACAGCCGTGTGGATCAACTGTGTAATTTTTTAGAACTGTGTGAAGAAACATGTGAAGAGCAAAGACATACACGGTCGTATACAAGCTCGTGTACATGACATAAATGACCACGTGTGATGACCGTGTAGCTTTATGTGATCGTGTACATCTACGATTTAAGTGTCATTAGAAGAGACACGGTCATTTACACAACCATACTTTCGTATGCATGACATATATGGCTGTGTGTGACGACCATGTAACTCAATGCGATCGTTTACATTCGCAATTTAAGTGGTGTGTATGTGATCATATATGATACAAAAAACCTAATTTGAGATATGAAGTGTGTGATCAAACATATATTGATGGTGATCAGATATATCTTAGTAATGATAAGCTGGATGAACCACACCCTGATAATGTTGAAGATGAAGTTGTTGAGGATAATAAGCAAGAAGAACAATCGAATCTAAAAACTAATGAAATACAGTTTCGAAAGTCAACAAGGGAGAAAAGACCTTCTACTAGATATCCAAGTGCAGAATATAATGTTGAAGATGAAGTTGTTGAGGATAATAAGCAAGAAGAACAATCGAATCTAAAAACTAATGAAATATAGTTTCGAAAGTCAACAAGGGAGAAAAGACCTTCTACTAGATATCCAAGTGCAGAATACTTATTACTGACTGCTGAGGGGTAGCCTGAGAATATGCAAGAGGTTATGTTTTGTGAAGACAAAGATATCTGACTCGTAGCTATAAAGAAAGAGATAAATTTTTTGAAGAAGAATGATATATATGAGCTTGTGAAGCTTCCAAATGACAAAAAGATATTGAAAAATAAATATGCGTTCAACAAACAACAGATAGTGACAAGTTGGTGAAGCACAAGAAAAGGCTAGTGATGAAAGAGTTTAATCAAAAGAAGGTTATAGATTTTGATGAAATCTTTTCACTAGTGATCAAGATGGGTTCAATTCGAACAATTTTGAATTTGACTATTTGTTTAGATTTTGAACTTGAACAATTGGATATTAAAACAATCTTCTTGCATGGAGATTTTGAAGAAGAGATACATATGGAGCAGTTAGAAGGTTTTAAAGGTAAAGGTAAGGAGAATCTGGTTTGCAAGTTGAAGAAAAACTTATGGTATTAGAAGTTCAATTCTTTTATGACAGATTATAGTTACAATTGAAATTATGCTGATGCGTGTGTGTATTTCAAGAAGTTCACATATGAGAACTTCATCATTCTTTTTCTATATGTTGATGATATGCTGATTGTGGGTCAAGACGTTGATAGGATCTAAAAATTGAAGGAAAATTTGTCTAAATCGTTTGATACGAAGATAACTTGAGAAAGAAAGAGTAGGAAATTGTAGTTGTCACATAAAAGGTATATTGAACGAATGCTAAAAAAATTTAATATAAAGCATGCCAAATCAATTAGCACGCCTCTGACACCTCACTTCAAGCTGAGCAAGTGTGTATGTCCTCAATAGAAAAGGAGAAAGATGGTATGTCTTATGTTTCATACTCATCTGTAGTAAGGTCTCTGATATATGCTATAATGTGTACAAGGCTAGACATTGCACAAGCTGTTGGGTTAGTGAGCAGACTCTTGTCAAATCCAATAAAAGTTCATTGAGAAGCAATGAAATAGATTTTGAGATACTTCGAAATGGAGTTTGTATTTTAGTAATGGGGAGTCAATTTTTGGAAGGTTATACAGATGATCTTAACGGAAGAAAATCTACTTCAGATTTTCTGTTCAAGTTTGTAGGGGGAGACATTTCATAACAATCAAAGCTACAATAGTGTGTAGCTTTATCTACAACTGAAGCAGAGTATGTAGCTGCAATGGAAGCTAGTAAGAAGATGCTTTGGTTAAAAAAGTTCCTTTAAGAGTTGGATGTGAATCAAGAAGACTATGTATTGATTTCTAATAGTTAAAGTGTTATTGACTTGAACAAAAAATTCTATATATCATTCCCAGACAATGCATATAGATGTTAGATATCATTGGTTGAGGTATGTGATTGAGGAGCAACAATTGATGTTGAAGAAGATTCCTATGGACTTGAATGGTTCTGATACGTTGATTAAAGTGGTTCTTGGAAGTGTGAGCTTTGTAGTAAGTTTGCCGAGACGTCTCTCAAGTAACTGCTGAAGTATAACATGTTTTCCATATAATTTGGGTAGGAGGGAGAGATTGTTGAGTGTCCAACTTTATTTTGTGATTTTCGGTGATCGTTGACGCTTTTATGGTTGTAGGAATGACGAACGAGTGGATTAAGCTCTCTTGGGGGAGATGTGACCGTGTAGGGTATTGCACATTCGTATCCTTAACTTACACGACCATGTGGGTCAATTGTGTAAGTCTTTGGAATCGTGTGAAGGAACGTGTGAAGAGTGAAGACATCCATGATCGTATACACGCCCATGTGCATCACATACACAGCCGTGTGTAAGGATCAGGTAGCTTTCTGTGACCATGTACATTCATGATTTAAGTGACATTGGAAGAGACATGGTTACTTACACGACTGTATATTTGATCCTGTATAATGTAAAAACTCTAATTTGGGATATAAAAGAGGAGAAAACATAGGTTTATTCATTGAGAGGCACAAAAAAGGGAAAGAAAACGGAGAGTGAGAGCAAGTAGTTTCTGATTCTCATTTTTGTTTGATTGATTTTGGGATTGTTGAGAGTTTGTTGATTTACATATCAAATTTGGTTTCAATCCTAAAACTTTGTGACACAATTTGTTGTTGTGGGGTGAGAGATCAAACTTTGTAAATTCTTATTTGTGATTAGTAGATATGTTTATCAGTTTGACCCATAATTTTTTTCTTTACTCCGATTTCACATAAATTTCTGTGTTTGCTTCTTTATTGAGTTTCTATTAATTTCTGTGTTTGCTTCTTTATTGAGTATCTATTCTCATACTGATATTATCTGATTAAACTTGATTAGAGTGTTTTGTTGTTGTTATTTGGTTGACTCTTTAGAGAGTTGTGTTCTTATTCTTATTTTATTGTCTCTTCCTACATAAACGAAGAATCTTGTTTATGTTGTCTAGAAAGAGTGGAGAAACAATTGATTGGGTGAGATCTTGGAGAAAAACCCTCTTCTCATTGCTGGAAGATGTTCCAGTTCATCTTCGCCCTCTTGTGGCTTCGATTTCTATTGATGGTACATCTGCAACTACCCTTATCGTCAACAGGTTGATGTCTAGGAAACATTGAAGTTATTTATCATTTCTTTTTCCAAATTAAGTTCACTTGAAATCAGAAATCTAAACTTCTAGCTACAGTAATACAGGAGAGCCATTGTGGAGACCGTTCCTCTACAATGAGAGTTGTCCTGACGCATTGCCAATTGTGAAATCGATTGCTCCAGAAAGCCATACAGTTTGCTCTGGATCGTCTACGCTCTGCAAGCTTGTTTCCTGGTGGAACATTGAGAATTCAAGCAAAGATTCAGCATTATTGTTACACCAAGCTGATTGGCTGTTGTGGCTTCTTCATGGAAATCTTGGAGTTTCGGATTATAATAATGCTCTGAAGGTATTAAATTAGTAAATCTTCATTTTTCTCCCAACCTGTTATGTGAAATTGTGATCGTTTCCAGGTTGGATATGATCCTGAACTGGAGTCTTATCCACCGTGGCTCCTTTCTCATCCATATTCACAACTTCTGCCATCTGTAGTAGCTCCTGGAACTTCAGTTGGATATGTAAAGGAAGACATTAGAAACCAACTTGGTATTTTCATGTCCTATTAAGTAGCTTTGATTAAATTGGTGCTACTTCCGAGTATATGAGAATCGCATGAAATGTTCTCTTTAAAACGATAAGGCAATAGTGAGGTTTTGCTTGTCTCGCTAATTGCAGCCATTGCACTATGAAGATTTTCTATAACCAAATCATTGACTTCAGTACTGAAATTGAAATCTTTCAATACATCTTGGCAGGTTTTTCTAAAGATTGTGCTGTTTGCACAGGAACAACTGATAGCATAGCTGCCTTTATTGCAGCTCGAGCAACAGAACCTGGAAAAGCTGTGAGAATATTTTTGAATATGAACTTTCTACAAATATTCTTCTAGGAGCGTCGTAGATGTTTTATCACTTAGATTACTCTATATCAAACTCTTAGTCTTGATCGATTCACTTATCTTATTGTGTGATTATAGAGGCCTTCAACACAAAGTAGTATTTAAACAGAGATGATCTTGTTTGACTGGAAATTCGTTTTCCTTTATCTAAATCCTAATGTTTTTCATGTTGGCAATTCTAATTCATACTTTGGCCTGTCACAAGCATAGAACTGTAAGTTCCAGTATATTTCAGCTTTTAGGTGCTCGTCTTTTTGGTAAATATGTTGACAGAGGGTCTCCCTCTTAGGTCACGTCTTTGGGTTCAACACTTGCTATTAAGCTATTGAGCACTAGTAGGATTGAGGATGCACGATATGGAGTATATAGTCATCGGCTTGATGATAAATGGCTGGTTGGAGGTGCTTCGAACACTGGTGGCGCGATTCTTAGACAGCTGTTTACAGATCAGCAACTGGATCAATTGAGTGAAAAGATAAATCCAATGGAACAGTCTCCTCTAGACTATTACCCTCTGAAATCAGTTGGCGAAAGATTTCCTGTAGCAGATCCAAACCTGGCCCCTAGGTACTTCTGTCTGACTGCATAGAAAAATTTCTGCCTCTTAACAACCACAGCAAAACAAATAGCAGCAGACATGTTAACAGTCTACAGATTATATAATCCAGGCACTATTCTTATGCAGGTTAGATCCACGACCGGAATGTGATGCCGAGTTCTTACATGGCATCTTAGAATCCATTGCCCGCATAGAGGTATTTCTCCTCCATGCTCCTTCCCACTAGATACGGAAAATGGTTGCTGTAAGGAGTTGAATGTTTGTTTTTCAGGCAAAGGCTTACAACTTACTGAAGCATCTAGGAGCAACCCAAGTAGAGGAAGTGTTTACCGCCGGCGGTGGTGCGAAAAATGAGAAATGGACAAAGATACGACAGAGGGTGCTTGGCTTGCCTGTTCGTCAGGCAACTCAAACTGAGGCTGCTTTTGGAGCTGCTTTACTTGCATTGAAAGGTGCCCAGCAAAGTATCAACTGAAAAAACTGTGGGAGAAAAGGAATCAAAATTCAACAAAAGAAGATCAGAAATTGCATTTGCTTAGAGGAAGGATCGAAAGTAACTTAGATTCACAATATTGAATAAATGCCATCTTCAAATCCCGTTGATGGTGCAACCAGCCACAGTTGAGAGTAAAGTAATACCAGATAATGTTTTATGTATCGGTTTTAAGCTTGCAATAACATATATAGTCTTGAAGTCCTTCTCGTGTATATGTATCTGTGTCTATATATATATATATATATATATATATCCTTTAAAACTTGTGGTAACGTATTCCTGTGTAGAATGAATGCTCATAATCTATTATATGGAACTTTAGATGGAGATAATAGAAAGCATAGTTGCATCAAAGTAAGTATAATATAGTGTTTGATCTCAAACTTTTGGGAGTAGTGCTTGAGCTGAGCATGACTCACTCCTAAGAAAGGTGAGAGTGAACACGCGTCCTTACTCGTGGGAAAATCACTCTTCCATCAGTAGGCGGCGATGTATGGTCAGAAGATCGAGGACAAAGGTGGCGATGTGACAGAAAATAGATAGGTTGGGAACAGAACATTCGGCACTCGGTTAAGGGAAACAGCCAGTTCCATTTCTACTGTTTTAATCTTGTTCCACTTCATTTCATCCTGTATAAGTGTGTAGAGGAAATAGGTTAGAACAAACAGTAAAAGTGGATGTCTAGTGAGTGATTCTTGCAGTAGAAGTCATTTTTAATAGGAAAAACGAATCCATTGCATTAAATGCTCACTGTCCATGCTCATGATGGAGAGTGATCTTCCCTTTCCCTAAGCAAGCCCTTTCTTAAGGTTGAGTTGACTGGCTTGGCAACAGGTCACTTGATTTTTGGACACGAAGTCACGAACCAGTTTTAGCGTCGTCACTGAGTGCACCTTCAATTCGTTCTCAGCGAGTATGTTATAAGGTTATATAAAGCATGACAACTCCTTAATTAACGATGAAATATTAACGTTAAATTGGAGTTGAAAAAAATAAAAAGATTATAATTACAAAATTGATGAAATCTGTTTAATCAATCTTATAATTAATTATAAACTTTTGATTACTAACAATTAAGAACCGAACTTATTTCCTTGTGTTTTGGTGTCTACAACGTAACTTGTTTCGTGTCTACCCATTTCTTGATTCAGAACGAGAGAGAGAGAGCCTTGAAGGGCAAAGCGGTAAAATCGACTTGCATTGTCATCTTCTGTTTATATAAAGATATTCATGTTCAAAGAAGCTGCTACTCAGCGGGTCTTGATCTTTCTCTATTTCCCTTATTGTTTTGCTTCTCCACTCAGCCTCTTTTTGTATAGCAAGGTAAGCTTGGCTTCTCCGATCACTGGCTTGTAGATATGGCTACAATAATAGTTCAAAGCCAAAGTAGCTTAAATCCTAGAGCACCTGAATTCTATCCTATTTACGATTACCACAACCGGTTCATCCTCACTTACCAAAATCTTACAACATTTGCTACTTTTCCTTCGACACAACAATATCCATCTTCTTATCACTACGAAACTTCAGTCCCATCCCTTTACGTTTGTTATCCAACCCCTCACAACCTCAATACTGCCCCCGACGTATTTCCCAAACTCCATTGTTTCTCATCTCCAGAAGCAGTCGAGTTGAGCCCTTTCTTGGTACCATCTGAACAAGCTAGCATCGGGCATGACCACCAAGTGAACCTTGCTGATTTAGGAAGTGATGCCGTTAGTGCAAGAGTGAAAGTTGGAGTTTCTAAGCGTAGGTGTTCTGGCAATAGCTGCCGTTGGGGTTTGAATGGGAGAGAAGATAGTTACAGAAGACGTGAGCATCCGAATGTTAAGAAGGATCGTAAGGTAAAGATTAATGAGGGTAAAGTTAGCGAGAAATCGAGAAGATGTAGAAGAAATGTACGCTCTTCTTCGGGTGGGTACAAGCAATATCATCCTGTTGTGCCCGTGAGACCGGACGCAGATAATACGACAGTTATGATAAGAAACATACCTAATAAATATACGTATGACTCTTTCTCTATTCTTTGTGTTTCTCCACTATTGTGGGCTTATATTCTTGGGACCTTATGTTCATTAGAATGCTTTGGTAGAGTAGTGTTGGTAACATGTTTTTAAAGGTCCCTTTGATTTTGCCTGGCATTCATATTGGTTCTTAAGTTTCTGCAGTCGTGAATTGTTGATGGACTTCTTGGACAATTATTGCATGGTTGAGAACCAGAGCCAGAAAGCAGAACTCAAAAGTTCTGAGCTTGTCAATGAAACAACTGTCTCGGCTTTTGATTTCTTGTATCTGCCTATGGACTTCGCGTGAGTTTACATACTATAACAAGTGGATTCATTGTTTTCTTCTTTAGGTTATTAATTACATTATATGCATGAAACCACTAATAAATAAATTCATTTAGAAAAGGAGCCAATAAAGGCTATGCATTTGTCAACTTCACTGACCCAAGAGCTGCATGGAACTTCCACCGTGCAACGGATAATCAACCCTGGGATCTTTTCCAATCGAGCAAGATACGTGAAATAGCCTGTGCTAGAATTCAGGTGTCTATATAGAGATAATGATGCAATTCTTTCAAATCATTATTATGGCAGTAACCTCCATATGTCTCTCAGCTTTTCTGTTTTGCACTTGAATTTTGGAAGGGCAAGGAGCAACTGGTAAGCCACTTTCATAACTCAACTTTTGAGTGCGACTCTGATATGTACTTGCCAGTCTGCATTAGCCCATGGCTCCAGGGTAACGGTGAAGCAGACGACTGTAGGGAGGCGTAGATTGGCAAACCAAAACTAGTGTTGAAACAATGTGACTGTACAAAAGTGATGACCCGTCATTCTCCTTTGAACTGTTTGTCTGTTTTCACTTTTGTTTTCCGTCTCTGTAAGTCGTTTCCAGTTCAAACTTGTGTATTGATCGGATGTGTACTAGGGTTTGTCACTTAGAACTGCAACTAGCAGTTGTATTGCCTGTTTACTACAGATGAATATGATCCAGACTGTTGTGAGAGGAGTTGGTGGACCTTGGCACCCGCTACGATGATTAAGGACACAGAGCAGGTGATGGGATCCACCCTCTAGATGAAATGTATGGTTACGATTTGTTTCTCAGTTAGAACTTTTGAGTTACTACTGACGTGGGAGATTGTATCCAACTCTCATAACTAGTCCTCCTATAAGTACTAGTGCTGGAGCACAATGGAATAGCAATGATTATCTGTATGTACAGTGAATCTCAGAATCCATCTTCTGCTCCTCAATCTTTCTGAAACTGAATGTTATTTGTCAAGTAGTTGTTATGAAATTGCTGTAGCTGTACGTATTAGATGTATTTCATGATAGTTTGTCTACTGCTTACTCCTGTAATGTTGCTTCAATTCAGGGGTTGAAGCAGACAGAGCCTCTCCAAACTGGTTTTTCTTTTTTTGTGAATAGTACGGTCAAAATCATTTCCTGCAATAAGGGCATTCAGCAAGCTCATGACGTTCGTTACTAATCAAATGGTTATTGCGGATTATTCAGTATTAATTAAGCATGTACTTTAATTATTCATTAAATTAATTATTTAATTAGAAAGTTAATTTATGAGTATTATTAGTTTCTAATTAATTAATGAAATTATAAAAATAAAAAATAAAGGAGAGTGTGGAAAGAGAAAATTACTTTACAATAGTTTCATTAAATAAGTCTTAACTTGCATAATCTTCTCAAATTTCATTTGGTAATTTATTATTTTTTTCTTTAACTTGGTGTTGATAAATCCTTTAAACATATTCTTTGTTCTTAGATATAGAAAAACTCTTACATTTTTACTTTTTCATGGTAAATTGGAATACTTTACAATTATTATTCAAGATTAATAGACATTGTGATGATGTCTTGATCAAGTGAAGAGGAATACATTACCATCACAATGTATTCTTATCATACATTATATGTATTCTATGTATACTAAAATCTAAGTCAGGTGATTATTAGATACATATATTGGCCATTACAATAATTATTTTGTAAAATAAATATATTATAAGCCTATAAAAGATGTATGCAGTTGAAATACAAGTTAGGTCATTGTTATAAAGTGCCTAACTCATCTTAAAAGCTAGCTCAAGAGGGGGAGGTCTGTATATTATTATAAACTCTTGAATGCTTTTATAATTCTCCAATGTGGGATTTCTGACATACCCCTCTCAGTCCAGAGCAGGACTGGACATTTGATGGACATATTGGGCAAAGGGACATAACTGGGCACCGCCTTAAATCATCGAGACAAATTGACTCTGATATTATGTTAGAAAGTGCCTAACTTACCCCTAAAAGCTAGCTCAAGAGGGGGAGGTTTATATACTATTATCAACTTTTGACTGCTTTTATAATTGCCCGATGTAGGATTCTTGATAGTCATTAATACATCAAGATCCAAAAGTAAACCTTAAGCAAGCCCTTAAGTACTACGATCAATTTAGGTCAATATACCTCGTTTACGTTGCCCTGTTTAACTTTTTTAGGGTTGATTTCATCTTCCTCCTATATTCCAACAACTGGCCGATCCATGGGTGATGTGCATAGGATATTCTAAGTGCACTTGTCTTTTGTGGATCACATTTGTTAACAGAGTTTTCTTTCCTCCAATTTCTCTATGTTGCAACAACTATTTTTTTGTGTTGGATCAACTACATACGAGGCTATATGTGTTGTGCTTCCTCCGTTCTATATTTTTCGGTTGTGTTTCCCCCATATACTTGGCTTGAGGGTTGAATTTAATCATCATTTTTTGATTTGTGGCTCTTTTACGCTTAAAGAGGTTCGCATGACGTGTTTCAACGAGTAGCTAAAAAGATCGAACATAATAAAACTTAGATGTGCTTTAGTACTGTTTGAATATCTTAGAGGAGTGATGAGCAAGATGCTATATGTTTTTTTAATTAAGCTGCTCAGTTGTTAATAACAATATGAGCAAAATCTTTAATGAGTGGATTTTACCAGTAAGAGATGGGCAGTTATTAGCAATGCTTGAAATAATTAGAAAAATACTGATGAAGAGGCATTTAAATAGGAGAGAATTTGTACATGTTTAGAAGTTAGATGTTGCATTGAACATTATGAAGAAATTAAAGAAGAACAAAAAAGATTTAATGCAATGGGGAACTAAAATAAGGATTGGGTATATGAAGTGTCAAAGAGTGATGACAAACATACTGTAAGAATTAGTAGACATCAATCATATAGTTGTGGAATAGGAGATCTATGTGGATACCCTTTCAAATATGCAATAAGTGCTATTTACCATTCCAAACAAAGGATCAATATGCTTGTAGATGGTTGCTATAAGAAGGCCCAATTTCTTAGTTTGTATGACCATGTATTGCAACCGATTAGGGTGAAATTTTCTATCCTAAGATTAATGAAGGAATTGATACACCCACCACCTAAAAGAGTTGTACCAAGGAAACTACAAATAGCTAGAAGAAAAATGAGCAAATGAGATTAAAAGGTGACAAATCCAAACAAAGTGTCTTGGGAGGAATAGGTACAAAAATATAGAAAATATGACAATTCTAGCTATAATGCCAAAAAATGCAACAACAAAGGCTCATCATTACCTAATCAAGAATTTTCACAGGTATAAAACCTTCTTTGATTTTAAACCTTACATTGCTTAGTGTATATTGCTTTATATATCAAAGTCACATTGTTATTTTCATTATATTTATTAGGTCATCATTAAGGTATCTTCACAAGCATATAACAATTTGATTTTTAATAAATTTGTCTTAGTTGTGATAATTGAAGATTATGTTATATTTTATTAATATGAGTTTCCACTACAAACATAGTTGAAAATATTATTGTACTGAGTCAATAAAGCAATATTGTGAGTTCCATACAGGAGCATTCATTACATTATTAATAATTAGTTCAAATAAATACTGTAAATGATATGTGTGTTTCTAGGATGGTAGCTTTTCATATAACAATAAAAGGAAGTATGGAGATGTTAATTCTCAAACATTCGAGTTGTCATTTGAAATAAGGGATCTAAGGTTCGAAGGACAATCTAGCATTACTTCTTAACAGTTACAAACTAAAGCAAAGAGGAGGAGAGCATCATTGACTTAACCGTTTCATGAATAACTTTATCAATTAAGCACAATTGATGGAAGCAATGTGACATAAAATCAACCACATTAAAGGTGGTGATTACAAGAGGAAAAAAGGGAGGCCTTACAAGAACTGGAAGGAAGTGATCAAGAAAGATATGTCAGAGTTGACCCTTACTGAGCTAGTGGCTAGAAATTGAAAAGTCTGACGTGATCGAATAAGGGTAAAGAATACCTTTTAAAGTTCACCAAAGAAATTGAGTCAGTTATTAGGAGATGTTTACTTTAACGCTTGCGCTACGTAGTTACTGCGTAGGAAGTCCAACTCAATATCCTTTCTGTTCTTTTTAGTTGTAAGTCTTGGACAAGGCTTTCGGGTCTACAACTTAGCTTTTCAGGATAGGTATGTGGGGAAAGATCCCACGAAGCCGTCTAAAACTGTTGGATTGTCATACCCTCAGGGTCTCTAAGCAAGACTCCGAGCTTAATTAGCGACAAGAAGAGCTGGACTTTACAGTTTCAGGTACAAACAGACCTGAACATCATTAGGTATATTCTTTGGTTATATTTTATATTTTATTTATTTATGTATTTATTGTAATTTTTATTTACATAATTATTTAGCGTGTCAGTTTTACTTATTTACCCTTTAATCTGCATTACTCTTTTATTATCACATCTGTATGTGGGTTTATCGAAAACAACCTCTCTACTATGTAAGGATAAGGTTGCGTACTACTAGACCTACCCATACCTCACTTTATTGCGGAACTTCGAACTGGATGTGATGATGATATATATTTGCAATAAGTTTTTAGTGGATGTATTATTCGTATAATACTAAATAAATGTATTATTCGTATAATACTAAATAAATGGATGGATAGACGAATATTGTTGGTACTTTCTTTTAGGATAGATATGTTGTCTTTTTTTTTAAAAAAAATTGGATAGATATGTTGTTGGCATGCATCTATATTTGCCACTTTTGGATATGAATTCCAACTATCATAAATATGACTGCCACCTTTGCGTGTGGATTGCAAATTTATACCTAACATTAATTTGTTTCCATTATTGATTAATGAATTCCAAATATATTACTATTATGAATTGCTAAATATTAAAAGTGTTAATAGAAGTTCTAAGCACAATCATATCATTATATTTATTCATTAGAATTTAAGTTTGAAACAAAATATTACAATTCAATGTCATTTTCGCACAACATTTTTAAAAATAACACTTACTGTAAACACAATAAACCCTATTAAAATAATCATTAAATAAATTTTAACTCGTTTTCTTGTTTGTCAACAAAATAATGTCTTACTTTTTGAGCTTTATTTGCTTCTTAATTTCTATAGTTGTTCTTATTTTAACTGTAGTTATTTGTACCTCCTTCAACATACGTCCTTCTTTCTTTAAATTATGAATCACTTCTACAGAAGCCAGAGTAGGTGTAAGAGATAGAAACAAGATATAAGAAAAAACATGTGAAAGAGAGAGAAGCCAAGAGGAAGGAAGTGCGTGAGAGAGTAAGCTAAAGCAGATATGAATGAGAGGGGGAATCTAGATCGTGTATGACGTTCGAGAGATAAAAGCCTAGGAGAAGCAAATACGGGTGAAAAGCTTAAGGAAGCAATCAAGTAACGTGCTTTAATGTAGGGATTTGGTCAAATCCTAAATGAATCAGTTTATGGTTTCCTCCGAAGAATTAAGGATTTAAATTATTTAGTTAACCCAATTAGGGATTAAGAGTAATTGTTATAATAAGATTTTTATTTTAAATTCTAAAAGTGGACTCTACCATGTTACGTAATGTGCATGTAGCAGTGAAACCTATTTGGGTTGTAAAATGTAATAGCTGACGTCGCACTTAACTAATGACAATGGTTATCTCCGATCAAATTTTTAGTCTACCTAGGGAGATGTTTTCATTCATTTTTCATTAAACTTCATCTTTGACTTTTTTACTTGATTTAGTGATAAATTACTTTACTAATTTTATTTAAAATAAAAATATAATATTAGTAATAATTTAACGTTTTCCTCTCTAACTTGGTGCAACAAATATTTAATAACATGAGATTTAGGGTTAATTATTAAAAAAATCTCAAACTTTACTTAAACACCCTTTTAGAAACTCTCTTCATGGTGAAGAACAAAGTTTCTCGAGAAATTTGAACATTAAGAAAATAAAGAAAATGATAATGACGAAGATTATGCAACATAACTCTTTTTTAATTGTGGACCAAACTCTCAACTCCAGGAGCAATTATAATAACTAAAATCCGCTTAATTGTGTACCTTAAGAGTGATAATTGAGAGATGATAATTAACAAGAATGTCGCTCGCCCCATATGCGCATGACAATCTAGAATTGATTATGGCCTCGTTTGGTTGTTGGCTGATAGCTATTTTTTAGCTGATTGACCAAAATCAACTGATTGACTTTATCAAGAAACTATTTAATTTGTTTAGTTGTTGGCTGGTTGGGTTAAGTGATTCAACCCAACCAGCTAATTTGTGAAAAGCTTTAGATGTGGATCATTTTGGCTAAACAGCTGAATTAGCTGCATAGCAATGACCATTCTACCCTCAATTCTTGGCTGCTTTTCGTTGTTATTTATGTTGTTTTGAACTATAAGTCACCCCCGTGACGAGTCACAAATTGGAGTGATTTTTGTGCTGTTAACCATCTCTGTAATCAAGTTTGTATGTTTTATGGGGTAGTCTTGTTATTATTATTGGGGTGGCCTTGTTATTATTATTAGATTCTGTTATCATTGTTGTTGTTGTTGTTGTTATTATTATTATATGTTTTATGTTTTTTATTAGAGTTATACACTTAATTTTTGTATAATTAAATATCTAAAATCTAAATTACTATAAGAATATTCAACGAAATACTACTATAATATTCATACCTTTATATTTTTTTAAAGTCACGTCCTCATAAGTCATTTTACACATAAACAGTTAATACTAAACAACTAATTTTACCAAGCATCAAATGACAAACAACTAATGCAATCTGTTGGTCAAATCAGCTGATATAATCAACTATCTTAATATTATAAGGGTATGAATGTTATATATCTTAGTATTTTTGTTGGACCCCAAACCTGTTTCTTTAAGTATGATTAAATTGTTTTGAGGTCTTGGTAAGATTGTTTGTTTTGCAGTATGATTTTAGAATTTGGCTTTCGAATTTGCAAAGGTTAGTATTAAATTGAGTTGATTAAGGTGTTAAATCATGGCCTAAGTATGATTAA
>JANZLX010000213.1:36166582-36182793 GCA_025531955.1 Erythroxylum orinocense
AATTAATATAGATTAGTTATTACTCACTAAGCTATATGCTTAGCACGGTGGATTTGCCTCGTGTAGGTTCAGAGCGAGGAGATTAAAGACTGGGACAAGTCAACTGCAGTGGCCATAGGAGTCTGTTTTATAAAAATGTATTTTGTTTCCTTTGTTTGGGGCTTGTACATATTCTTTGGATTTTTGTTCTGAGATTACGATATGTAATATATGTGTGTGTTTGAGTTTCTAAATCAATAAATGTCAGTGTGATGTTTGGTTTTGTTTGTTCTGTCTTGGGTGGCATCCAAGTATCCTCTCAGGGAGTATTTAGGTATTACACATCTGCACTCCCAGGACACAATTTCAAAGCAACCTTCAACTCATTCCACCAATTGTACATCAAGCCCATCTATTACCCCAAATAGCTTCAATACTAAGTCGCCAACGTAAAGATGCAATTTTAAGAACTAAGCCTAGTTTTTCATAAGCTTCAGAGTTTAAAATAAATAAGCCTTAAAAGAAAAACACGAAGCCACTCCCAATCTTTTTTAATCATGGACTTTAATCTTGGACTTTTAATGAAGTAGTTAACTTTTATTCAACAAAAACATTCAAATCAATAACCAAGTTAACGAATTTTCAAGAACCAAGCATGTCCGCATATTAAACATACAATTACACGTTCAAATAGAGAGAAGGAAAGGAAAAGAGAAAAGGGTTAAGGTTATTTTTCTGATCACGAACCTGAAAACAAACCCTGGTTAAGTCAACGCCGTCAATTGCCGCCATGGGATAATTTCAGAAAGAAGGGGCCAGTGTGATTGGCAGCCCTAAATCTACATCTGAACGACAAGAAAGAAATGTGTAAAATACAAGGGAAAATGGAAATAAGAAAAAAGGAACAAATATGATTCTTATGCAAGCTACACAAATCCGAAACTGACGACTAATTTGGTTGAGATGTGAGAGATGCAAAGTAAGAGCCAAGGAAAAGAAGTAGAATCTAGAGAAAACGAGAAATGAGACGATAATGAGTAAGGGCAAAATCGACATTATAGTAAAGGGTAATCAGCTGATTGTCCTAAACGTTTATGTAGAGGAGCTTCTAAAAAATTAGATTCAACCTAACCAACTTATAACCAAACAAATTAAATACTTTCTTGATAAAGTCAATTATCTAATTTTAGTTAATCAGCTAAAAAATAACTGATTAGTCAACAATCAAACGGGGTCTATATGTTCCCTTGTATACTTGTCAGGAAAGCTTTGGAAACCAAAACACTGTAGACAATAAAGTTCTAGTGGTACATTGTTATTATTATAAGAAATGCATGAAATTGAAGATGATGATGAAGACAAACCTTCCATCTCTCTATCGAAAGCAGCCTCATTAGGCTTTAAGGTAACACCAAGTGCCAGTAGGCTACTTGAAGGAACCATCTGGATTATGCACAAGCATATATTTAGGGACACCAGTTGTTGATTAGCGCCTTAATCTTTTTATCCTCGTTATTATATGAATTTGTATTTGAAGAGATTGGCCCTTCTTCAGGAACAGCATGTACATCTTCCCGAAAATCATCACTCCACTTGTATCTTCACCTAAATCAGAGATACAACTCAAAACTTTTCCCACACAACTGCATCTTCATATTACTTGCTCCATCGAAAATGGCTGTGGTTTCCATGGCTTTGCGTCTTCGGTTTTTGGGAATCTGATACAAAGTAACACACGACTGTTGGTGGGAATCAAAGTGGCATTATCAAGGTACTCCCTTAGGTGTCAGAATCGAACACCCTTATGCCAATGTCGCTGCCCATTCACAAGCCTTGTAGAGCTTCACTCTAAAATCTTTAATTTGAGTGCAACCAACGGTATGAAGGGATCATCAATGGAGACGGCATCATAATCCTTAGAAATTTGAAAAACACAGACATTGCTTTTTCTTCTTCTCCTATGTCAATCAGAGTAATCACAACGTTGAATGTGGAGAGTAAGAAGCATAATCTTCTAAAGAAACAATTCAGAGAATCCTTTTCTATTTGGAAGAGGGAATGATTATCAACTACTACCATGAATTGTGTTATTCTTGATGAGGAGAGATTCTAAAAAAGTATTTTAAGAATTTTGATATTTTTTAATTATTAATTTGACATTTGATAATTAATAAAATACATATTATTAACATAGGCAAAAATTTAAGTTAACGAGGTAAAAATATTATTTTTATAAAAATTATAAATTGATATATTTTATTGATATTTTAAATTCAGATTAATATAATAATATTAACTAAGGCTCAAAGAGTAATTTTATAACTAAACCTTAAAGTTACCTCCGGTAAAAGATGTGAAAATGAGCATGCAACTTATGTTACTTTAACTTTTTTCTTATTTGGTTGTTAATAATGGATTAAATAAAGATTGATATAGCTGGATTTTAAATAATCCTGAAGTTTTTATTCCAAGGTAGATGTGAGTATAACCTGCAATCAGATATTAGGGTAATTAAAACTCTTTTTTCCCCCCTTTTTTTCTTTGTGTTTTATTTCAACTAAAATTCTCTGTTCCCTCTAGTTGCTTTATTTAATAATGAATTTATTTTATTTCAATAATTTTATATTATAAAATAAGTTTATTATGTTTTTCTAATTTTATTCCTATAAGAAAGTTATACACAACTATTTAAAAATTATTTATTTTAAATACAATTTATTATTATTAATAATATAAAATCGTTTAATTAATTATTTACAAAATCAATCACATAATAATCAAACATAAGTAAATAAGTAAAAAATTGACATTATCATTCTTAATGTTTGGTAACAAACAAATGTATAACTATTAACTTCAATAATCCTTTTTTTTTTGACATTTATAATCCTATTTCTTTTTCTTTTGACATTATATAATCCTATTTCTAATGCTTGTATACTAAACTAACTAATAATTAATTTCATTACTATTCTAACTAATTCCCACTTTTTATTCTTATTGTTAATTTTTTATTCAAATTCTTTTATTGCTAGCTGTCAAGGTGTCGTTTGATAATTAGTAATAAAGGAATCAGAATAAAGAGATGGGAATAAAAATAAAAAAGAGAAAATTAAAATAAGAATGAAATTATTATTAAACGCGATATTAAACAAAGTTAATAATTATACTAATTTTTGTTATTAAATATTAAAAATGATGATGAGAAATTTTGTTAATTATATTTAGTAATTATATGATTTATTTTGTAAATAAATAATTAAAATATTTTATAAATAATTAATGAAAATTTGTTTAATGATTTATAAAATTATTAATTTTTAAATAATTATAATAATAAGAATAAAAGTATCTATAAAAATAAAATAAAATAAAATAAAATAAACGTTAACAAACTAATATAGAAGCCATAATAATAATAATTTGATAAGAATTAATATATTGATAATAACTTGATAATATTATACTAATATCTCTTATCTTTTATTTGCTTTCGGGCTTATATTAGAAATAAAAATGTAGGATCATTTAGAATTTATTTAAGTTTTTTCATTATCTATTTTATATATTACCAATAACTAAATAATTAAAAATTTGGAAATAATAAATACATTCTCCTTATTACCTCTTTATTAATGGTCACCAAATAAGACCCAAGTTTAATCTATTAACGCAATTATTTTAAAAATTAAAAAGTTGATCATATTGTAAATATGATAATGCCTTTAACTCCTTGTAAGGTAGATATAATTTTAGCTATAGTAAAACTTCTTTTAATTTTTCAAAAAAAAAATAGATTTAGATTTTGTTTGCATTGGAATTTGGAAGGTCGTGAAAATGTAAACTCAATGGAAAAGCAAAGACTCGATTCGGACAGGTAGAAAAGATCAGATTTTTTATCAAAATCAGTCTGTTACTATCTCAAATCCTCTGCTTGAAGACTTCTCAGGCGGTGATGGCAACAACATCCTCTTCACCGTTAACCCATGTCCTCCACCGTTTCCTCCGCCCATCTCCACAACCATTACTATCCTTTTCCGTTAGACCCATCTGCACTGCCACAGCAATTACTTCCAAGAACACAAGAAAAGCATTTCTCTCAAATTATCAGAACTCCCTTTTTGATAAACCCAGTACTGTTGACTCGCTGCTCTTCTCTTTCTCATTCTGTACTTCTTCTATCAATTCCCCACCTAAAGCCTCCGCATACTCTCTCTCCCTAGAGCAAGAAAGTGGCGAAGAAGATGAAAAGGAGAACAGTGGGCTGTACGTGGTAGATGATTTTGATGGTGAGATTAGTGAAAAAGATATTGCGGAGGGTGTTAATGTGGAAGATACTGATACTGCAGTTGAAAGTGAAAAGATGGAATTGGAGGATAATGGTGGTACTTTTAAAGACGGGGCGAAGAAAGATGGGGTAAAGTTGCCAACTTTGACTGTAAAAGAAAAGAAAGAGTTGGCATCCTATGCTCATGGATTAGGGAAGAAACTAAAGTGCCAGCTGGTGGGGAAGTCTGGTGTCACTGAAAATGTTGTGTCTTCTTTTCTCGAGACCCTTGAAGCCAACGAGCTGTTAAAGGTAAGTGCTTTGCCGTTTTCATAGCTGATTAGCCTGTGCAACCATTAGTTGACAAAGAGGTTAGGGTTATGCCACAATTTGGGTAATAATGTGATGGGAATTGGCTTACTACAGTTTGTAGTGGAAATTTTGGGTAATTTTAGTTGCTAGAAATATTGAGATATACATTTGGTTTGGTTTGGTTGTTAAGAATAGTGTAGTCCGTTCTTGTAAGGGAAAAAGCGAAATGGATTTAAGTGTCATGAGATATGTTTTCTACTCATTAGGGACTGTTTCTCAGAGTGAAGTATTTGTATGACGATGTAGGTGAAATGAGGAAGCTTAGGAGTTAGCTTGAAGCTGCTAGTTCTAAGTGATGCGTTTGTGGAATGATCAGCTCCTAATATGCTCAGTCTATCTCTCTTTCTAATTTTTATTTCGTGTATCATGGTTCCTTCTATTAATTTAGAGATCTGGTTACCTGTGGTTGACGAGCTAAGTCCTCTTCAACTTAGTTGCCAAGGTCCTGTTTTTTACCCACCTCTTCTTTTATTTGTTGTTCCAAACATCTGATAGAATTAAAAGAAGATTGTTTCACATGTTTGGACCCTAATTTCTCTGAGGATGCATTTGTGGGATCAATGAAAGTAAAGCTTCTTGGCCTTCTTAACCATGAGTTTAAATGCTGTGAACAGATCAAAGTACACAGGACTTGTCCAGGAGAGCTGGAAGATGTGGTGCAGCAACTAGAGGAAGCAACTGGCTCGGTGGTGGTTGGCCAAATTGGTCGGACTGTGATTGTATATAGACCCAGTCTAACTAAATTGAAAGCGGAGGAGAAAAAGAAACAAGCTCGTAGAATTTATACGAGAAGAGATGACAAGTTTAAGGCTGTGTCATTGGTAAAGAATCGGTCTCTAAAGTTCTGTTTACCAATCTGTCTTTACAGCCTAGCTGATCGAGCTATTGAAACTTTCAGGGTAGTAGACAAGATGCGTGGGTATCCAGGCGTGGTCGTAGAGGAAGCAGCAGAATAACAACTGCGTGATTTTATACTCTTTACTCCAAGATACGAGGAACATGCCATCTTGATTTCCATTGAACAAGCAAAACGCACGGAGTGTTCTTCAAGAACTAACCTCCTGTGTTATTTCTCTCCTTGAATTGGCCAGTGTTCTGATCTTTTCAGCTGACGGCCTTTGCGACTACTTAGTACGATCATCACCAATTTCCAGAATTGTACTCTAAATATGCTTAGAAGTTGGGATACTCGTATTTCATGAATTATTCTTTGCAGGAGTTGGCATATAGTTACCGTTACTAAAGTTTGAATTAACCGACTACAAGAAGACAAGTAATCTCTTTTTATTTTTTAAACTATATTTTCATTTTTAGAAATTTAACATTTTAGAAGTGCTGAGGTTAGCTTTATCGTCGTCATCCCACCATGCACACTTTCATTCTGATGTTCAAAGGTTCTGGCATGTGTCGTTGGTGACCCCAGTTTTATACTAATTTCTAATACAGCTCCAAGTACTCTTTTAACAAGTTGATGAGTTGCGGGTCTGCAGCTTGGTGAGAGCTTAACACAAGACTACACCCAATCAATAGCTTGCTGAGAATTTAGGTCTTTGAAGGAATCGCCAAGAGCACTCTGGCTTGATGATGTGGAAGTACCATACATGCATACATAAAAACATGATATTGGAGGGCATTTCTTACCAAGAAAATGACAATATTAGGCGGAATCGAGTTTCCCTTCACAAACAGAACACTTGATTACTTACAGCCTCACAATACCAAAACATGCGTGCAAAGACAAAGTTTGCAGAACAGTTCTTCCTCAAAATCTTACATCAAATTCTTGCAGGATTAAAAAGAATAAGACCTTACATAAGAAAAGAATAATATCTATATGACGAGGAAGGGAACTCATGGCCTTACATTTATGTAGGGATGTCAAAAATGGCCCGGCTTGTGACCCAATCATTGCTTCAAGAACAACGTTGTTTTTGAAAATTTTCTTTTTAAAAAAATATGGTAGGCTGAGTTGGTTCGACCGACTTGTGGTTGGGTTGGGCCACAAGCTGACCCATCCCAGCCCATTGGGCTACGGTCTGTGCCAGGAGCAGTCCGAGCTCGGCCCGACCATTGACATCTCTACATTTGTGTTAAAAGAGGCTCCACATTCAACATCATGCAGCGCCAACTCTCAGAGATGGACTTACAACTACCCTTTCATTTCAAAAGACAAACCACAAGAGCATCCTAAAACACAGCAATTTTGCTCGCTGAAACATGTTCCCTTCTTTTGATATATCCAATTGGGAACCAACCTGCTATTCCCTTGCATTCTCCTTCGGCCCATCCATTGTTTATCAACTATAAAAGAAGTAGAGCAAAACTTTCAACTTTTTGCACAAAAACACTTGGATGTCAGACAATTCATGGCACTTCTCTAGGAAGCTCTAGCTTTCGGACAACAAACATAGTCTCCAACAGACAAAGCCAGGTCCCCATTAGATTCTGCGTGGTATGGATGCATCATCTGTAACATAATATAATAAATGAAATTAAAAATCAAACTAATGGTTTTGCATTTTTCATCGATTTTATATTTTCATGGTTGAAATTGCAAGAATCAAGACGGTAATTCAGTTGCTAACCTCCCCTAAAATGTATCCCAAGCTGTCTGTTGAGCCATTGGGTGACACAGAAGCATTTACTCCATTCAGCTCCCCGTATGGTGGATGTGGGGGCATATTGTATTATACACTTGGGGTACGTGGTGCCTCAGTTCTCTGTGTTTCTGGTATCATCTATCAGAGTAGCAAGTCCTAGATGATGGTCAAGAATGATACATGGACCATCAATTGTATTTGAGTATTTAGGGAAAAGTTTGGTGAAAGGAAAATGTTAGAAATCTTTGTGATATTTCTGTAAAATCTTTTGGGTTAACAATAATTTGCTTGGCTTTGATTTTGCAGGAATGGAAGATTTGCAAGAAAGTAAAGAAGACACACAATTTACTTGGTTCGATAGCACAAAGCTATCTACGTCCAAGGGCCAATCACACACACTGGAGTTTTTATTAGGATCAAGAAAGGGAGAAAATACAAGAGATTGGGTGTTTACAGAACACTTGCAAGAGTTCTATCAACTCTCTAGTACCCACTGTAATGTACTCTAACACTCTCAATTATTTTCTCACTTGTAAACAGAAAATATGTAAACTCAATTGACTAGACTGTATTGGTATTTTTTCTGTGTCTCTTGAATGCTTGAGTCTTGGCTATTTATAGAGTTGAAGATGACCTACTGCCTTCAGATGAGTGTTGAATTGAGTAGCATGCCTTGTCCACGTGACTTTTAATTAAAGACTCCATCTTTAATTATCTTGTTCTTTTGCATAAGTATTTGACCGAGTCATCATGTATGTGCTTGCTTTCACGTGCCTCCATCTGCCTTTGTATATTTGAACTTAATGAAGTGCAGCGTTTTGCCTTCATATGCCACGTGTGACTTAAGTCACCTAAACTCAAGTCTTCAGACAATACTTCTGAACCTTCGAGAATCACCCTTATCATGTCTTTTGCCACTCTTCTTCCTCTTTGCTTCGACTCACCATCTGTAGCTTTAGATCTATAGTGTTTTAGTTTTGTTTTGAAGAATCATGTGCTTTTCGTCACAGAAAAAAACATTATAGGCTTATACGTCGCCTTCGAGCTGATCAAGTATTTGAAGGACTCTTTGATGATAAGTGCGTTCAACTTCAACCTTTAAAACTAGGACATGAACATAAGGGTAAAGCTTTATTCTGACCTCCTCTTTGCGTAAAATTAAACTAAATCAAACCAATGACATAGTGTTGCAGAATATTCCAAACGCAACG
Source organism: Erythroxylum orinocense (assembly GCA_025531955.1). Classification (NCBI taxonomy): domain Eukaryota; kingdom Viridiplantae; phylum Streptophyta; class Magnoliopsida; order Malpighiales; family Erythroxylaceae; genus Erythroxylum; species Erythroxylum orinocense. The sequence goes on from JANZLX010000213.1 coordinate 36,175,012, forward strand.
TTTTATTAAAAAACAATATTTTTATTAAAGTTACACAGAGAGTGTGTCTCTAAGTCCCATGTATTGTTCTATTTCCTTTACATATTGTTAGCATGGCTGGCAAGTGTAAAAGCGCCACATGTTGAGCCTGTTAGGGTGTTGGACGTCATTGTCAAGTTTGTTAGGTTGTGCCTTAGGGGACGATATATATCAATTATTGGGAGGTATCCTGATTTAGGGGTCTTCTTCTCTGTAAAAGGGGATATATCTTTAATACAACTAGAATTTCTTGGGTTTATCCATTTCTACACTTTTTGTTTCCACTGTTACATTTTGGTATAAGAGACGTTGTGATGGTGAGCACACCAGAGCTTCAAACTAGACTCGGAGATGACTGAGAGGTTGAATGACAAAGATAAGAAACTGGAGAAATTATCGACGAAAATAAATGCTAATTTTCAGGAGGTGTTGAAAGCTATCAACCAAGGAAAAAGAGTTGAAGAAGAAGGAGAAAGTAACAACCAGAGAGGGGAGGAATTCAAAACAAAATCGGGGAGTTGGAATAGAAAATCAATTCATGAAGGTGATGTTCTCTAGTTTCAATGGTACAATCTTCATGACTTGAAGAAAGAAGGTAGAGCAATACTTCGCGCTTGATGAAGTCCAAGAGGAGAAAAATGTGAAACTCATTTTGCTACATTTAGAGGGGAAAGCATTTTCCTGGGAACAAAAATACCTCAAAAATCGAGGTAATGTCCCCCTTATCTGGAAGGAGTTAGTCGCTCATTTGGGTTGTAGATTTGATGAGTCTCTATTTGATGACCCCGTTGCTGAACTAATGCACCTAAAGCAACTTGGTAGTGTCGAAGAATACATGGAAATTTTTTATGACCTAAGTGTAAGAGCTAACTTAGACAGCTCAGTACCACTGAGTTGTTTTTTAGACGAATTGAAGGGACATATGGAAAAAGTAGTACAAATACACAAACCAAAAACAGTCAACAAAGTTATGATGCTTGCTAGATTGCAAGAAGGTATTCTTACGGAATTATAAGGGACCCATTGTTGGGACCCGATCTCAGAACCGGACCCCAACTGAAAAAGTAAAAAATGGAATACGAAAAGCGAACCAAAAATTGAAAGCAGAAATTGAAACAAACTGTTCTAAACGAATTGAAACAAATTCCGACATCCGTAGCGTACATCTTCGAAACCTAATTTAGCGTTAGAAACCTTAGACTAAGCCAAACCGAAATCTGGTATACATTTTTTCCAAGTATTTTCAAAACACTAGATACTCCTCAAATCGTAACCACTGCCACAACCCAAACACTTTTCTCCCAAGTCAAAATATATTCAATTAAAAAAGTACCTTACAAAAACCTCGTATTAGAATCAACAATCAGCCCATTTTAACTCTTATTCTAACCCATTGAACCTAACATCACACTCAGCGTCAAAACTCAAATCCCACTAACTCAAACATAAATTATTCCATAAACAAATTAGTACATACCCCCATACAAACAACAAAATAGCAACACAAGGAATGTAGACCAGAATATTGTACATGAAAGAAGGTTAAAAGGGCTTTGTATCTCATGTGGGGACAAATACACCTACAACTATAAATGCAAAAATGCAAATTTTTTTGCTTTGATTGTAGAGGAGGGTGTAGAGGAGGAAGATACAGAAGGAATCACAAAAGCTAGGACTGAAAATCAAAACTACAAGTTCGCAGAAGTAGATGGTGAGGAGAATAGAGAGGAAGTTCACGTCTCATTAAATGCTATACAAGAAGAAGTTGGTAATTACACAAAGAGGATGAAGGGTTTTATCAAGAGAAAGCTAGTGTATTGCCTTATAGATACAGGTAGTTCACATAATTTTTTGAGTACTAAGTTGGTAAAAATGTTGGGTCTGAAAAGTCAGGCGGCTAAGAGATGCAAGGTCATGGTGGTTAATGAGGAGACCGTGGATGTGACCTTTTGTTGTGAAAATCTAAAGTGGACGTACGGAAATGTTGTATTTCATGCAAATTTCCTCATACTTTCGTTTACTAATCACTATGCCATACTGGGTATGCATTGGTTGAGACTGTTGGGACCGATAGAGTGGGATTGTGAAAAGCTTTCTATGAAGTTCATACACATGAGAAAGAGAGTACATTTCCAACATTTCCAGGGAATAGGGGTGAAGTGGAGATGTTAGGGGCACAAGATTGGTTCTATAACACTATTTTGAAGTCTTTTACTCTGCAACCAAGGAACAACACAATCAACTCGAGAAGTTACTCGAAGAGTTCCCAGTAGTTTTCCAGGAGCCACATGGACCTCCCCATAGGCCACAAGATCATAAAATTTTGATATTGGAAGGATCCTCACTTATTAATTGTAGGCCCTACAAATACCCTCACATGCAGAAAGGAGTCATTGAAAAATTAGTAGATGAACTGTTGCAAGCTGGATTAATCCAAGAAAGCACTAGTCCTTTTGTAGATCCTATTGTGCTAGTCAAGAAGAAAAATGGCACGTGGAGGTTCTGTGTGGATTACCGCAAACTCAATGCAATTACCGTCAAAGACAAATTTCCCATGCCATTGATTAAAGAATTGCTTGATGAGCTATACGGGACAACTTTCTTCTCTAACATCGATTTGAAGTTAGGATATCATCAAATTCGGATGGTTGCCAAGGACATCCTAAAAACTGCTTTTAAGACACATTCGGGTCATTATGAGTGGCTTGTGATGCCATTTGGGTTAATTAATGCACCCACGACATTTCAGGTGACAATGAACTCTATTTTTTAGACCTTTCTTGCGGCAGTATATGTTGGTATTTTTCGATGATATTTTAATTTACAGTAAGACATGGGAAATTCATTTACAACACTTGCATAATGCTTTTTATAAGATGAAATAGTACAGGTTCTTTGTCAACGGGGATAAATGTAACTTTGGCAAGAATCACATTGACATATTATTTCTAATGAAGGTGTGTCGATGGATGACAAGAAGGTCAATGGTGTCCTCAACTGGCCAGTTCTAAGGAATGTGAAACAACTCCGTGGGTTCCTTGGCCTTGCTAGATATTATCACAGATTTATCAATAATTTTGGCTCAATAGCTACCCCCTCACTCAATTGCTGAAGAAAGATGCTTTTCCATAGGATGTCACTGCTCAGACAGCTTTTGAAAATCTCAAGCTAGCGTTGACTCAAGCTCCTGTACTTCACTTACTAGATTTTGACAAGATATTCATGTTGGAGGTGAATGCTTTTGGCTCAGGTATTGGTGTTGTGCTTATGTAAAATTATCATCCGATTGCATATTACAGTAAAACTATAGGACCACGTTACCATGTATTGTCTGTTTACGAAAAAGAACTACTTGCCTTGGTGTGTGCTGTAAAATGATGGAGCTTATACTTACGTGGGCGCGAATTCATCATTTTCATGGACCAAAAGTCTCTGAAATATTTTTTAGAGCAACCTATAACTATTGAGATCCAAATCTAAGGGTTAAGAAAATTAGTGGGTTACCAGTTCTTTATTCAATACGAGAAAGGCTTTGAAAATAAAGGATTTGATGCCTTATCTTGTAAAACTGCACCATCGTCACTCTCTGCATTGTCGGTGGTCAACTCACCTTTGTTGGATCACGTGAAGGCTAGTTGGCAATCGGACGCTAAATTGCAACAAATTATCCAACGATTATAAGCCAACGCCCATGACTCATTTAAGTACTCATGGGATAATAATATACTTAAACGCAACGGTAAACCTGTAATTGGTGATGACAAAATGCTTAAACAACAAATGATGGAGGTATATCACTGTTCACCATAGGGAGGTTATTTAGGGCATGATAATACTTATCAGAGGTTGCGGGAGGCTTTTTACTGGAAGGGAATGCAACAAGACGTTAAGGATTATATGAAACAGTGTACCATTTGTTAATGCAACAAGCTGGAATTAACTACATTTCCTGGATCCTTACAGCCATTATCAATTCCAAAGGGTGCACGACAGGGCATTTCACTTGATTTTGTTGTGGGATTATCTCGTTCTAATGGGAAAGCACTATTCTTGTTATGGTTGATCGGTTCATGAAATACGCTCATTTTATTTCTTTAAAGGAACCAATTATAACGACTTTAGTTATTAAGAAATTTATGGATGTAGTGGTTCGTCTCCACGGTTGGCCCCACACTATCATCTCTAATCGTGACCCAATCTTTATGTCTTTTGGGATGAACTTTTCTTGGTACAAGGCGTTAAACTCCTCAAATCCACCGCTTACTATCCATAAACGGATGGCCAAACAAGGTATTAGAGTGTTTTTTAAGATGTGCAACAGGGGAGACCCCTGGGAAGTGGGATAACTGGTTGTCTCTTGCAGAATACTGGTTCGACACTGAGTACCATTTAGCCATTGGGATGACGCCTTTCTTGGCTTCATATGGTTACACTTCTAGTAGTGTTAACCTGTACCTGGCAGGATGCTCTATTATAGACTTGGTGGACAGGGTCTTCGAACACTTGAATAAATCTCAGTTATTTAACCTCGGTCATGTTATCCCTAATGATTATTAATCATTAGTCGTTACACATGAATTTCAACATAACAATTACGGATTATATCAAAATTCTAGCAATGAGTTTGCAATTAACGATTCAATGAATGCACTAAAATCATCATCTCACAATACCTAGCAGACTTATATACAAATAACCGAACAATAACAGAAATCCGATTATCCATATACAAAACCCAAATCAATTAACATAGGATAACATAATCAATTTCTAATGAGAGAAAGAAACAATAAAATAATAAAAAATTACTTAACCCGAGTCATCGGCATCGATGTCAGTTCCAAACTGGCATCAGGACGTCTAGCCCTTCATGGGTCTTTCCCGAAAAAATGCTTCAGCCCCCCATTCCAATCCTTAACCGAAACCCCCTTTGGTTCAACCCATTTACGCAGCTTTCTCTTCAGTGTAACTTCTCACTGTTCATTATAACTTCTGCTCTCATTGTGCCAATGATAGGACGAATAAGTGTTGCGGGTTTATCATCCCTCGCTACTGCTCACACCTTCAATGCAGCTCCCTATTCTCCAGCTTCTCTAAGCCGCAGCCACAGCACCAAGCTGCCCCTTCTTCACGGCCTTACTGTCGCCCACTGTTGCTTTCGATAGGATGAATAAATGTCACTCTTATTAAAACCTTCTCATCTCCTACTGGGACGTTGCGTACGCATGCATTTAATACAAGTGTTTCAGTCACACTGCTGCTCCTTGCTTGGTCCAACACGCTGCCGTTTTGCTCCTTATCTGCCGCAGTGTTACTTCAAAATCTCAAGTCCAATGCATGCAAAAGTCATGTTACCTTCTTCGTCTGCAATTGTTTTATTATTGAACCATACTATTCACGTAGTTGAATGGGTGTGAGATGCAATCTTTAATTTATCTTCTTTGTCCTTTCATTTTTCTTGTACTCTTCTTGTCTTTTAATTTTCTTCTTCTAGCTCTATAAAGAGAAGTGAGTATTGATCTTCAGAAAATAAACCAAATGCAGTACTTTCGACTTACTTTAATTTATTTGCTTCTAAATTGTACCTAAAATCATATATGAATTAAAGTGAGTATTTTAAGCATTTTCATGTTAATAATTGCTAAGTGTAAAGGATTAAATATATCAACAATTAAACACATATCAATTTCCTCCACATTTAGTTTTTGTCCGTCCTCAGTCAAAACATCCAAATTAAGCTCAGACCCGAAACATTTACTCAATTCTTATACTTTCCAAAACTATATAGTCATAAGCAAAGATGAGTGACTTTCAAAAATCATACCAAGAAATCAACATTCCAAGCATTTACTCATGATCAATCAACATTCAATATCTTTAAAAACTGAGCAATCTAATAGTAGACCCGGAAAATGTGTTTAACTAAAATATATCCATAGGTACACTCAACACTATTCATGATCATGACAATCTATAACTTTGCATATCATTTCATTTCTCCACCAATAAAATTCACATGCAAAATCATGAATCAAAGGATTTTTCAAGGTTGTAATGTAGGCGAAGTTAAGGTGAGATGTATTTGTGTTAAGTAGCATGAAAGTCAAAAAAACTAGTGAAAGAAAGCAATACTCATCAAAAACTAGGTACCGTCAGCTATGACAAATGCAACATTTATATTTCACAATCCCATTCAACTCTCATACACAAACCACATAAAGCATATTCAATTCGAAGGAATCACTCATATAATTTATGCCAATGAAATCACAAGAGTGAACCTTCTAAGCCAACCTCTACCTTATATTCAACATACTCAAATAACACATTCATTACAACTCTAGGAAGATGCATAAACCATAAACAACTTTTCGACACATATGCAATTCCTCCTTGATAAATTTATTTTAAACATTTTTCTTTCTTTTTCTTTTTCTTTTTATTTTTCTCACCAACTTTGTCTACCATTAGTCACTACTCTTCTAAAGATAGTGCATATCGACTAATCACAAGAGCAAAAGCACATGCTAAAATTGCTATGAAATTATCTAGTCAATTCACGCTCTAATCATGATTATATAATCCCAGAAGCAATAGAAAATGAGAAAATGTTTGTTTCATTTGTCTTATTTTTCCTCTCATTTTGATTGAAAACTTAAAAACAAGTAAAACGAGTAAATTTAAAAACCCACATGCATATAAAAAATTACTATAGAAATGTAAAGGAAAAGTAATTTTACTTCCTTTGGGTTGCCTCCCAAGAAGCGTCTTTGTTTAGGGTTGCTGGCTCGACTCCTTCTTCTCCTCAGTGACGAAATTGTGATCTTTTGATATTACAGTTAGCATCACTTCCACGCGAGGTAGTTCTGGATAGGGTCTTAGTTGATCATCATTCCCGTTTAGCGTCTTCCTTATCCTCAAACTCTCAATTCTGACTGAGTCCATACATTCCAGAAATATTTCGAACATCTCTTCTCCTTTTTCTTTATCATTTAACTCCTCCAATCTGTAATGTAAAGGTAAATAGTTAGTCTCAAAAATAATCATAGACTCAGTACTTACCTCCGAGCTAAAATATATGTCCTTTTCGGCTTCGAGCTCCTTCTTCACTTCTTCAGTACAAAAAATTCATTGAGGGTTGACCTCAAAATTCTCAAGCTCCTCATCACTTTGCAAAGTTTATGCACAAACTTCAATTAGGTACACCTCGAGTTGACACGGCTGCTCCTCTTTGCTTTGCGATTCTAGGCGATCAAGACTTATTGCCATCTAACCCATTAGGTGTTCCATCCTCTGTTGGCTTGCTTTTGTATCTTATCGGAATTCTTGTAATTCCTACCGCATATCCTGTAGAAATTGTAAATTGTTAGCAGCCATATTATTAACAAGTTCTTCTAAAGGTGCAACTGAATTATGTTGGCTGTTCGGATGTTAGTGCTAGAACATGTATTTTTTGGAAATTGCCCTCCATCCTTCTGGAATTGTAGAGTATTCTCCTACAACTGCAACATCAACTTTTTTAGAGATGGATCGGAGTTATGATAGGAAGCTTCTGGTCTGTACGAGAATTGTTGTGCATCTTACAAACTATCATAGAAGTAATTTTGATGATTATCCTATCCATAACAAAAGTTAGGTTGATTAGTCCAAACATTATTATAGGATTGAGAATATAAGCTATAAAAGAAATTACTTGTGTCCATATCGATTTTTTTGTTTTAAACACAAAATAAAAAATGAAAAGATCATAAACTAACATAAAAG
>JANZLX010000213.1:36225523-36253594 GCA_025531955.1 Erythroxylum orinocense
TCAAATTTCCTTAAATTCATAAATTTTCTCACCAATTTCTTTCTCATTTAAATTCATTTTAATATTTCTAATTTTCACTAAAAGTTCGGGGTCCAACAATGACCCGCTATGAGATTATTATATGGATGATCTATCAAATGCAAATGATTAAACTTATCATAGCAATGGTATAAATATCCTTAAACTTGAGGTACTCAAGGATATCTTAAATATTGATCCTGTATTTTGACATCATTCCTTACTGTCTCAAGATGAGGTCACTCATAGGGTGATGATTGGATACAGCTATTGGTATTCGAAGGTAATTGGGTAGCTAATAAAGGATTCGCTACTCCTAATAGAAGGAGGTGATACTTACGACCTCTTATCAGGGTCATTACTCAGGAGTCTCTAGCCAGAGCAGTTACGTGTCATAAAGAGAGTCCTCAATGACATATAGAGTAATGACATCCCAGAACAAGAACTAGCATCACTTAGACTAGATATGACGTAGTCACTCTAGTGGGAGTTGGCACATAGCCTAGACTTCGAACCAAGTGGGGTATAGTATGGTGAAAGGACAAATTGCGTATAGTGAAAGGACGAATTGCACGGTAATTGTCTATGGAAAGGTTCGTAAGTTAGATAATTAACTATCAAAGAGTTCGTGTGTTAATCCACTTATATTCCGGTAAATTGGCATCATGAAACCCTTCATGATTTGCTTGAATTAAGATTTAATTCAAGTGGCATAAAACCATCCATGATTTGCTCAGATTAAGAGTTAATTCCAGTGCCCAAAATAACCGAGAACCTAACGCATAAAAGATCGAATGAAAAACAAAGTGTGTATGACTATTTTTAAGTAGGTCATGATCGTGACCGAAGGCTTGACATATGTAGATAAGTGAGTTTTTCACTTACGTACAAAAGGGCTAACCAGTCACAAACACACTCAAGTGAGAGAATAAGGTGTCTAAAAGAGTTCTAAAGTTATAAGAAGTGTCTTTAGTCTTGTTCATGCAATTTATGCAATTGTTGCATGAATCAAAGTGTATGCAACATAGTGTTAATCTTTCTCTTCATTAGAGCATCTACTTGAACTCATCTAGTTTGGTGCTATAATCATTCTTATACATTGTTTCTTCATCATCATTGTATGTTCTTGAGTGATCAAGGAAGTGTTTGGTGTTTGGAACAACCCAAACAAGGAGAAGAATCAAGAAAGGAGGGATATCAAAAGGTACATGTAATGTTATATCATGTTCATATAATTTGTTATCCATGCATTTGAGATTCTGACTTTTTAGGATGTCATGGGGTCAAAATTTAAATTCTGATACTTTCGCTACTTTATTATGCATATGATGCATGAATCTATGTCTCCCCCTACAGGATGAACTTTTATACAACCTAATCATTGTCACCTATAATGATAATGTCATTGACATAAACTAGAAGAAAAACCATAGTCCCATCTTTGTTGAAGACAAATAGAGAGGAATATGCATAAGAATTGGTGAATCCAAAGATGACAAGAAAGTGATATAAATCATGATACCAGGCTCGAGGAGCTTACTTAAGACCATAAATAGCCTTGCAAAGTATGTAGACATAATGGAGATGATCATAATCAATAATGCCCTGTGTTTGAGTCTTATATACATCCTCAGAAAGGGTAACTTGTAGAAAAGCATTATTGACATCAATTGTTGAAGACACCATCTGTGACTAACAATAAGACTAAAAATAATTTAGACAGTGGTAGGCTTGACAACTGGACTAAAAGTGTCATGATGATCAATACCAAGGCGTTGATGGAACCCCTTTGTAATAAGGCGAGCCTTGTAACTATTAATAAAGCCATCAGAAAAATACTAGCCAACAAGATTCTGTGTGGGATTTGGGGGAACAAGTTCCCATGTTCCATTTCAAACAAGAGCATCATATGCTCATCAAACAAGACTTGACGCCATTTAAGATCTTTGATGGCCTAAGTTACAGTTGTAGGTTCCAAGGTCTTTAGAAGTAGTAAGTTGAGTAGTGAGGTTTGATTGGTTTTTGAATGTTATTTTTTGATCTAGTAACAATAAGGAGAGGCAACAAAAGTGGAAGTGGATGGAGTGGCGTCATCTGCAGATGTGTGATGGTGATGGGGGAGAGTGGAAGAGGTGAGGTGGAAGTGGATATAGGGGAAGGTATAGGCTGTATTTGATTTGTAAGGGTACGAATATGGATGTCGTAGATGATGTGTCTATTAAGAGAAAGGATGGTCTAAATGAGATTGAAGGGAAGTGAAAGGGAAAATGGACTTAAAAAACTTGACATGACGTGACGTATAGATACGAGAAGAGGTCGATTCAAGATAGAGATAGACACTTTGAGTAGTAGAGTAACCAAGAAAGACACAAAGGGAAGAGCAAGGGGCAAGTTTGTGGGATGAGTATGGTCTCAGTCATGGATAACAAAGGCAACCAAAACTATGAAGTTTTGAGTAGTTTGGTGGAATGCTAAAAAGATTGGCATATGGAGAGAGGAGATTAAGTGTTGGATTGGGTAGACGATTAATGAGATAAACAGCAGTAGAAAAAGCATAGGACTAGTAGGATAGGGGTACGGATGCATGAGAAAGTAGAAAGACCAGTTTCAACAATGAGAGGACGACGACATTTTGAGAAATAATGTTTTATCCTCTGGTCCACTATAGATGCCAGACGGATGCAGTGGTTTAGACGCGAAAGAAAGCAATTAATGTTACTTGTTCTTTTCTCCTAAGAAATCTTTGAATGTTTAGGCTCTCATTTCACCGTAAGCCCAAAAAGAGTTTTACATCATGTCTATGAGCTTTCTAACTGGCTCAGGTTGCTTGTTTACATTGTTATCGATATTGGCAAATAAATAAAGTAGGCAATAAGCTAGATCGGATCTAAGCTCTAACGGTCCAAGTTGACCTAAAAAACATTTAGATACAAGTCAACTTGAAAAAAATCTTTAAGTTCACGCTTAAAACCAATCAGATCTAATTACCCAAACTTGAATCCGTTTAAAATATTTTAATTGAGTTTGAAAAGTTTTGTCATATCCGGATTCAAATCTGATTTTAAACTAGGCTGAATTGGATCGGATCTAGTTGGATCACTTGCCTGATACAAGTGTTGCTACTTGCTAGTTCTAGTTGGATCACTTGCCTGCTACAAGTGTTGCTAGTTCGCGTAGATATGAAGTCCAATGGAGCATTATTCACATCCATCCATGGGTGAGTAGCAGCAAATTAGGAACTGTCATTTGCACCTCTTTCCAATTTGCCGTTTATAGAAATTCAAGTCAACGGTGTTTCTCGGTCTCCTATGTGCTTGCTCCATAGAAGAACGTGTTGTGTAAACAGACAAATCTTGTTCCCTCAACGTTATTGCACTTGCATAGTTTCACTAAATAACGTGTTCCTCCATTAACGCCAATACTAATCGTGGAGAGTTGAGCATTTCTCTGTGGTCCCCGCATCACAACTTATTCACGGAGGACGAAGCTCACCACCCCATCTCTTGACAAGATATAAAGCATACTGTTTTGATGGGTCTCGTGTTTCAGGTCTTAATGGCTAAGTGGTTGAGTAATGCGACCCCTCCTGTTCTTGCTCTGCTGCTACATTCTCTTCTCCTTTTTACTACTGCTAAAACCAACGTAGGTTTTCCTTATCTTTCTTCTACTACTCAAGATCAGTTATGTTTGTATACTAATCTTGTTTTGATCTTTGTAGGTTTACATAGTCTACATGGGAGATAGGAGCTGCGACGAGCCAGAGCTGGTCCAAGAGTCCCACCGTGAGTTGCTTTCAGACATTGTTGGAAGGTATGTTTTCTTGCTTTCATGGTTTTTAGGACTTTAGGAGCTTTATTTACACCCATCTTCTTAGCTTTTTAGTTCAAGTAACAAGATCGGTGTAATTCACATTGCTTTGTCCTTACAGTTTGTTAAACTTATTCATTGATTACTTGTTTGATCCAATGAATTACAAAGCTCTCAGATGAAAATAAATGAATAGTTATGTATTAAGATGATATATATTATAATATTAAGCAGAGACGGATATGGTGAGTTGTGAATATGGTAATGGTTCATAAATTGAATGTTAGTGAGTGAAGTTCTATGATTTTTGGTCGTTTGACAGTAAAGAAGCTGCCAAGGAATCGATTCTCTACAGCTACAAGCATGGGTTTTCTGGATTTGCTGCAGTCTTGACCAAGTCTCAGGCCAAGTATATTGCAGGTGTCATAATGTTGGTGAACTGTGAACTCCACTTGTTTTGCACAATCTGTTACTTGTAGAAAGTTGCATTCATTTCTCCGTTTATCGGTGTGTTCCTGCAGAATTTCCTGGAGTTGTTGGAGTAATTAGGAATAGAATTCTTAGTCCTCAAACAACTAGAAGCTGGGACTTCCTACAAGTACGGCCCGAAATTGCCAATGGAATCCTTTCAAAGAGTAAATCTGGAGCTGGGTCGATCATCGGAGTCATGGATACAGGTGGGTGAGATGATTGTATAGTTCTCCCTTGTATGGACAGGTCACTAATTTTCTTTTTGCACATTTCGCTATATAGGCGTATGGCCAGAGTCAAAGAGCTTCAGCGATGATGCCATGGGGGAGGTACCTTCTCGTTGGAAAGGGATATGCCAAGAAGGAGAAAGATTTAATCACTCTCATTGCAACAGGTTTAGTTAGTGATCTCTGATTACATTGTCGTTTATAAATGCTATCCTACCATACTTCACCTTTAGTTGACCGGATTAGAACTAGTCAGAGTTTGTAACTTCTTATAGGATCTCATACGCAATACAACCTTTTAAATCGAAAGAAAATTCTGTCAACTGTGCTTGCACGTCTATGTTCCTGCTCAAAGCTCACTTCCACTAGGATTTCGAAAATTGTGGGTTGAACTCATTCCATCAGTAGTCAGAACTCAATTCTACTCTTTGTATTTACTGCTTGTTACTTTTGAGCAGGAAGCTTATTGGTGCGCGATGGTACCTTAAAGGTTATGAAGCTGAATTTGGAAAGCTGAATACAAGTGGTGGCATTGAGTTCTTATCTCCTCGAGATGCTGCAGGTCATGGTACTCATACATCATCTACTGCTGCCGGTGGACTGGTTGAAAATGCCAGCTTTCTGGGTTTAGCTCAAGGACTGGCAAGAGGGGGTGCTTCATCGGCTTGGCTAGCTATCTATAAGGTATGTTGGGCTACCGGTGGCTGCAGCTCAGCTGATCTTCTTGCTGCAATTGATGATGCAATCCTTGATGGTGTCGATGTGCTTTCAATGTCTCTTGGCTCAACACCTCCACTGGCTACTTATGTGGATGATGCCTTAGCTATTGGCTCATTCCATGCAGTAGCCAATGGAATATCTGTTGTGTGCTCTGGGGGTAATTCTGGTCCTTATCCTCAAACGGTCATAAATACAGCTCCTTGGGTTATTACAGTTGCAGCAAGCACCATTGATCGGGCTTTTCCCACAACAATCACCATGGGGAACAATCTAACTGTAGTGGTATTTTTCTGATCTTCCTTCGGCCAAAGTAAAGCTTTGCTAACTCCATTTACAGTAGAATCAACTGGAAGAACTTTTGAACTTGCAAAATTTTTTAACGTATATCTTCTTTTTATAGACCTGGAAATGAATTTTAACTTCTCAAACAGGGTCAGGGTCTGTATACAGGGAAGAATGTATACACATTTCACCCTATCGTTTATGGTGAAGATATTGTTGCTTCTGGTGAAGATGAGGAAAAAGCAAGGTATGATCTATGCACAAGATTACAAATTTTCTTCAAAATCTACAGAAGATTTAAAAGGATGTGCATATCCTGATGATATACTTTTAGCAGAAGTTGTGACTCGGGAACCTTAAATGCAACTTTAGCAAGAGGAAAAGTAATTCTGTGTTTCCAATCACGCTCACAGAGATCAAGTATGATTGCTAGACAAACGGTATTAGATGTTCAGGGCATTGGTGTTGTATTTGCTCAATTTCCCACCAAAGATGTTTCTGTATCCCTGGATATTCCGTGTGTCCAGGTGGATTTTGTCATTGGAACATCACTTCTCACGTATATGGCGGGAAGCAGGTATGGAATTTTGGTTAGTGGTTGTCGCTCATTGTAGCTTTCAACATATTGGTTTTGGTTATTGTCAATAATGTCTGCATTTAATGAAGCGTTAGAACAAATCCTTGAATGTGATTTTATTTACTGCATTTTCATAAAATTTGGTGTTTCTACCAAGAACTAAGCTGATTAATTGGCTTTCTTTAACTGATGAAACATCTTATGTGACAGTAACCCTGTTGTGAAGTTTGGCTTCCCAAAAACAACTATCAGACAGCAGATATCCCCTGAAGTTGCATTCTTCTCCTCAAGAGGACCGAGTTCGCTCTCTCCTGCTGTATTGAAGGTGCGGTTTTTGTCTTGAAAAGCTAAGTGTTTTTTTTTTTTGGTTATTAACATTAACATGCTCGGTGTCTCTTGCAGCCTGACATTGCTGCTCCTGGAGTGAATATATTGGCATCCTGGTCCCCTGCTGCTTCTGATATGACAACCAGTGGAGCAGCACCACTAACTTTCCAGATTGAATCAGGAACGTCAATGTCTTGCCCTCATGTATCCGGCATAGTTGCCCTAATTAAAGCTATTCATCCGAAATGGAGCCCTGCTGCAATAAAATCTGCCCTGGTGACAACAGGTTAGAAAAGCTTTAATTACTAACTATCGGCTGCTATCAGAAGAAAAGCCTTAATTACTGACTACAGAATTTTGCACAGCTTCTGTACATGACAAGTACAGCCAGAACACCGTAGCCCAGGGAGCTCCACATAAACAGGCTGATCCATTTGATTATGGAGGGGGTCATGTCGATCCTAATCGGGCTATAGAACCTGGTCTAGTATATGACATGGGGAAATCAGATTATACCCGTTTTCTGTGTGCCATGGGTTACAATAACTCTGCTATCAGCTTAATGACTACATCTCCAACTGTGTGCAAGAAATCAACCATCTTCTTAGTAAATCTTAACCTACCTGCCATCACCATTCCGGAGCTGAAGCAAAAATTAACCGTATCAAGAACAGTGACAAATGTTGGTCCAGTGAGTTCCATCTACGTTGCTCGTGTTCAACCTCCTGCGGGTACTTATGTTAGAGTTGAGCCATCAATTTTATCATTCAATTCCACTATAAAAAAGCTCAAATTCAAGGTAACATTTTGGTCACAGATAAGGATTCAGGGAAGATATTCCTTCGGACATCTGTTCTGGGAAGATGGCCTGCACGTAGTTAGAACACCTCTGATAGTTAGAATAGTACTCGATGATTTCTCCTCACAAACATGATTAGAAGTGATTGAGCTTGCATCGCATCACATGATTGTGGACTTGTCCTTTATTGCAATGTTGTTCATGACTAAGAGTTATTTTGAGATAATAAGAAGGCTGATTCAAATGCTACAGCTTCGTAAACGGTTCTTAAATTTGGAGGCCTGGATTTGTAGGAGTAACAATATCAAACCCAACCCGTGGCAACTAAAGAAGAAGCCATCTAGTCAGAATGGTAAAACGACATAATAATACATTATCGATGTAACCCATCACAGCAAACATGATCGAAATATATTTTACAAAAGCCAGTGAATCGATCAAAGCATCTGCTAGAAGTTATAGTCAAATTTTGGTTGTGTCTGAGACATGGTATGCTGTCATAGAAATAAGCAATTTCCTCCTCCTGTAAGAACCTTCCAAAAGCAGGAATGTTGGCCTCAAAACTAACTCAGCCAAAATCTTCCTCTCTACAAAAGTCTGCTCTCCTTGACGTAAAACCCACCGAAATTCCTGTAGTACGAATAGGATCAAAGACTGCAACTTCTTTTCAGACAAAAGCATCCCCAATTTGGCTACAAAGTGTGCAGTTAATAGCCAAATCATGGAAGGTGGAGACCAACTTTCCGTAAAGGATTAGGACCGAAAGGAAATTGTCAAATTACTGGAAAGTGTTTGGTACCAGCTTTGATTACTATTATTATTACTTTGTCCTTTGCTTTGTACGTATCTTTCCTCTCTCAACAAAAAAGTTGCATAGAACTGTTGCGAAGTTTACAATTTCTTTCTTTCAAAGGACAGGTGAACAAAAGCAGAAGCTTTACCTTACACTCAGTATACCTGACTACTGAATTATTGTTCATAGTTATTAAAGATATTTTCCAACTCTCTATTTCCAATCTGCTATAAAGGTTTATCGGATATAGTTTCTTAAGAAACGGCACCTGCAACAATCAAGCGTGGTCTCTGATTCACAAGTCAATTAAACTACTTAAAATATCAGATAATAGTTTTCTTCTGAACAGACCTGATCACTCGTTATTCTGTGGTCTAGTCATGTCAAGGCAAGTGCTTCATTTGGACCTTTAAATTGAGAAAGCATATATTATTACAAGGACGTGAGCAGGATTAGGTGGTTCTTAGGTGAACCACCAATCCATGCAGTCTCACTCGGATCTGCACAATCAAGCATACATTATTCAACACAAACACGCTCTGATGACATATGAAGTCAACAGATACGGCTTCGGTTTCCTCAAGAACCATCTCCATCTCACTTCCCGATTTCATTACGCGTTATTGTTTATAAGCTCTGAAACATCAATTAGTTTGAATTCCTCAATGCTCCTTCTTCTTAAACTGAATTAATCCTGTTAGTATACAAACTAAAACTAAGGAATGATTTGTATATAAAGAGACTCATATTTTAAATTAAATGGCTATGTATTGATAAGACTGCGTAACACCAAACCCGAAGAAATATCTCAACCAAAACTTAAGATGATTATTTGCAGTGTCTTTTACCAGAAAAGAATCCTTCCTGCCTTCTGGTCATTCAAGAACATGGCCTACAATTAACAAGAAAAATCAGCCACCATGAGAACAAAAAATCCTGCTGTGTGTTGCTAAAGTGAATTGTGGGGGACAAGTTGTGACCACATAACATTATAGTGGTTGTAATTATTCATCTACAAGTTGGAGTTTACCAAATCAAATTAATAGTTGTTAGGCCACTTTATACGAGTTAGTTAGGCACTTTGATTACTCACCTCATTTCTTAGTCTATCAATCATCAACACTTCAAATTTCACAAGTTTAGAGAATTATTATTGAAAAGTCCATGTTGTTTTGCCAATCCGGCGCAAATTCTCTACTTTTGATATTTCTTGTACAAACACGAAACCTTTTATTACTGTTACACTGTGGCTTGGTCACATGCTTAACATTATTATATGGGTCAAATTAAAAACAAATATTGCCTGAAAAAGGTATTTGAAAATGTTAGTAAGAAGTATTAAAATTCGATTAACACAAGCTTTGTCCTTTTCTAATCTTTGCGACGAAGGAGCCATCAAATTTAAATTAGAATGATTGCCGGATGAGAATCAACGTTTTTAAAACAAAATTAAATCATTAAAATAAAAGATTTAAAGTTTAAAAGTATAAAATTAAAGAATTTAGAATATAGTTAAAAAAGATTACTCTTATTTACAGAGAATTTGAAGTTTAATTATAAAAGGAGATTGTTAAATGAAAATTTACTGATTTATTTTTATATTTAAAAACTTATTATATAATCAATTAATTAATAAAGTTAAAAACCATCGTTTTCTAAAATAAATTAAAAACGAGAGTTATTAAAACCAATTAACCTAAAATTTTAAAATTAAATAATTTAAAATTTTTATTAGAAATAAATAAAAATTATTATTATTATTTTTGTTGTTATTATCCATGTTTGATTTTTCAACCTCGAATTGTATCTATAAAATAAAGTAAAAAAAGGCGACGCAATCAACGGAATACCAATTTTGTAAATAAGTTGGTATAGAGGAGCGAATTGTTCAGAAGGAAATGAAGAGCATGTGTTCGTTATTGCTTTGAAGCATTATTGGCGCCAGGTGACGTGCCACCGCAAGCCAGAGTGATATGTGCTGCTCCTCACTACCTTTTTTATTATTGTTAGGAAATTTCCTTTTGCTCAAAAAGTTGACTCTTCATCTTAAAACGTAATTAAGATGATTATTACCCAAACTATTAGATTTAACAAATACTGTTTTTCTTTTCAACATGATTAAGGAATTATCTAATCTTTTTTTTTTAATTTTCAAAAGTGACGTGATAATTGATTTAAATTTTTAATCCCGACCAAAAGAATAATTTGACGTGATGACTTGCACTCTCATCCATTGATCTTAAAAACTTTAAAAGTATCAATGCTCTAAATTTTTAGTGCATTATAAGAAAAAATGTTAGTAACAATAAACGAGACAAGCTAACGAGATTATAATTTTCCAGTGTTTGTAAAATATTTAAAATAGTTTTTAATTAAACGGAATTAATTATTTTAAATGTTTTTCATATATTAAGAATTTATTTTAAATATGTTATAAAGTTAGGATTAAATTTAAATAGCGAGCAGCCCTCTTTGCCTGCGATTCCTATTAAAACGTGTTGCATTGGATTGGAGAAATTGTATTAGCTGGAGGTGTACGTTATATTAGAAAGAGAGAAAATAAGACAAAGTCTTGGTTAATGGTCTAAGGGTGAAAAGTTCCAACTTCCAAGTGGAAACTGTGGAGTTGCTTTGAACTGGCAAACCAGGAATGACCCAAGAAGAGTCAGCTTCTAACTTCACCGAAATGACTTTGTTGAAGTTTAAATTCAAAAACAAAAAAAAAAGAATGTTAGAAAAGTCTATTATTGATAAAGAGATAGGCGGAGCGAGATATAAAGGAAACAAGAAAGATAAAGATAAACCATTAACTGCGCACCAGTTTCGCCAACAAACCAGCCTTCATCTCAGTGCTCTCCAACCAAACTCTACACATCACCTATCTCTCTATCTTTTTGCACGCTTGTTGCTCTTCATCTTTTATCAGGTAGGAATTCGCAGAAGGACTTTGATATGGAAAATTCATAATAGAATCAAAGAAGTTGAAATTTTTTGAGGTTTTTCTTGTTACTGTTTGTGATATGTGTTGAAACCTTTTGCTGGTTGGATTTGGATATAGAATATGGAGTCTTGCATGGAAGCTATTGCCTTGAAGTCGAGTTTCCGGGGAGAATTGTCCAGAGAATTGTATCAACAGGCCATTTTCGACGATTTTTCGTGTTTGAATGCAACTTCAGGAGGTGTTTTCCCAGCAGAGGATTTTTCTGTGGACTGTTTCTTCGATTTCTCAGAAGGTGAATGTAAAGATGACGTTTTTCAAGAACATGAAACGGAGGAACAAGTGGAAGAAGAAAAAGACTCGATTTCTGACTCTGTTTCCTCTCAAGAACGTTCAGAAGATGACAACTCCAACTCCTGTAGCTTTTCTGATTCTCTGTTCAATGACGAACTTCCTGTGCCTGTGAGTTTCTCTCTCATTCCTATTCTTAAACCAGGGTTTTACGTTTTCGCCTTCGAGAACATGAGAATTATGAAAGAAAAGTTGCAACCTTGGCTTAAAACTCAAGAGAAATCCTTGGAAAGCAATATTGAGGATTCTGCCGTACCAATTTTTTTGGTTGTCGATTCCTTGTAAGAGTTAAACCTTAAAAACCCATGTTTTGTTTTCCACAGGTTGATGATTTAGCGGACCTTGAATGGGTGTCTCAGTTTGTGGACGATTCTTTATCAGAAATACCTGTTTTGTACCCCGTTGGTGAAGACAAAGCACAAAGCTTTGCAAAAACCAGGTTTCAGCAAGACCTCAAAGCGGGTTTGACGAGAACTCCTTGTCTTTTCCCATATCTGGTTCCGGCCAAAGCAAGAACAAAACGTTCGGGACGCAACGGACGGAGCTGGTCTGGAGGGTCATCGTTGACGGAATCTTCGTCGTCGTCGTCAACATCGTCGTCTGCTTCAACGCCATATGTGACCGTCTCCAACGCGGACATAAAGGTTGACTCGTCAAATTATTTGGTTGAGCCGCCGCTGAAAAAACAAAAGAAAGGACCAGCGGTTCAACCCGGTCAACTTTCCGGTTCAACACAGTTTCAACGACGGTGCAGTCACTGTCAGGTCCAAAAGACCCCACAGTGGAGAACCGGCCCGTTGGGAGCCAAGACACTTTGCAATGCTTGTGGGGTGCGGTACAAGTCCGGTCGGCTCTTCCCCGAGTATCGACCAGCTTGTAGCCCAACCTTTTCGGGTGACATTCACTCCAATAGCCACCGGAAAGTTTTGGAAATTAGGAAGAAAAGAGAAATGACTGGTCCGGGGTCCGATCTAAACCAGATGGTTCCAAGTTTTTAAAAGTTTAAACAGAGTCAGAGCTCAGAAGTAGGTTGAACCGGGAACCGGTTAGTGGTTCAGTTTGTAGGACTTAGACTTATTACGCGTTATACGAGGTTTTATTCTTATTCTAGATAGATCCAATTAGTAGTTTTTTTAATAATTATTTCTTAAGTTATTATTTTTTACATTTGTCTTTTAGGGCTAGTTAAGATAGGATATGTTGTTGATGCAGGGAAGTGGAGTTTAAAAGGGTTGTTTAGTTAGACATTAATTAATGAAATGGAACGGGGTGACAAAAGATTTATAACGAAATAGAATGTAATATAATGAAAAATTATTTGAAAGAAATATAAGGGTTAATAATGTAATATAGTAAAATATTATTTAAAAGATTGATGATATCGAATAAAATGTATAATAAGTGATTATTATATTTTTGATATTAAAATAATTGTTAGAGGAAATTTAACACTGATTTTAAAATAGAAATTATGGCCAATTAAGTTTAAGTGATAATTATAATAAATATTTTTTTATATCTTTATTTTAAAATAATAAAATTTTTATTATTTTATTATTTATTATATAAAATTATTATTAATTATTTAATTTTAATTTTATTATATTCTATTATATGTAATTTATATTTAAAAATAATTTATTTATATTCTTATTTATATAAAAATATACACAAATAATTAAAGAACAACATTTTATATTTTTATTCATAAAAGTTTTATTAAAATTTTCTATTTTTATTATTAATTATATATAATATATTATTTATAATATAAAAATATTATTATTAAGGTAAGAAAAATTAATATAAAAATATTATTAATTATATACAATTTTTGTAAACTATAATAAATGAGTGGAAAAAATGAGGTTAAAGTTAAAAGATTAATATATATTTATTAGTTTAGGTTCATTCTAAAGGAGATTTTTTATTTTTACTATTTAAAATAAAATAAATTGTAATATAAAACCCTCCATTTTTATCTCAAGCGATTTTATTCTATTATAAAATTATTATTTGTATAATAAAAATGTGTTATTTTCTATTTCGTTTTATTTCCAACCTCTGGACCAAAAACGTTGATAAGATTTTGCAGCTATCTCCCTGATTGAATGAGTAATTGTCTGTCTTATATTTCAAATTAATAGAATCTGGAACAGATGGGTCATCTCAAAATGGGACTGGTAAGAGCCGGCCCGGGAGTGCCATGTGGGAGGTGGAAAGACGAGACTGGGTCGTTTATGATAATGAAAGTGGGGTGACTGCAGGCGCCAAAGACCAAAGCACTAAACAAAGTCAAATTATGTATATAAATATACGTCTCAATAATGAACCGAAGCTACAGGGAAAAAAGACGTTAGGCTAATGGCTGCATTTACAAGTGGAGGCCTCTTTTTATGCAGATAGATTCGACTCTTCTTTCCAGGAATATGAGCTAAAATATCTTTTACCTGTTGTCTTTTTAAAAGACAACTGGCTAACCTGGGCCAACCGGTCTGCCTGATCATTTGACCTGGCGTAATTGAGAAGAATACAGGAAACATACAATGTTCCCTTTCAACAGTCTACGTGGACACCTACGGCTGTATTCCAATCCATCACACACAACTTCCGTTCCGCCTCGTTTGGTTAACCACTAATCAGCCATTTTTTAGCTGATTGACGCGTCGAATAGTTTGGTCAATAGCTGATTTATTGGTTGATTTAAAACAAGCGGCCAAATATAAAAACGCTCTTTTTATAGGAGTGTTTTCTATCACCAACTAAAATTTTAAATTTCAATTCCTATTTAACCCTTTTTTCTCCTTGCATTGAAGATTGTTAGTTTTCATTTTATTTTTACACATTTTTGTGTGTAACGAATGGTCATGAAACTTATTGTTGAAATAGAACCATATCGGCACGGAAGTATCTTGTAGCTTGTCATATAAACAGATGCAGGCGCAGCGGTAATAGATTAGAAATAAAATATTAACTTTAATCAAAAACAAAAATAAAATATTTGGATGTACTTTAAATAAACTTAATTTTTGTAAAAATAAATATCTAAAATCTAAATTTTTATAAAAATATTCAACCACATAATAAAATATATAATATTCATAGCTTTTATGATTATGAAGACATGATTTAAAAAAATTATAAAAGTATGAATATTATATATTTTATTACGTGGTTGAATATTTTTATAAAAATTTATATTTTAAATGTTTAATTTTACAAAAATTAACAAACAATTAATACAATTCATTAGTCAAATTAGCTAATATTAATATTAACTGATATAATTAATATCAGCTTATTATCAAACAAGTTCTTCTCTTTAGCCATGACACACACCTCTTTTAATTCTACGGGTAAAAAATCTATAACAAACCACATCGTTACAACCTTGTTATTTATGAAACTTGAGCAGGGAAGTGCTTTTATTTTCTGTAGATCACTTTAGAAAAGAAAGAACGTTAGTTCTCAGGTAAGACTAGATGATGAAAGTAACGATTATCCTGCAAGGGTTCTCTCCAATCATGGAACGCCTTGATCACATTTCTCCTTACAGGAGCCGGTCAATATATATATGTATATATATATCATCCACGATATGATGTCCATCCCATATGATAAC
This sequence comes from Erythroxylum orinocense, assembly GCA_025531955.1. NCBI lineage: Eukaryota > Viridiplantae > Streptophyta > Magnoliopsida > Malpighiales > Erythroxylaceae > Erythroxylum > Erythroxylum orinocense. The sequence goes on from JANZLX010000213.1 coordinate 36,240,456, forward strand.
ACCAAAAATAATTTGTGCTGCCAAATTCCATAGTTATCTGTGACTATAAAACATTGAGACATTATTCCAAGTCATACTTCCAATAAAATTACTGTACAGATTTAAACTGCTCTATGTTGCTCAAAATTCCTACTGCCTAATTATGCAAATAATCACAAGCAGCACCCTTTTTGCAATGCCCATTTTCATGGAATTTGCACACTCTCTGTCCTTTAAAGGAGGGCCTGGAAGACTCTCCTCTGCTAAACGAGGCTTGCCTATTCCATGGTTTACTTCCATGACTAGAATCACCACCCTGAGAACTTCTCTCTCTTTGGCTGGACAATCTGTCTCCACTTTGACTCTTTTCAGTTGCCCACCCACTCAAGTTTCCACTAGGAGTTGCCCAACCAGGATTTGCATTCCCAGAACGTGATCCTTGACCTGGCGCAACCCATCCCGCATTTACACTTACCGGTGCCGGCCCTTGACCAGGTGGTGCCCAACCTGGAAAGGAATTCCCAGGTGCTTGCCCTTGAATAGGAGCAGTCCAACCCAAATTTGCAGATCCAGACCCTTGACCTTGCCTAGGTGCAACCCAACCTTGGTTAGCATTTCCAGGTCCAGGCATATGGGCAGGTGCAACCCATCCATGATTTGAATTTGCAGGTACAGGCCCACCCCAAGCCAAATTGGGATTTCCAGGAACTGGACCCCAGCCAGTGTTTTGATTGTCTGTCCCTTGTCTCGGTGTAGGGCTTTGATTATCTGTCATATTCATGCCCCATGGAACATTTAGTGGAGGAGCCGCAGGCTGAAGATTTGATTGTGTAAAAGAATTTTTCCAAGCATCCGATAGCACCAAATTTGAAGTGCCCGGGATAACAGAAGCAGCAGTATGATTTCCTGGAGTCAAGGATGACGCAGAATTATGGAGGGAGGTTGGTGCATCACGCCAGTTACCATACGCACTAGGTTGGGTGGGCATAGGGATTGAGTTATTTGGATCTAGCTTCTGGGAAGAGGAAGCTTCCCATGCTTGAGATCCATTTCCAGGTACAGCGCTTGAACTATTAATTCCTGAGTTTGCAAGGATACCAGACATCCATCCTTGAGATCCAGCAGGAATATTACCATTCACAGGTTGAACTAAGTTGTGGAGACTTTTCATATCAATAGTTGCACTAACAGAACCACTGGAAATAGCAGTTGGAAGCACATGAGAATTGAGTTGTAACCCAGGGGATTCACCAGAAACTGTTGATTGAGAATGCATTTGAGATAAATTTGCATTACCCAAATGCATACCTGCTTCTGGCTTTGGAAATGAACTAATTGCATGTGAGATATTTGTACCATCTAGATGGTCACGTATCTCTACGTGCCCACTTATCTTTGTTGATGATGTCTGTGGAGTACCATTGTGAGATAATTGGACATTATCTGATGAAACTACCTCATGATGATGTAACTCATTGTTTCCTGCTGAAAATCGGTTAGCTTCAAAGAGAGATGTAGGAGATTGAGCCTGAGTGGGTGACCACTTGCTTTCATAAGCTTGTCCCTTTTTCCCACTGGGAGCTTGTGCCGGAGTAGGAGAAGGAAGATTTGTATCAGAAGCCCACCTATCTGTGGCATTGTTGGGGACATTAAGGAGAGTTGGAGCAACTCGGACCATAGAATTAGTGCTTTCAGATTGAGGCTTCAAATTTTCTCCAGAATTGGCAGAATGCAAGGATGATGGAAGTAAATTCTGCACCAACTGACTCTTCAAGAGACTGTTATCCACAGATGTAGGCTCTTTCTGAATATTTCCAGATAACGCCTCAGTCAAAAGTATAGAATCACCTTGCTTCTCTGTAGTTCTCCATATCCTCAAGTCAGAAGGGAAATACCCAGTAACACTCCATTTTCTCAGCTGTACCATTGAAAATGGTCCTTGAATTTTTCCAGATGGATCTTTGTAATGCCAAATCTTTTCAGTTTCACTGGTTCTTGAAATAGATTGCGTTGATCCCGTAGGAGGTGCAGGTGAAGTGCTTGGCATAATCTGAGGAGCAGATTCTGGTTTTAGAACTGAATGAGCACTGTAAGCTTCTGAATTTGGAGAAGCTTTTTGCTTCTCCCAGTTCTCTAGTAGATTTGCTTCTCTTTCCCTCCCTTGATTCCACTGATAGTCATTTACAATCTCATCAGTTCCAACTGCATCTTCCACCCTGCTCAGAAAACCTTTATTAGACATGCTTCTGTTTAAATCCCGGTTCATGCTCATGTAATTCCTTGTTCCAGCCCAAGATTCGTTTGTAGTAAAACCTCCTTTTCTCGGAGAAATCGGTTCTTGTCCTCTTACTCCAGCCCAAGAATCGTTTGTAGTAAAACCTCCTTTTCTTGGAGAAATTGATTCATGTCCTCTTACTCCAGCCAAAGAATCATTCATTGTGAAACCTCCTTTCCTTGGAGAAATTGGTTCTTGTCCTCTCCTGCTAAAACTACTGCTTCTATGTCTAACGTAATTTTCTGCAACACCAAGAAGTAAGATACAGTTGAATGACCCAGAATATGATACAATGAACTATACAGAAAGTAATGGAATCAAGCAAATGAGACCTTGTCCCTTGTCATCATTTTCTCCATCTTCTTCAGATTCATAGCTTGGGTCCATTTTTGGATCAGCATGTATTTCAGGAATCTCTTCCAATCTACGATGGCGCTCCTGAGGAGACTTCAAAAGCTGCAATTTCTCCACACATTCTCTGAGCGTAGACAGAAGTTAAGAACTACTAAAATAGTTGAATAGAATTGCAAGAATTTCCAAGAAAACATGTGACAAGTAATAAATTCAGCAATATGAAGGCTTCTGAATTCAGACTTGAAAGCTTTAATTTCCTATCATCTGTATGATTTTGACCATATCGTATCCTAGTTGAAATTTTACTGTATAATCCCTACGCTTTATAGGCATACACCAAGAAAGAGCCACAAAAGTCTAGGCGTAGATGAGGATTTGAAGCCAACACAGAACTCACAACAGTCAATTCATCTAAATCTATCTCCCCATCTAGTTCACATTTAATATATAAGAACAAGCTTTGCTGTGATAGAAGTTTCAGAGCTCTACAAGAATTCATACAATGGCAAGATGAATTTAAGCATGTCTGTCAAGTCTATTTTCTAATCTAAAGCCTATAATATGCAAGTAGATTGTTCAAGAGGACACAAAGTTGCTAATTTAATTTGCACAAGTTTAAGAAAATCCATAGATTTATAAACTGCTGATATTCCCCAACCTGTACTCTAATTTGAATATGGAAAGAATACCAAGTAATATTAGCTTTAATGGCATATATCCTTCAAGATGAAAAGAGTCCAAACCATTATATAACTACATAATAGTAACTATTCAGATCTTCAAAAGGATATTCCTTTCTCCGGCCCAAATCACTAGCTCGATCTCGAAGATGACTGAGACGAGTAATTTCAGTTTCCAATGCCTGCCACATAATAACAGAATCATCAGATATCAACTCAGTTTACATAAAGAAGCGCCTGTTGGAGTGCTCCAGAGTTTTTTTTTTTCGTTGTTTTGAAAATTTGTATTAGTTCAGCAACCAGACAGATGATATACCATCAGCAACACGAAGTTAAACTTCTTATATCATCTTCAACCATCATTTTGAAATTCAACATTAATTATCACCATGGACGGTTAGTCGGTTACTATCCTAAGGTTGAGCCTCAAGCATGCAACAATATAGTTCTGTACTGATATTACTAAGTGGTGATTATCATCCCCATTATTTACGCTCAAAACTTACATCTTCAACTCTCACAGCCTGAAATGCCATAGCCTTCTCTTGTATATCCCCCTACGAACAGCACACAATTCAGAATGAAGAACATCCAGTAACTTAACAAAACACTACAAAGTAATGCTGCCTCACCACAGTCAAACGATTAAGAAGTCCACATTTTATGCTTTGCCGAAGACGCTTGCATTCATCCTAGGACATCAGACAAGATAGTTAACAAGCAGATCCAGCAAAATGAAAGCAACCATTCAAGCCAACAGATTCATCAAGTACTGCAACTGGTTTGCAAAATCAATAAAGCGGAACTTTGTCCCTCAATACCAACCCAAACGCAATGTAAGCAATCATTCTAATTTCTACAGAGTAAGACATGCTTTAGATGGTAAAAGAAACAATATAATCATCCCAGTTTTTCACTCTAAATGAAGAGTTATAAAATTACATCAACAAAATAAATCATGTAAAGACACCAAAAACGACAGAATAAAGAACAAATAAAAGGGAAATGGCTTGTCACCTCAGTAAAATCTTGATTTGAGATTATATCAATTGTCACCACCTCTGTCTTGCTTAGATTTAATATTTCAAGTTGAAAAATGGTTGTTTTTTTGCCAACTCTGTAGGGCTCAGGAGCTTTGCTTGTACCTGCACAAAAATATTAAAATGAATTTATCCTACTATTACACAATTTTTATACTTCCACAAGGCAATATGAACAGTGCACAAGGCAAACATGAGGGTTTTACCAACAACTTGCACAAGCCTGTACAAATCTTGCTTTTGGGCATTGCCAGAGATTCTTATTCTCACAAAAGCACCAACAACTTTGTCATGAAATGTCTCCATATCTTCAATTAGATTCTCCACCAAACTGCGTTTCAAGTAAATTAAACAGATATTATGCATATCAATAGCTGCATAATCATCAAGGTTTGATTGCAGTCCTCTCCCATCACCCTTTTTCCGTGATTTGCGTTTCTTATCCTTAGTTGACTTCACAGGGGTATCATAGTTCCCATCAGTGTCCAACTGATTAGCTTCAGTGTCAACAACACTCCCTTGCTGATCATCCACTTGGGAGTCCTCTTTCCAAAGGAAGTGCGACTCAAGAAGCTTTAACATTTCAAAATGACCCACGCGTGGCTTCCCAAACAGATTCTGAAGCCTTGAATCACAAATTATTTGACTTTTGCGACGAGGATCACGGAGTTTGTTCCTTTTTATGTATTCCAGCAGGAGAGCTTGTACATCAAATTGAGAACAAACCGACTTGTCGCCATTCCTCATGTGCACGACAAACTCCAAAAGCTCCTTGGAGGCCCACTGAATTCTTTCATCAGATGTTACCCCTTCAGCTCCACTGCCTGTTGCTGAGTTTGGTAAATTTCCTTCCCTAGAACGAGAATTCATTCGTTTTCTACCCCTTCTTCTTTTAGGGGCTGTCACTTCCATATTAGCAGAACTGTCTGATCCTGACCCTTTGTCATTATGAATGTTATAGACTTCATCTGTTGAATCTTGCATACCCATGTTTATTTCAGGTCCTTTCCATGGGTTTTTAGCTTGGGCAATTTCTTCAGAAGTTAGAGAGAACCTCGCTTTTAGGTCAATCAAATAATCCTTGAAAAGATACTCCCAGCTGTTTTTGTCATCAAAATTCACATGGCCCTGCCAAAGTACAAAAGGACAAGTACATATATCAGAATGAAAGTACACTTACAAAAGTCAAGTCATAATGCACAACAAAAACAGAGATAAAATGGATGTAGGAAGGCAAAGTAGATTCTCTTCTACAAGTAGAAATCTCCAGTGATAAACCACTACAAATTATGTATAAACCAAGCATAAGAACAGGCAGCATCAAGTTAGGAAGGACTTAAGATATTAACAATTGACTCATATAAAGAAGAAGAAGAATGAAATCAGTATGAAGGTAAGTCAACGACCAGAGAGTGGGAAAACTGAAGGGTACAGGATGATTCGGCTAATAGAAAAGCTACTGATGAATGCAGATGAACACAACATTGATTGGAGGAGTTGGAGCATCATGAATACAAGAAATTTACATCAGAAACATTCCATGGCCTCAGTTAAAAAGATTGTTCATTGACCACAAGCTTATTTACAACCTGCATGAAAATCTAATTTTTTAATCTCAAAATACTAACTTTTGTGTGTTGATCTCCACCATAAAAGTTTGGATTTTTATTAGTTAGTTACTTCATTACGAAGTGTTACTGAAATTTAAGAAAGCATCCTTAGAGGCCCTAGAGTAACAAGTATTTATTGTTCACTCGTGCTATGTGTTTCTTTGAAATAATATGATATCACATAATATATTCACCGCTACAATTGGCCATCTGATGCCACATTAGATTACAACTTAAACTTCACCCAAAGACTTGTGTTCCTTCGTTATATAGATTTGTAAAGCAAAGAATCTTATAGGTTGTCCATAATAGAATTTGAGAAAAAGAGCCTGCAAAACAATAATAGCAACAGTAATATGGAAAGATAGAACAGGAACATACCATCTCCTCGTTTCCTTGTCCATCCCCTTCAATCAATAGAACAGTTTTCATGCATGTCTCACAGAAGCCTTTATTACCTCTAACACAAAATATAACAGCATCTTTGATGCACCCCTTGCATAAGGAAAATGTACATGTATAACACATGTAATAGGCATTCTTCCCACAGCTGCTGCAAAGGTGCCAACCTAAGTATTGAAAAATATTACCATGTTGACTTTAGATAAGTTACAAACTAAGCAGCCAAAGACGTGAGATACATTGCATAAATTGTAAGACAATAGCTTCAAATAAAGAATGACAAATGAAGAAGCAAAAGCCAAAACATTATGCGTAAAAGACAACCTCCACAACGCTTGAGTCATCAAGAACACTTATACAAGGAAAAACATGAAATACTTTAAGCATAATTGTTGTATCTGCTTATGTAATGACAACAACGTAAAAGAACATAACCAATCACCTTCAATTTCAAAAATGTTTCCAGACAAGCACTTAAGTCATAAAGTTCCAAGGGCAATGTTGTAAGGCATTACTAAGAAATTCATCCAAATAGACCTAGGCCAAGAAAATAAGTAACTATATAGTCACACACATTTAGAAGCTCCTGAAGCTAGAAGCCAGAGTCTAACCCATGTCACAAAAACGTACTTTGCATTGACCACAATCCAATGGGGGATGCACACATGAACTATTTTAGATATCCTTTTAAATTTAATAACTTGCATTCCCTTCTCAGGAGCCTTTTCATTTGCACATTTTGCTTTCCCCCAAAACACTTCTCTAAGTGCACATCTTTCACTTCTTCTGGAGGAAGAAAAAAATCCATTCAGAAAAGCAGTTGGCATTAGCAACCCAAATGCCAAATGCCATGGAAATGAGATTAACTGCATACCCCTCCATTTTCATCCATCCAGACTACAAGTAAAGTTGTCCAAAATCCACCAAATAGACAAGTTAACAATAGATAGTGGTCTGACCAAACCCACCAAAGGCTTTACAGAAGAATCGAAATTTATAGAGCCGGTGAATTTGCAATCATTAACAATCAGAAAGCATGGAATTAAAGTTGGATATAAGGCATACAACTACTTGAAGGGATAAAGGTTACTTGATTCGTTGAACTTAGGAATCTCTAGTTGCTTAGAAGTAAACTCCATCACTAATGTTTGTCAAACATTGTCCAATTCTAACTTCAAAATTCTCTCTTTTTTAACTTGTGTTTATCAAGACTCCACATTACTTACTTTTTAGAGTTAAATGGCCTTTTGCCTTTTCATTATTGTAGTACAGATAACTCTTGAGCTCAAGGATGGGAAAGGACATGCGGGTAAGAACCTTCTTCAAACCAAAAGTGATATGGTCGTGTTTGCAGCCTAATCACGTCAAATCCCTAAAGCAAAATGGTCTAAGAAAGTGACAAAACCTTACTGCGTTTTGATTTTTCTCAACAAAAACTCCAAGATTATACAAGAAAAATAACAGATGTTGAAGCAGACTGTACAACTCTTGGCATACCCACTGTTATAACTTTGATCCTTAATCATATCCAATAAGCACAAAGTCCATGTACAATCAACATCGTAGCCCGCTCGTAACTTGTATAGGAAGCCAATATTAAGATTGTCTTCATGATCTTCAAGACTTCAGTGGCTTCTTCAAGCACCAAAGGTTGATGATTTAGTAATAGAGATTTTTTCCGTCTCTATTTTAATGCAAACATGGTTATTACCAGTCAATGCCATTGGGACTTCAAAAAGTTCATGGAATTTAATTGTTAGATGAAACGTTACACTTGAAACGAGGCACAATAACCCAATATGGTGAGCTTGCAAAATTAAACAGTAGATAAGAGCATCCTGTCCCTTTGCACAAGTCCACTCCTGCAAGATTGCTGTTGTGGACATGAACCCTTTCGTCAAAACAAGAAAAGGCAACAACTTCAACAGTTTACAAGAAATGATGAATTAGTCTAGCTGACAAGGGAGTTGAGATTCAATAAGTTCTCAAGGTATCCAATCAGTAATCTTTTGTTGAATTTCTACTTTGAAATCATCAAAGAACATTATTAGTAGCTAATGTTTGATAAAAGAAACTTACCAAATTTACTACCACTAGTACAAATCCCACAAGTATTACTGTTACAAAGGAAAAGAAGAGACTGCTTATGAAAAGTAGCATAGACATTGGCAATTTATTATTTAATGCTTATGCATCCTTCCCTAGAAAATAATTTCCCTAGTCTAGTGGAGTCTCAAAAATCCAAAAGGGCATAAAAGACTAGAACTGAAGTCCAGACAAACAACAAGCTTAATGGTCCATCAACACTGAAATTCAGGACTTGGGAAAAGAAATGAAAGATTTTAAGAGCCAAAAAACAGAAAAGTTGAGTAAAAGAACTTACCACAATTCCATTTCCCCTTAGATTGAAAGAATGCATCATCTCTATTAACGCAAGCAGGATGATATGCCTTAGGGCACCCCCTGTAAAGAACCTTAACGAGTCAAGCAAAATGTTGAAAGAATGACAATATGAACAACCATACAAAATACGCCTAAGACTACTCCATTGACAGCAATGAAACTAATGGCCGTTTTACCTGCGGTCACAGAGAACAAGAGAACCTCCATCAAAACAAATGAAACAGACATCCTCCCCTGACTTTCTCCTTGAAGGGACTCTAGTAGGAATTTTTGTACTTTTTCCTCTTTTCCTCTTCCTACCAGCACTTTGTCCTGTTTCCTCTGTTTCCTCTTCTGCCCCCTCAGTTCCCTCAGCCATTTCTGTCTCCTCCACTTCATTTGCTTTCCCTGCTTCTTCTTGCACTTCCATCTCTTCTCCCACAGCATCCAACTCCATCTCCTCATCCTTATCCATTTCCATCTTTTTAGCGTCCTCCTCTGCCTCCACTCCAATTTCAGTCAATTGAACGTGCTCCGCTGCATCTCCAGCCTCATCCTCCATCTCATCCAACACCTCTACATAATGTTGATTTGTATCCACTTCAGTCTGCTCTTCCACCGCAATCTTGCCACCCACCTCCTTACTCTGCACATTTTCCTCTTTGACTTCCTTCTTCATATTACCTTCCCTACAATGATCAACATCCACCATATTCCTTTTCTCTGTCAGACATATCTTCTCCACAGTTTCCGTTCCATCTGCAATCACTGTCCCCTCCGTTTCATCGATAACATCTGCCTTCAGTTTCACTTCAGAGCCCTCCCCCATTTCAATACCCTCATGCTTCATATCCTCTGCTGCGCCAGACACCTCTGGGCCTGTTGCAAACTGCATCTCCTTTTCCTCTTCGGGATCTTCATTTATTCGTCCTACTGTTTCCTCTGTTGAACATGACACCTCTGCCAACACTCCCACCCGCACCTCTGTTTCCTCTTTGGGATCTTCCTCTATCCCTCCCACTTCCTCTGTAGCATGAGACACTTCTGCCACAATTGCCTGCGCCTCCTCTTCCTTTTTGGGATCTTCCTCCTCCATTCTTCCCATTTCCCCTATTGCATCAGACACTTCTGTCACCATTGCAGCTCGTCTCTCCTCGTCCTTTTTGGGGCGTTCCTCCACTATTTCCACTGTTTCCTCTGTTCCACCAGGCACCCCTTCCATTGTTGTTTCCCGGGTTTTCCCTTCCCCTTTGGGATCTTCCTCCTCTATTCCTCCCGTTTCCCCAACTGCACCCGGCACTTCTGCCACCACTGAGACTCGAGTCTCATTTTCCATTTTGGATTCTTCATCTTCAATTCCTACTGTTCCATCTGTTGCAACAGACACCTCCGCCACCATTGTGTTCCGTGCTTCTTCTTCCTTTCCCGGATGTTGATCCTCTATTTTTAATGTTGCACCAGCTACTTCTGCCTCCACTGCCCTCATCTGAAATCCATCTCCAATGCCCACACCTTCATCCTTTCTATCCCCATTTCCATCTGTTACCAATGCTTCCACTCTCGTTCCAATTTCCTCTACCTTGCGAGCCTCCTTCATTCCCTCAACAACATTCGCTTTCCCCCAATCACCCACTTCAGCAATCCTCATCACATTCTCAGTCACCTCTCCTCCACCATCTCCCGATTCCACATCAGCAACAGCCGCCGCCTCCGTCTCAATCTCTTCGTTCACCGCCTGTTCACTCACTTCGGCTCTCAAATTCCCCTTTTTTATACCAATTAACTGGTTGCTCTCTCCATCCCTAGCAATTCCATCTCCTCCGGTCTCAGCCGCCGGCGATTGAGACGACTGGCCACCGCAAACACCAACTGGCAATCCATCCGAACCCTCTCCTGCAACCACTCCGAGCTTCTCAAGAAATGGCGGTGATTGGTCAGAGTTGCCGAAGACGGCAACTGTTCCCGATTCGTGCGACATGGACATGGGTCGAAGCTCCGAGTCGCAATTTGGATCCGGGGGTTCTATTACCGGTTGGGATTGGGGATCTAGAGGTTTCGAGTTCTCATCTTCTTCGGCATCCATTTAGCAGATTGATATGATAAGCAAGAAAACCCTAACAAAATTAGGGTTTAGAAAGATTTGGGGAAGAACTGGTGTGTTACGATGAAATATGCAAACTGTTATTTACTGTTGCTTTGTCTAGCGAAGAAAGCGATAACGAGATTAGTAAATAAGGGCTCGGGATTTGTTACACAGCACCTCTAACTTTTATACTTTATGAGCCACGTCGATTGGGCTTTTCTACCGATGTGGACTTTTATTGGGCTTTTTCTTACAAACATTAATCCGGTCAAGACTTTATTTGTTAATGGGTCTAAGTCTCTAATTCACTTCCTGTTACTTTCTTTAGGGGAAAAAAAATAATTATTGAAGGTTAAAGTTGGAAATTATCACTTTTTTACAATTTATTTATTTTTGGTTCTTTCGTCTATCTCCACATGAAGACTTTCATGTAATTGTCCACAGAAGATTATCCCATGCTATCAATTTATTATTCTCATAGGGGAGAGTAAAGCAGAATTTGAAAGGAAGATTATCCTTGTTGATAGATTGAATCATTTTGACTTCTTTACATTTGGTATATAATGGATTTTGGTATTTGATTATTCTACCAAAAATTTGTATAAGCATTGTCATTCTTCATTACATTTTAGGCCAAGCATTTGTAAAAAATGTCATTAGATGTTCATTTAAAGCAAATCATAACTTCATTTTTAAGTGAATTCGCTCAATAGAAACCATATTAATACTTAATACATGTATTAGCAACCTAATGTAACAAAGTGGGTAATATGAAGGTTTTGTCTAGCATAAGAAACTATATCCCTTAAAGTTTTTGGAGAATATTAAAAAATATATACGATTGTGTGACCAAGGGTGTTCTTAATGGAAAAATTAATGAGAAATTATAAAGTACACTGATTTGATGCATGATTATGTATGAAAATGTATTCGTTAAAGGTTTTGTCTAATACGGTTTAGAAAATAGTCGTTTAGTCAACCATGTTCTTGTTTTAAAATGTTGGAATGAATTTGTCAATTACATAAATTGGAATAGGATCATGTATCAAATTACTTCCAATAAAGTAGTTTTAATATGGTTAATTACACAGTTATGTGGTTAATCATGTTCTTGATTATATTTTAGTAGGGACTCCTACGTGAGCCATGCTATGATGCCATGTATAGGCTGCTAGATAATGTCATTTATGGGTCTTGTTATGTTAAGCGGTGACAATAATGAATACAACTTGTAATCATGTGTGGGCTCTTTTTACTTAGAAGGGAAGAGTGTTCAAGATAATTTCCTTTAGACCATGTTTATAAAGGACAATATAGAACTAAAAAGTTGCACGTAGGTCTCAACTTCACTGAGCTCCACTAAAAGGCATGGCATGCATTCTTAACCCTATATTATCATTTTCTGGTTATGGTAATCAAAGTGTGTGTGTGTGTGTGTGTCTACTTTGCCAACTGTTTGGGTTGTGGGCGGAGAAAGAGTGGACGTGGGGACTCGGGTCGGGGCGTAGCCCAACTAAGAGAGCCATTCCATTTAGGGCAAGATAGAATGGCGGGCATGAACGGTCTGGTGTCCAAGCCAATTGGTCATACAACGATTACTTCACTAATTTTTTGAGTATTAGCTGCCTACCAATATATTGTAAGGCCCCATCATATACCCTAGAAATATTATAGCATGTCTATAGTGTATTAAGAAGTGAACATAACGAATTATGTGCGTCTAAGTATAGTAAGAGACATAGTAGTACTTAATGTAAAAGACATAGGTAAATGAGTAATTTGATTGTTTCATCATGGACATACATACTTAGACGTGAAATATAGATGGGTATTTTTGACATGTTTGCTTAGATTTATAAGTGTGATGTGAGGGGAATTGATAAAAAAAAAGTATTCCATAAGCAAATGGGATGTTTTTGGTTAAATAGGATGTGTTTTTGTGTTGTTTTTGCATGATAAGACCGAAGTTAGTTAGTTTAGGGTGTGTACCTCATTGGATGGATAGGTTCCACTGAACATACTTCTGTAATTTGACCATATCTCAACCCGTATACCTCTAAATTGGATAATTCAAGTTGGAGATTAAACAATAGGCATAGATAGAAAACTTTCATGAAGGAATTGAAATTGATTATGCCTCTAAGATTTTGAATTCTGGCTTGAAGTTGAATTATGGATGTTGTCCCTGTTTTCGAACAGCCTGTGTTGGGACCCGATCTGAGAACCGGATCTCAACCGAAAAATGGAATAAAAAACGAAATCGGAAAGAACGGATAGCGCAACAAGGAAAACGAAGGATCGCAAATTGGAATACACATCGAAGCGAATCGGAAA
>JANZLX010000213.1:36268037-36282255 GCA_025531955.1 Erythroxylum orinocense
ACCTTATACACAGTACTCATGTCCTTAAGATCATGTTTGCATTAAAATAACTCATTTATTCCTTTAACAAATTATAATGATTTGAAGTCAACCACATCAAAACAATCCATTCTTTAGGTTATGACATCAATTAACTGCATAACTTATCAAGCTCATAACCAATTAATCAAAAAATAATCTAGGCTCATTACTAGACTTAATCAAATCCAAATATACCAATTAAGAGTGAAATTTCTCAGCTCGTTGGACATGTACACAGGGCTGAAATTAAAATTCCAGAATTTGTCATCAACATCACTAATGTGTGTAACTTTACTACTTTCAATACTTTACGAATTTTACAAGATTAAAGACATCACTAATACTTGAAATTTTCCAGATTTCATGTCCTTTAAGGTTACTTCATTTCAGGTTAATTTAACTTCTATATTGGTTACACTAAGGCTTACAAAATTATGCTCACTTATATCATTAACAATCACTTTTTACAAACACATCTACAACTCAGTCACTTTTTACAAACACATCTACAACTCTAATTTTTCATATTAAAAAATGACTTAATAACACCTATCTTTAGCATGAATTCCTCATCAATTATACTTCAAATCTCAATCTAATTCATCCATACAATAGCCCATAAACTACTATTTTTGTATATGTAAAAACAAAATAGAAAAGTACCCATTCATTCTCCATTTTCCAGCACATCTTCAACATCAACATCATATACAATCTATCCCAATTTAATCATCATAACTTTCTATTATAACATGACATCAAGAACAACACTTTACTTACTTGTCTAGCTAAAATTTCCACCTCAATGATCAAGCTAACTTAGCTCTCCAAGCATGCAAAATCATCCAAGTACAAGATGGAAGAAAAAATGATTTCAGTAAAGGCAAAATGATGATGGAAGTTTATAGCTATCTTTGAGTAGATTTTTTATGTGGATCTTGAAATGACTATGAACAAAATTGAACTAAGATTCAGTAGCTGTGAGGGTTTTGGTGGTGTGAGTAATGGAAAGAAGGAGAATGAACAAAATAGAAACTACTCCTGTAGTAGCTTGACTCATAAAATGCTAGGTGTCTCCATATTACAATGGCATGTGTCACTTAGCATGTAAGCCAGTTATCCCCTCCATAAGCTGCCAAATGTCACCTAGCTACTAGTCCATTTGTCACTCATTCATTGTTACCATTTTTCAATTAACTACCTATGCCAAATGTTATTCATTTATCTATGTCAAATGTCACTCAATTTATAGGCTTAGTTATCCTAATTTTTCATGTGTCAACTTGTCTTACCACTTGGTATTTTTCCTAGACCAAATGTACATTTTAATTCATCAATTTTCCACTTGTAATATTAAATTCCACAGCAAACCAAAATTCAAGAAACAAAAAATACACAATTCACATCATAATCATTTTAAACCTTTCATATCCCGAAATATGTCAATTGAATGCATATATTATCTTTGCAACGTGTACTAATTCATAATTCATGTATGTCTACTATTGATATGTATGTGAATATTGATATGCATGTGAATAAAATGCAATTCATGAATTCTCAATGATATGGCCATGTGCAATATTCTAAGGTTCTAATTGTTATTATGAAAAACGGGCTATTACATCAAGACTTGGAGCTATGACGGGTTGGGAGAGATTAGTGGTGACGATGGCGACTAGTGATGATGACAACTAAAGGAAGGAAGGGTGAGGTGGTAGAGACTATGTTGAGACAATTGGAGGAGAGTGAAAGTGACATGAAGACGATTGGACTTTAGAGAGACAAGGGAAAGGGAGACTGACGCTGAGGAGAGGAGGTTGCACGGAAAGAGGGAAGCAGAAGAATAAAGTGGAAGCACACTAGGTTTGTGGTAACTTTAGTTTTTTTTTTTTTTTTTTGCATTTCAATCCTCGAGTTTTATAAATTTTTATAAATTAACCAGTATTTAGCTGGTATTTCAAATACTATCCGTTGCCAGCCAAAAAGACTAATAGGCCGATACCACCAATCGGTATGATACTATTAAAATTTTAATCATTTTTTGGCTGATACAGTACCATCTGGTCCATACAAGCGAATGCGAGATTTGCATCCTTTTGGATATAACCTTTTAATATTAAACCGCTTATTTTATCTGGTTGATTTTGTTTCAACTTTTCAACACGTTATACAAATAAAGAAGAATATTTGAATCTATCATAATTATATTCATTAAGGGATTTCTAAAAGATGCGGTTATTTTATATTAATTTTTTGTGGACCACTTATTCTGTTATCGTAGTTTTAATGTTATACCTAGGGATGGCAATGGGTAGGGTTCGGTTTGGGTTTTACTCTACCTATATCCATATCCATTTTTTATGACTCAACCCATATTCATATCCATATCCATCGATTTTTACGATTTACTACCCATATCCAAATCCATTGGATTGGGTAGTGCGGATATGGATCGGGTTGAAAACCCACTGCCATCCCTACTCATAACATCATAAACTAATAGCTAGATGTCTCAAAAGTTAAGGAGCAGACATGGGGATGAAAGGACCTTCAAACATTTCTTACATGACAGGTAGTCAAACAGTCCTTAGGTAACATTCATTTAGTTATTACAACCACAGACGCTGCAAAACTAAATGACATGTTCTATCAGAGAATAAGTGCTCCATATCATCATCTGCTTTCCTTCCTATTAAAATATAGTTTCCATATTACTCCTCGCTGCCAATAAAATTTGAACATTTCGACTTACATGAGAATCTAACTGAGGAATCTTAATAAGCTAGGACATATTGCCACAGCTCAGTCCATATCCATCAGTAGTACCTCCTGGGATAGCGGTCCACCATCCTTCCAGAAGGACATTCAATTGCCCTATGTCCTCGACCCCCGCAGTTGTGGCAGATCATCAATGGTCCCATACAGTCCCTGCTCATGTGACCGTACTGGTGGCAATTCCTGCAAACGATGTCTTGGTAGCTACTGCTGCGAAAGCTACTACCCCTGTCTCCAATAACGTTGCCTTTAGGGCAATACCTAGCCAAATGTCCAGCTATATTGCAAAGGTTGCAAATAGGTTCGTTTGGGCAGTCCCGTGCCAGATGGCCAGTCTTTCTGCAGTTATTGCATGCCTTGTCATTTGTACAATCAGCTGCTATATGGCCCTGCTTATAACAGTTGTTGCACAGCCTAAGGTCACCAGGTGGCAATGGTGGAGCTGTACAGTCCCTAGCACGATGTCCAGCCTTCCCGCAGGTGTGGCATATACCCTCATTTGGACAGTTGCTGGCCATATGCCCAGGCTCCCGACAGTTCCAGCAGAGTGACTTTGTAGTGCACTCGGAAGCAATGTGCCTACAGGGTTTTTCAGACATGAAAAATTCAAAAAACTCATTCATTTGTTATTTCAATGCAAAAGAAGGAATTGAAATATGAATGCATCAATACACGCTTGATAATCTTACATATCAATTAGTTTTGAAGGAAAAAAATTACCTCCAACTTTACAAGAAAATACCAACTACGCATCAGCATTTGGGAACATAAACATTGTAAAAACTGATTAAATGGTAATCAAACCCTTCATATACAAAGCAGTTGTCTCAATTTAAAATTAACCAAATATCTGCAATTACGAAAGTACAGAACTCAACGCTAAAACCATCTAGGAATTGCTTGAGGTGACAAAATTGCCACTGTCTTCTTTTCTTGAAACTTCCAAGGTCAAAAACAATACAATAATCCTATAACATGTCTCAAAATTGGAGATTCTAAAGATGGAAGCTAAATAAAAAATCTCTACTTGAAGACCATTTAAGGTATATTTTGAAGTAAATTTGGAGTTACAGATTAGGAGCTTTCCCAAACAAGCAGGAACACCAATTAAACAACAAAGCAGTGTTCATATTGTGCACATTGCATGATTCTTGCAACTAAAATTTGGCAGACTTTTCAAAGCCAAGGAAGTATAGTGAAATTTTGATATGCAAATCTTGTATAGAGAAAATATTAGAAGATATCAATTAACAAGCCGTGCTTGAACCATATGCCACAAACACTAAATGTATAATAAGAATCCATACCCAGGAAGGCCACAGTTATGACATATTGCCACATTTGGGCACTCTTTAGCGAAATGACCTGGCCGTTTGCAGTTCTTACACAGATTGCTTTGGCTGCTAACAAAACCATAGAAAACAGACCATTAAGCAGAACATAGAAGCATACTGAAAAGATAAATTCACGCAAGAGCAGTGCAGCAATTTTAGTTCATCTTAAACAGATCTTGTCTATAACTACTCCACTTTGCAGCAGCATGTAATACGCCAGGGATTAATTTGACTAAATGAGCTTACAAAATTCCCAACCATATATCAAAATATTTCCTTGAAGTGAGCAGAGGGCGCACTAGAAGCAGCAGAAGTTTCAAAGAAGCATATCTAATACCCATTTTACTCCAGAAAGCCACTTCAAGAGCACAAGAAGTGGGAGATAAGCTGAATTATTGAAAACTAGAAAACCTGAAACCCCGACGGGACTCTCGTCTGTATGGTGCACCACGGTAGGAAAAGCGATCGGATCGGATC
This sequence comes from Erythroxylum orinocense, assembly GCA_025531955.1. Lineage (NCBI taxonomy): Eukaryota > Viridiplantae > Streptophyta > Magnoliopsida > Malpighiales > Erythroxylaceae > Erythroxylum > Erythroxylum orinocense. The sequence goes on from JANZLX010000213.1 coordinate 36,272,648, forward strand.
TTACGATCCATTGGACTCCTGCTCCTGCTCCTGCTTCTTCTTGGGCTCTTGCTATCTGTACTCATGTTCCAACTTCCCCCAAAAAACCTACCAACACTGTTCTGCAAACACACGACCAACAACAACACCAGCTGCCCCCTCCCTGTCCACATTACAACCACACCCGTCATCATCCATTACTAGAACTCAAATCCATCACCAACCCTTCAAAACAAAAACACCATTTCCCAACTAGAAACAACAAAATGCTTTTTTTCATACAAAATCCATTAGATCAGTTACATGCCACCATTGTCCCTTCCCCAACACCAGGAAAATAATGAACTATTTCTTCGCCCACATCATTTAAGCATCTTATGCAACATTGTCCTTTCCCATGCAACATCAAGCTCAGGTAGTTGTAGAACTTGACAAAAACTCCCACCTTCTAAACTAATCATGCAAACCACATTTGTTACAGTTCTAGAGACTAAAAGGGAGGAGGAAAATAGGAACCTATCAGAGCTTATGATCAGATTAAAGAGAGAAAACTAAGCAACATCATATAAAGCTCTCAAACAGAAACAACATACTCTGGAATTCGGGAGGCATGGAAAACTAGACTGAAGCTACACTAAAACTCACAATATGTAACCAGGGTTCAATATGGGTTCAACATAGACTTAGTTGTAGAACAAAAAACGGTTACATAAAATCACGTCTCTTAATCGACATTGGATGTCTCCAAAGTTGTCTTCCACTTTGACAAATATACCATACAGAGAAGAACACCCAACTCATTGCCCAAAGTTGAACATTTTCAACAAAGTCACAAGCTGTGTTTGGCTGGTTTGCAGAGCACCATTAGAGTACAGAAAAACCACAACAATACCTAATCGATTGCCAAAAGTTCAACATCTTCAACAAAGTCACAAGCTGGCTTTGATTGGTTTGCAAAGCACCGTCAGAAGATAAAACACCCCCACTACATCTTCAATAGGAGGATACTTTCATACAAGAACATGGGCATGAAAAGCTTTTAACATTCGTATTTACCGAACTCCATCGATTGATATTGTAATCAGGCAAGAGTAAACACCCAAATAGCAATACAAGCACCAAATGGTTGACCAGTCCAAGAAAGTTATACACAATAACCCAAAATCACAAGAACCGTATAAACAAACACAAAAACAAAGCATCACTAAGTTCCAGATTTAAGAAAACTCCACCATCCCCTCAGGGCCAAATAGCAAAACAGGAGCCAGAGAAGACAGTTAGTAACAAATTCAGCGAGCGAAGATAAGATTCAAACCATAGCATCTGGTTCTCGAAGCGAACTTATACTCAGCCCCTAAACTCAAAAAGAGCAAACTTTCAAAGGATTAAGGATACGCACCCTAGTTCATAAGCTCAGCAACGAATACGGCCTTCGAGTGCAGTGAACGGACGGAGAATCTACGGATTTGCAGATTTATCCTACAAGGGGCAATTTTGAAGAGCAACGGACCAGAATTTGCTTCGAATCGGATTATATTCAGCTTTAGAACAAGGGTTTCAAGGCCCAAGTCCACAATTTCTATACAATTTTTTTTTAAAGATAATTTCTATACAATTTGTTTATGATTAGTTGAACAAATTAGCTTATTGTACTTGTATTTGTCCTAAATATTTGAGGTACGAAAATATTTTTTAAAAAATATATAAAAATTTACATATAATTAATGTTCATTTTTTTAATTTTTATAAAACGAAAAGTCTTATATACTGATGCAAGTATGCTTATGTTATTGAATTTTAATTATACGATAATGATAAATTAAAAAAAGTTACTTCAACATATCATTATGCAAATCTAACAAAGTTTTTTTTTCCAAAAATCATAATTTTTAATTTAAATTGTAAGAGCAATAAATCAAATGATTATAGATGACAATGAGTTAGTCTATAGGGCTTTTTTTTTTAGGTGTAAACCATCCGGTATCCGACGCCACACGGGCAATCGACTAATCCGGATTCGAGCCGGGTAGGACTATATAGGCGGCAAAGCTCTCCCTCATAAGTGTAACTCTATTCTCAAGACTCGAAACCGAGAGCTTGGTTAAGGGAGGAGTAGCCTCAGTCACTCCACCACAACATTTGTGTGTTAGTCTATAGGTTGGATTCAGGTCTTTTTAATGAGTCGGCTCATGAATTAACCTAGGTTCAGATAGACCTAAGGTTCAACTATTCTAAATAAAACAACATTATTTTATTTAGAAGAGTTAGGACTCGAACAAGTTTAGACTTAAATTTAATTAAAAATGTTATTTTATACTTTAAATTTTTAAAAAATAATTTTAAAAAATTGCAGTCCCTGTGATCTCTTTCTTGTGACAAAGGCAAGGGTTCCCTTTTTTTACTTTTTTCTTTCCTTCTTTTCAAACTAAAACAATAATTTTGACGTGTGAAAATTTTGACATTCACGTGTTAATAAAAGAAGTGGGGTTGGTCATGTTGCTAGGTGCTTATGCGGCAGCCAATTGTAGCCTAAGCATTATGCCTAAAGTGGAGTTGTTCGAGTCTGGGTGCAACCAACCGAAGAAAGGAACAAACAATATATTAAAGAATGCCTCTTCTCTCTGACTCTTGTTTACTCCTTTTGTCCTAATATGTGATGATTTCTTACTTCTGTCAAGGGCAAAGTACCTGCCCAGAAGAAACTTAAACCCATATTTGTACAAAGAATCCAACAGATGCACATCCTAGTCCTATATTGCTCATCCGATCACTAATAGAACTTACAGAATAAACTGATGAATGCTAATGAAACAAGGACAAACAAAGTAACGAGAACAAATGAACTGATACCTTATTTGAAAGCATAAAAACTAGGGCAGCGCTTAAGGTGTACGCACGGTTGCAACTTGCAGTGCAGACAGCAGAAAAAGATAGGACTCGCAATCAGAAGATTCCCCAGAACTTGGCTCAGCCCACTGTCATAGCATCTCTTGTTTCCAGTAGTGACTCATTACTGAAATTTCTTTTATACCAATTTGGCAATAGCTTCAGGGCTTCTCATGAATCTGTCTTTCATTTCAAGCATCTTCAAACTTGTCTCAAGAGCAACATATATGATCTATACCTTTTTAATGAGCAACCAATTTAAGAAAACAGAGTTTCATTGCACTTCCACAGTAATCATTACATCAAACAAACTATTCTATGCTGTGTTTACTTGCTACCAAGCATTTACCTTTTTCCCTTAAACAACTATATTTTTGTTGGACAAATACACAAAAGCCTAAGAGCACCGCCCGTGCTGATTACGACATAGAGGATAAGAATCTGCATAGGACAAACAAATCCCTACTATCTCTCTGTCCTCTGCCTTCTGTTCCGTCCCGCCTGGGAATCAAATTCTTCCGTCTAATTACGGTGAACATGTCCAAGTACTTTTCCTTCCCATGAACAGAATTACATACATAGTCCCCAAGCTCTCAAAACCTTCCTGTTATGCTTGAACAAAAAACTTAGAGACCAATATCTCTTCTTTTCTCTTTTTTTGCCAATTATATAAACTACTGATTGTTCTAACAACATCATTTTAAGTTGAAATTCATGGGCAAAACCAATCTGTTCACTTTTCTATCTTCAATTGTAAAAAGTTTCAAAATGTTAACTTTGACGATGAAACCAGTATTTCAAACCATGAATGCCAAGTTAGTAATATTGCGACAGGTTATGGAGGTGGGATCTCTTGTTGGATGTGAATTTTCACTTCCATAACAATCTTTCCCTATTTCACCTTCGCTTTTATTGCAGAAGGAAGGGACCAATGAATAAAAGGTTAACAAACCCCACTTTAGCTATAGCCAAGCCAAGTATTGGACACTCACTAACATGTGAAACTATCTGACACAAGCCAGCCAGTGTCGGCACTTGCACTCCATCCCACTCTCGACTTCTCTCTCGTGACACTTACCTAAAGGCCACCAAATCCAAGACCTTAAAAACACCATAACACAGACACCAAAACATAAAGATACAATCTTTTAACAAACCCATGAAGCCCTTTCAACTCTCCTCTCTTGTTCTCATCATTTCACTGCTTGTTTCCCACTTGCCCCTGTTTCTGTCAAGCTACCATGACTACAACGACGCATTGTCCAAGTCCATTCTCTTCTTTGAGGGCCAAAGGTCAGGTTACCTGCCACAAGACCAACGTGTAACTTGGCGAGCCAATTCAGGCCTGAGTGATGGGTGGACTTATAACACAGACCTCACTGGTGGGTACTACGACGCCGGTGACAATGTCAAATTTGGCTTTCCAATGGCATTTACAACCACAATGTTGGCTTGGAGTGTAATTGAGTTCGGTGATTTGATGCCACCAGGTGAGCTGAGAAACACCCTTGTGGCCACGCGTTGGGCAACCGACTACTTGCTCAAAACTGTTTCACAACCGAACCGTATTTTTGTCCAGGTAAGTAGAGTGCTATGTTTCGTTTGCTTGGACTGAATTAGTTGGTGACTGTGGTTGGCTAGTTTTCGGATTATTGTGGACGTGGGTGGTTCGCGGTACACTTCATAGATACCTCTCGTGGATTGACCCTTGTGGTCCAGGCAGGTCATCACTAAGCGGTTGACGTTGGTTTTGACGAAATTGAGAATTTACTAGTCTCCAAATGTGTGTTTGTCTCTTTCTTTATGGGAGATGGGATTCAGCATTCATGGATCCGAATACTGATACAGAGTTGGTGTTGAAATACTTTAATCTAAACTCCTAACTGCTACTGCCGTAAGTTTAATACCATTTGACAGTGATGGATAATGAATAAAATGAATCCATTCTTAATCAGAAGTGACATTGCCCTTTTCTGTTGGTTACCTTTCTATCAAGAACCGCCTTTTAACCTCATCACTCTCAGTTTCATTGAACTTATATTTGCCGTCTACTGGACTAGAATGGTTAGTGATCCTTGATGAAAAACTTGCTGTGCATTTCAGAGTAGAGTATTGATAGTGGATTATAAAAAACAAAAAATTTTCATCTTGGTTATTGTTCCTGACTGACATTTTTCTCTTTCTGATTTTTTTTTTCATTTAGCATAAGCTGTTGTTAAGTCGAACTTAAATAAAAGCTTGACCAATCGGCCCAACTCTCTATCCTTGAATTGGATTGATGTTGATATATGCATCCTGAGAGCTCAAACTGCATGTGACTTCCTTTTGACTAACGCAAGTCTAACTCAATGTCTGCAGGGCGACTAGTAGATGTCCATTTACCAATTTGTAATGTAATTTGTGCAATTTAATGCTATGTCACAACAGGTGGGGGATCCAATTGCAGACCATAGTTGCTGGGAAAGACCAGAAGACATGGATACTCCTAGGACTGTTTATGCCGTTGAGGCTCCAAACCCGGCGTCAGATGTTGCCGGCGAGACTGCAGCTGCATTGGCCGCTTCTTCCATGATATTCCGATCATCTGACCCAGGATATGCTGACACATTGTTGAAAAATGCCATCAAGGCCTTTCAATTCGCTGACAATTACAGAGGAGCTTACAGTGACAACTCCAATATCAGAGATGGCGTCTGCCCATTTTATTGTGATTTTGATGGATATCAAGTAAGTAGCCAACTTATTTAAGATGTTTCTGAGTTGTGTTATAAATCTATATCTGTTTCCAATGATTCTTGTCAGGATGAGCTGCTATGGGGGGCTGCATGGCTTCGGAGAGCATCTTATGATGATAATTACCTTAGCTATATCGAAAGCAATGGGAAAACTCTTGGTGCTGATGATAATATTAATGAATTTGGTTGGGACAACAAGCATGCTGGCCTCAACGTCCTTGTCTCCAAGGTCTCTGCCAACTTTTTTTCTTTTCTTGACGAAAAACATCCCTAATACCATCGCCATCAACCTTTAACACGTTATAAGTAGTGTGAAATTATGCATAACTTGTCCTAATTAAGGTTCTATTGTTGGTACAGGAAGTACTGCAAGGAAACATGTACTCACTCCAATCCTACAAAGCATCAGCGGAAAGCTTCATGTGCACTCTTATCCCTGAATCCTCCTCCTCTCACATTGAGTACACTCCTGGTGGCCTCGTTTACAAGCCAGGAGGCAGCAACCTCCAGCATGCAACAACCATCTCGTTTCTCCTACTTGTTTATGCAAAATACCTTGAATCAACTTCTCAATCTGTCAATTGTGGAAACATTAACGTCAGTCCTTATTCGCTTCGTAAACAGGCCAAGCTTCAAGTCGATTACATTTTAGGGGATAATACTAAGGGATTATCTTACATGGTTGGTTATAGTAACAATTATCCTAAACGAATTCATCATCGCGGCTCATCATTGCCTTCCATTAAGGATCATCCTGAATTTATCGCCTGCAAAGAGGGTTCATTCTACTTTAATTCGACTGATCCAAATTCTAATGTTCTTGCTGGGGCCATTGTGGGTGGCCCTGGTGAAGACGATTCTTATGACGATGATCGTGCAGACTTTAAGAAGTCTGAGCCAACTACCTACATTAATGCACCATTTGTGGGGGTGCTGGCTTATTTTGCAGCTAATCCCAACTTCAGCTGAAGGCCAACTGGTTCATTTTTTACGTATATAAAGCCAAATTTTCACATTGGCATTTCGAAGTAGCAAATATGTCTCTCATCTTGGCGAAAGCGAAGAGGGTAGAGGCTTCTTAAGTGGTGAATTTGAAAGCCTGGGATTGGGATGGGATTACAACAACTCATTCTGGCTTTTCACAAAGTGAAGATGAGAAGTTAAACTGCTCACTCGTGTAAAAGTTAAAAAGAAAGGGGAAAATTTTATTATTTGTTTCTTGCAGTCCCCTCTATGTTCAGGATCAAACCGCCATGAAAGAGACATAATTGAACATTAACAGAACAATAATTGCAGAGCTATACCGGTTGAGTCTGAATTCACTTGAGCCATTGGTCAGGTGGGACAGACAAATGACAACCGTGAGAGACCAACATAGTTAAGGTTCTGCCTCATAAGATTGAATTTAGTTGAAAAAGTGAAGTTTGCAAGTAAATTCAGTCAAACTTGACATTTGCTCAACGACAGGACTTGATGTATAGATTCGTTCGTTATTCCAATTCGACAAACACTAGCATAATACGTTACTACATTTAATTAATCTGGATTAAGGATCATATGAAACACATTTCCAGAAAATTATATTCCATTATGCACTAATCTAATCATTGAAACACACTAACTTCTCTTGGTAGGTCTTCAAAAGTGAAAGCGTCACTGCTATGTGATGTATGCCATGTCTCCTATAAAGAGCAAAAAGTTTGACAAAAAGGGTCACATGATCGAAACTCGCGCCAAAAAAGAGCAGTACCATCTACTCGAGATAGGCTTAGTATTGTTACACGACAAGATTCTAATAACAAAAAGCACTTTTCTGCTAACCGGACGATTGGACTACAATGAACTATAGGCACCAACCACCATATTAAGTTTAGCTGTGGATGGAAACCAACCAGCCTGCGCTCTATCTACCATCTTAACTTGTTTCATGAGCTCCCACACACCTTAGACTCGTATGCTACGCTTGACTCCTGCCATTCTCATTATTAGCTAACTTTGGTAGTTTCACATAAATAATGATCCGAAAACCCCGCTGGTTTTTTCAAACAAGTGGTGATGATGCTACAGTTGAAAGAAAATGTGACCCGTTATAGTTAACCCCCTTTGTTCAAGATGAGTAGTTTTCCATACAAGACATGTCCTACTAGTTAAGGGACAGGATGGAGGTTGCTGATGCAAACTATAATGGTGGTTTGATGCTGACTGGACAGGAAACCATGTGCCTCTTTGTGGTGTTATGATCAAAATGTGGGGTGGTTCTTAAGACGGGGTGTCAAAATAATGTTGCCTGGAGGTGGATCTAATACATATTTCAAGATGGATGGATGGATTATTGTTACGATCTTACAACATAGAGAACATGGGCTACATCTGTAGGTTTATCAATAGTATATGGATTCAAGTCCATTAACACAGCAATTTCATACCCAGCTATGATAGGAACAGAGTTTGTTGGAGTTGGTTAAAAATTAAAACTAGATAAGGTGTTAGTGACCATTTCTGTTTTCCATAATTTACCTGTAAACGATACGTTTGACAGCATTTTATATAAAAAAGGTCTATGTAGACAACAGGGATTTTTATGTTTAGTCTTCCTGAAAGAAGTAATTGTGGGTCACTTGATGTAGCAAATGAAACCTTCAATTCAACCGGGGATATCTTGAGGATCCTGGAGTTGGCAGGAAAATGAGCTTGCATCGTCAGAGTTGAAAGAAGAGCTAACTCAGTGGAACGATTGATCTTCCGTTGAATTAACAGATAAGACATTCTTATCTATTGTAAACTTCTGCCATACCCCAACTAATTAGTGTTCTATTCAATTCAAACAGAGAATATGAACTAAGCAACTGTTTCTTTTTCTCATATCTATGTACTCAAAATCTTATTGATAAAGCCATCTTATGTTTAATTTTTTTTAGCAAATTAGATTAAAGACATATACAATGAGACAATTTGTGCAAAGCAAAAATGTGAATAGGAGCTGATTTGCTATGTTTTATATTACTAAGAGAATATAGTACATATATACATGAATATGAGTACAGAATAAGCTAGATAATCTATATAGATACAGAAGATAATCTTAGGATAATGTTTATTTTCTAAGATACTGCTATCTAATATATAGAATCTTATTACAATCATATTATAATATTATGAGATAATATGTATCTTGACCACACTCTCCTTAAAGTTGGATCACAGTTATCAATCATGTCTAACTTGCTGATACATTCTTCAAACTTGTCTTTGAAGACTTTTAGTAAACATATTTGTTGTTTGCTTCTTCGTTGGGACATAAGTTAAGCATATAGTCTCATCTTCTATCTTCTCGCTTGATAAAATGTCGTTCAACTTCAACATGCTTTGTTCTCTCATGGTGGATTGGATTGTGTGTCATGCTTAGGACTGTCTTGTTATCACAATAATGTTTTATAGGTGACTCAAAATTGATTCTCAATTCTGTTAGCACTCACTTTAACTAGAGACTTTCACAAATCCCTTTTGCAACTGCTCTTAGTTCAACTTCTAGACTACTCTCGGCTACCAACTTTTGCTTCTTACTTTGCCACGCAACTATATTTCCTCACATGAAAGTATAATACCCAATGGTTGATCGTCTATCCTCTTCTGAACTTGTCCAATTTGAATCAGTATATATTTCAATTGTTCTTTGATCTCCCTTTTTGAATAATAATCTTTTCCTAGTAGTACCCTTTAAATACCGTAGGATCTTATAAACTGCCTCAAAATGCTACCTCCTTGGTGCATACATGTAGCGACTTACAACACTCACGGCAAAAGCAATATCTAGTCTAGTATGAAACAAATAAATCAGTCTTTCCATTAGTGCCTGGTATTCTTCACGGTCAACAAGTTTACCCTCTTCATTCTCAAACTTTATACTGTCAATGGGAGTGGTGCTTGTTTACATCCTAACATTCCAGTCTCTTTCAAGAGATCAAGAATGTACTTCCTTTGTAAGATGTAAATCCCTTTCTTTGATCT
>JANZLX010000213.1:36286657-36297647 GCA_025531955.1 Erythroxylum orinocense
CAAGATCCTGCAATTTTCCAGCATAAGTTTTGACAGATTCATCATCTATCATTTGGAGCTTATTGAACTCCCTCATCGGGTTAATCACCTTCATACTCTTTACTCTCTCATCTCCTTCATACTCAGCCTTCAGGTAATCCCATATCTTTTTGGTAGATTTTAAATGCATGATCCTCGTGAATAACGAATGACTCATAGCTGAATAGAGGCAAGACTTGGCCATAGCTTTTCTTGTAAGTCTTTCCCTCTGATACTTCATCTGATTCACTATTGCATTGTCTGCTAATGGATCTACTTGATAATCTTCTTCGACTGGCTCCCACAAGTCCAGACCTTCAAGATATGTTTGCATCTTCACTGCCCAGATTTGGTATGACTCTCCATCAAATAACGGTGCCTGCATGCTTGAAAATCCTTCCATTTGTGTGTGGAGACAACTTCTTCAAGGCAACGCTTTCTTGTTCGACGAAATGGTCCACAGATCCCTTAAGATCCTTCAATAAATGCTCTGATACCACTCTTATTTTATAAATATGTATATTAGAACTAGTAATTCATAAGAGATGATTTTGAGAAGAATGAACTACTTATTCATTTATTCTCTTCGTATTGGATTTATATAGTTGTTGTCAACACTATTAACAGGCTTAACAACAAAACTGATTTCTTACCTGTCACTAACTACTTCTTGACTTCTAAGATACTAACACTCCAATGGCAAGTTTCATGGCTTGAGCCCACTTCTGATAGTTAGTTTCATTTAATTTGTCAAAGACGATGACAATTGAAACTTCTTCAAGATCATAGGTCATTGATAACTGGCCTCCGGTATAGTTTGGGTTTGCCATTGAAGATTCCTTAAGATTGGAAGTCATTTATTAACTTGTCATAGTTGACTCATTGGTTTTACTATCTCTTTCACGTAACTTTGATATCACGTGAATAAGAGCTGATTTGCTCCTTATTATATTACTAAGAGAATGTAGTACATATATATACATAAATAGGAGTACAGAATAAGCTAGATAATCTATACAGATAAAAAAAAATAATTTTAAGATAATGTTTCTCTAAGATGAAGTTATCTAATCTATAAAATTTGATTACAATCATATTATAATATTATGAGATAATATCTCTTCACGAATAAAAGAACAACCGTCCCTAAAGTTACTGGTCCTTAAATGATACGATATGTAGACCACCAAAGCGACCATGTCATCACATTCTGTCAACTATCATCTGTCAATCAAGTTATCTAGTATCTGACCTTGAGAAAAAGTTTAAATCCTGCAACTAAACCAGCACCACGTACTGTTAATCTAAAAAATCAAACCCACCGGAGATATTACAGCCTCATGTTTTACTCCTAAAATAAGTTGAACTGAGAGCTGTAGGGTGTAGACTACCAATTTTGATTCATTTGTCTCTGATTGCTTCCTGAAAATTGTAGCAACGAAAAGATCTAGGCTTTGTGACCATATTATTCCATTTCTTTTTAAGGTGAGAATAAAACCATCCATTTCAACCACGAAACATGCTATCATCCACATGGCAGAACCCTATTGCCTAGCTCACGATAGCCTCAAATGTGACATCTTTTTGATAACCAGATATAAATAAACAGAAACTGCATGCTTACATGTGGTGAAGAGGCTCGAGACAGGAAGAGAAGATAAGATTAGAACCAATTCTAGGGAACCCTTTTTGTATATTTTCGCATTGTAGCTGTTAGCTTCTGAAACTAAAAGAAAGAGCAAAACAAAATAATGGCTTCTGCTTCACTTCTCAAGTCGTCACCAGTCCTTGACAAGTCTGAGTGGGTTAAGGGTCAGACTCTCCGTGCGGCCTCTGCCTCCATTGTCACGTGCACCACCTCCGCCCCATCTGCTCTCACCGTTCGTGCTGGTTCCTACGCCGATGAGCTTATCAAGACCGCGGTATGTGCTTAATTTACTCTTTTAAGTTTATATACTTCAATTTCACTTTGGAACAAGAATTGTCAACTTACTATTACATGCAGAACAAAAAACATGGTCTAACTCAAGTAAGAAGCGAAACTGTGGGGCATCCTATTCCATGACCTAATCGGAATACAAACTATATAGACGCCAATAGTAGCTCATTTTCGGTCATTGCCACCAAGTTAGCTCGCTTCAGACCTTAAACATGTGCACTTGTTATACTGGAGTCGCAGATTAAACTTCTACGAGAGAATGCTCGAATTGTAATTATATGCTTAAGAAGTAAGCGATGCAACCTTAGACGACAATTGAATAATATCCCATATGTAGATGTGAACAGCAGTTGAAGATCATAACTAAGAAACATTGTAAGAGACTGTCATCTGTTTCTTAGTGGATTAGTTAAGAGCATAAATCTCTCTTGCTAGAATGAATTTTTAGACTACATTACAGACTAGCTATACAAACACCGTTCGGTCCATAGTGAATTAGTGATGGAAGTACAATGAAATATCTACATCTGTTAGAGTTGTCCATCTTTGCTGTGCAGAAAACTATTGCATCACCTGGCCGAGGTATCTTGGCTATGGATGAGTCCAATGCTACCTGTGGGAAACGTCTCGCCTCAATCGGACTAGAGAACACAGAAGCTAACCGCCAGGCTTACCGTACCCTTCTTGTGTCTGCCCCTGGTCTTGGCCAATACATCTCCGGTACTATCCTCTTCGAGGAGACCCTCTACCAATCCACCACTGATGGAAAGAAGATGGTCGATGTTCTTGTTGAGCAAAACATAGTCCCCGGTATCAAAGTCGATAAGGTAAAATGTGTCATCGATATATAAGAAGCATGTACTAACGAATTTAAGTTTGCTCGAGCTGAATATGGTTGTTCACTTGTGACTTGAACAATGAGAACAGGGTTTGGTGCCTCTAGCTGGTTCCAATGACGAGTCCTGGTGCCAAGGTCTTGATGGTCTCGCCTCTCGCTCAGCTGCTTACTACCAACAGGGTGCTCGCTTCGCCAAATGGTATAAAACATATTGTTATTGTACCTCACATAAGATATTCAGATTATGTCAATTAGCTACTGGTATGAGCATATCTTTAATACAAGTTTCTACACTTCACCAGGCGTACAGTTGTAAGCATCCCCAATGGTCCATCTGCCTTGGCAGTTAAGGAAGCTGCCTGGGGTCTTGCTCGTTATGCAGCCATTTCACAAGTACAAAGCTTACTTTTGTCTGTTTTTGTTCCTTGTATTTTCGTAAATGATCTATGTATATGTCTGATCGAAAAATGATTCTGTAGGACAATGGTTTAGTCCCAATCGTGGAGCCTGAAATCTTGCTTGATGGTGACCACGGCATTGACAGAACCTTTGAAGTAGCACAGAAGGTTTGGGCGGAGGTGTTCTTCTACTTGGCCGAGAACAATGTCATGTTTGAGGGTATTCTCCTCAAGCCTAGCATGGTCACTCCTGGGGCTGAATGCAAGGAAAAGGCCACCCCTGCAAAAGTTGCTGATTACACCCTCAGGCTCCTCAAGAGAAGAATCCCACCAGCTGTCCCTGGAATCATGGCAAGTCCCATTTGACCTTACTTAAGTTTACTGATCAAAGTGATGCGCTGTTTTGTTAATCTCCTTATGTGGGAATCGAACTGCTTATACTAACTCTGAAGCCATCTTCGGGAACAGTTTTTATCTGGTGGACAATCTGAGGTTGAAGCAACCCTCAACCTCAACGCCATGAACCAAGCTCCAAACCCATGGCACGTCTCATTCTCATATGCCAGAGCTCTCCAGAACACTTGCCTCAAGACATGGGGAGGCAGGGCAGAAAATGTAAAGGCAGCTCAGGAGGTACTACTTGCTCGTGCCAGTGCCAACTCACTGGCTCAGCTTGGGAAATACACCGGTGAAGGCGAGTCAGAAGAGGCCAAGAGAGGAATGTTCGTCAAGGGCTATGTCTACTAAGCTGTCGAAGCAAAAAAGCTATAGATGCTGCAGATAGAAGTGGAGACTGATTTCTCCCTTGATGTGTTATTAATTTAAAGCCTGGAAACTATTTTGTTCTTTGGTGACATTTGCTTAGCCACTTCATAAGCCTCTTGCCCATGAGATTGATTAGTCTGTACTAAAATATGATACACCATACTCCATTAACGTGCTGTTTTCGAGTCCTAATATTGGACTTACCTTCTTTGAGAGTGACTCTTTACAATTTCTAGAATGGTTCATCTGAAGACGCTCCTTTCTTAGCATTGAACGAAAGCACACATACAGAGCTCACTCAACAGTAGTAACCATTTCTTGGAACTCCCCGTTCCTATGTTAATGACAAATGCGGATAAAGATCGGCCAACCACTGGGACAGGCATGGACGGGGAACAACCTTTGTTATCTAGAACTCAAGCTACAATAAAGCTTTTGAATTGTAGTGACCACTTCATGATGGGTAGGCTAACGGTCCGAATCTTTTGTTCAATATTATAGTGTTTTATTTTATCTTATAAACTTCAACCATTTACTTGTGTAAGATCTTTATAAATAAACGCAAAAATTAAGATTTATAAAACAGAATAAAATATCACAACATTAGCAAAAGATTCATCCCAACTTAACATTATGGTAACAACTAACAACTAACAAGTTACATGTACAATCACCTGAATCCAGATCTTCTGTTTAGTTTTATTTTGTCTTATTCTGTCTCATTATATGTACAATCACCTGAATCCAGATCTTCTGTCTAGTTTTATTTTGTCTTATTCTGTCTCATAAAATCTCAACTATTTATTTTACGGGTCTCACGTGAATTCCACATAAATAAATGACTGAGATTTATTAGACACAATAAAATACTATAATATTAAACAGAAGATCTGAACTCCAACCACCTTGCACGAGGAATTTCTCGTGGACTTGAGAAAACATCATTATTATTCTGAAACCGCCGTCATGAATTCCTCTACTAAATTTCAGGCTATCCTTCCAAAGTGTAGGGCCGTAGTTGCTCAAAAGAAATGTCGAAACATTTACTTTGCAAGTACCAGAAACTAGATTACAATCTTAAATAAATTGGACTGACTGAAGTAATGCCCCAACATTTGCTTGGCAGATGGAAAAAGGAAAAAAGGAAGTGTGCTTCCACTTGGTCGGGACCGAGGGCTTTGTGGCGTTCCAGAAATTGCTGGTGCTAAACTACTGACTTGTACATAAAACCTGCGATTCAGTTTAGGAAGTGAACCACAAATTAAAGGTATACTTGCTTGAAGGGTATAAAAAAAGGAGTATCGGTGTAGAATAAAAATTGATGGTTAGTATGACTTTATCATTAAAGATCTAAGAATTTTATTCCTTAGTTTTGGATAATTCTTCATTCCTATCATAACCTAGAAGAATGAGAGAGAGGAATGAGAGTGATTGCATTATAATTGATTAAATATAGTGAAATCAATTAATTATGGTGAAATCAATTAAATAATTAATTACACTATAATTAATTGAAATATTGTAATTAATTAATTAAAATATAATTATTCATTAATTAAAATATTGTAATAATATAATTAATTAAAATATGATTATTTAATTAATTACAATATAATTAATAAAATATTATTTTTTAATTAATTACATTATATTTAATTAAAATATAATTATTCATTAATTAAAATATTAATTAATTAATTTCACTATAATTAATTAAAATATAATTAATTAAAATATTATAACTAATTAAAATATAATTTACTCATTAATTGAAATATAATTCATTTTGTAATTAATTAATTACAATATTTATTATAAACCAACCTTTATCAATAGTAATGGTAATCATTTCTTCATCTTAACCAACCATCATAATTATAATGATTATATCTATTCTCATTTCTCCCTATATTCATTCTCATTTTCATTCTCATTACTTTTTATAAACTAAGCGCCCCTAAATAATTTGTATCCTTTTAAGAAACAACTTTAGAGGCTATAAAACAATGACTAAACTCTCAGCAATGTCTCTGAACCCTAGCCACCGCCGGTAGTCAGCTGCCGGTGGCCTCCCCTCCTTGCCTCAGATTCAGCTCTGTCCTTGCTTGCTTTTATGAGGTTTTCTCTTCTCCAGCTGTCCTCTGCCGCATCCTCTTCCCCGCTCTTGCTTCTACCCTCCCACTTCTTCTCGTCCTTCTTTGGCTGTGGGTGATCCAGCCAAAGCTCTTCTGCAGATCTACCTCCTCTCTTTCTCTATTGCCCTTTTTCTTCCTCGATTTTCTTTGTTTGCTTCTTGTCTCTGCATTTCACACAAACTCAGCACTGATGGATCCTGATTTCCCACCCCTTTCCATCCTTCAAAAACTCCCTAAATCCCCTCAAACTATCCGCACTACTCCTCAAAATACCCCTCCTAACCCTTCCCCTAAACCTAATCTTGTTTCCTCTACACTTTCCTCTCACCCCTCTTCCTTCGCTAAACCACCCTCCTCTCCACCTAGAGTACCTACAGCCCCCTTAGGAGCTGCACCTGCGAAGGGATCTTCTGTTAATGAAGCTAGGAGAATATGGAAGCAAGTGGTTGGAGACACCACAGGCTCCTCTTTACTCTACAGCCCCCCCGTGGAGATAGATGGACGCACTATGGTTGCACCTAGCCTTGAGGAATTGCAACAAGGGGCCAAAACATGGGAAGCTACCCTAGTTGGCTTCTTCATGGAGAAGAGGCCAGCTTTCCCGATCATTCATGCGTGGGCTAAGAGGAATTGGATCGGACGTGGACTCCTAGAGGTGATGCTTTCGGAAGAGGAACACATTATCTTCACTTTCTCTTCTAAAACAGAGGCCTAGAAGGTCCTTGAAGACGGGCCATGGCATGTATCCCAACTTCCCCTTTTCCTACAATCATGGAAACCGGGAATGGAGCTTGAGAAGATCCACATGCACAACATTCCTCTATGGATTAACATTCACAATATTCCTTTGGAATATTGGACTACCAAAGGTTTGAGCATGCTTATAAGTTACTTGGGCAAACCAATTTTCATGGATGAAAATACAGCATTGAGGAAACGTGTTGGTTTTGCTAGATTATGTGTAAGTATGGATATATCTAAGGAATTGAAGGAGAGTATCCCAATCCTTCAGTTGGCAGATGGAAATTCACTGAGAGCGAATCGGGTTTTGGTTACTTATCAGTAGAAACCCTCCCTTAGAACCCAAGGAAAGGCCTGGAAACCGACCAGAAAATACTTCATTAGGGGAGATTATTAGGAATTGATGGGATTAGAGCCAATTGACAATAATGAGGCTGAAGCCCTTCGGGACAAGGAAGCTCCATTGCTGGAATTAGTGCAACAGGAAAGGACTTCCAAAGAAACTACAACTCCTCCTAGATCTACCACTAATCCGAAGGAGGAAGATGAATTATCTAGTAATAAGAGTGATACTTTAATAGCTGAAAGCAAACCTGAGAGAGAAAGAGGGGATGAAGAGTTTCCTATGGAACCTAATTACAATGAAGACTATTCTGGGGACAATATCATTGAATGTAGTTCTGCACAAATGGAGAGGCCTTCAACTCTTAATCATAAGGATCTCTATGAGCCAGTCACATCTAGGAAAAGCACCAGGAGTAGTAGGAAAAGCTCCAAAGGGAAACTCATTTAATTATGTCAGTTATTGCCTGGAATGTGAGAAGAATAAATAATCCTTCTAAGCTTTGTGCTTTAAAGGATTTTATGAAGCAGGAGAAACCTTGGGTGTTTTGTATGTTGGAGACCAAAGTTAAAAAAGAAAATCTTAATAAGTTAAGCTGTTTGGGCAGCAATTGGCAAGTCATTTCTAATCACCAATGCTATGCTTATGGGAGGATTGTTGTACTACATGATGACCTATATATGAAGCTAGATGTGTTGGATTCCAATTCCCAATATCTGCACGCGAAGATTTGGTTTAAATCTGAAAATAAAGGGATTCTAGCTACTTTCATTTATGGTTTTAATGCCACTTTTCAGAGAACCGAGCTCTAGAGCTTCCTACGTAGAATTAGGCCCTCAATAAGCTCCCCGTGGATGATTGGGGGAGATCTTAATACCATTATGTACAGATCTGAAGCTGAGGGGAACTGCAACCTGCGGAATTACACAACTGAGCTATATGATTGCATACAGGATGTTGAGTTGGTGGATTTACGAGCTACAGGCCATGTATACACATGGTCCAACAAGCAAAGTGCAAACTAGCATATTAGGAAAAAGCTGGACAGGCTAATGGTTAATGGGGAATGGCTATCCTCTTTCCCTCTCAACCATGCTCACTTCCTAGACCCTGGTTTTTCGGATCACACTCTTATCAAGCTTATGGATCTTTTCTCCTCCCCTAAACCACAACACCCCTTCAGATTTAATAATTTCTTGGTTGAAATGGAGGGCTTTTATGATGTTGTTCAGAAAGGGATGGATTTTAGCTGCTATGGGACCAAGCAATACATATGCCTCCAGAAACTTAAAGCTATAAAACATGAATTGAAGCTCCTTAATGAGAAGAGAGGCCAGAACCTAACCAAGGAGATTGATCTCTCTAGGGCCAACCTTCACTCCTTACAGCAGGCTTTGGCTACAAATCCTTTAGATGCAAATCTAGCTACAACTGAAAAAGAGGCTCTCAAGAAATATTTGGAGGTGGTGGCTAATCAACACTCTTTGCTGAAGCAAAGATCTAGGATCTCCTGGATTAAGGAGGGGGACAGATGCTCCAAAATTTTCTTCAATACCCTGTTAGCCCGCAGGCATACCAACATAATTATCTCCATCAAATCTGAAGATGGCAGGGAGGTGTTTGGTCAAGAAGAAATAGCAAGGGATGCACTATCTTTCTACAGTAAGCTTTTGGGGCATGACTCTTCCCATTCTGGGCAGGACTTCAACCTTAACCAGTTTGTAACTTCCAAAATTCCTGACCATGAACTTTCTAGATTGATTAGCCCTGTTACGGATCAGGAAATCGATCAAGTGGTATTTAGTATAAATGGTTATAAAGCACCAGGTCCGAATGGTTTGAGTGGTTTCTTATATCAAAAAACTTGGACTTGCTTAGGTGGACTTACTAAAAAGGCAGAAAAAGAATTCTTTTCCACAGGGCTTCTTCTTAAGGAGATCAACAAAACATTCATTTGTCTCGTTCCTAAAACTCATAGCCCCGAATCTTGGACTGATTATAGACCACTTATCTTGTGCACCAACTTTTTATATAAGATCATAGCCAAGATTTTGGCTAACAGAATGAAGGGAGTCATGCCTTTTCTCATTAATGAGAATCAAGAGGCATTCTTGCCGGGTAGAGATGGTGGTGATAATATCCTATTGGTTCAGGAACTCTTAAAAGGTTACACTTATAAGAGGTCCTCCCAGAATTGCACCATTAAGGTTGATTTACAGAAAGCCTTTGACAGTGTTAACTGGGGATTCTTATTGAAGGTGCTACAGGAAATGAACTTTCCCCCAATGTTCATTAATTGGATCAGCCAATGTATTTCTACTGCTTCCTATGGGATCCTAGTCAATGGAAGTCCTACAAGATTGTTTAAGGGGAGGAAAGGTCTTAGGCAGGGGGATCCTCTCTCTCCCTACCTATTTCTCATTTGTATGGAAGTCCTCACTCAATTGATTAAGCACAACATCTCTCAGGAGCCACAGTTTAGATTCCACTCAAAATGCAAAAAGCTATCACTAACTAACTTATGTTTTGCAGATGATCTGATCCTGCTCTATCACACTAGTCTCCAGTCGGTTTCTCTCTTGATGGATTCTCTTACTCAGTTTCAAGAAATGTTTGGTTTAGGCACTAATCTTCACAAAAGTTTCATTGTTCTCTCTAGAAGTGCCTCTCATCTCTCGAATGCCTTAGCTCAAGCAACCGGGATGGAAATTAAACCTCCTCCACTCACTTACTTGGGGATCCCTATATCCTCTAAGCAACTTAGGTTTTGTGAATGTCTGCCTTTGATAGAAAAAATTCAGAAAAAAATTGGGTTTATGGACCAACAAAGCCCTATCCTACGGGGGTAAACTCCAGCTCCTCAAGACTGTTATTCTGTCCATGACCACCTATTGGAGTTCTTATATTTTCCTCTCCAAAGGCCTCTCTAAAACATTAGAAAAGCTGATGAAGCAATTCCTGTGGGGGCAAAAGAATGGGGACAGAGGGCTGGCCAAGGTAGCTTGGCACTCTATATGCCAACCCAAAGAAGAAGGAGGACTGGGAATTGAATCTCTGGCTATAAGGAACCGTGCCCTCATGTCTAAAAGAATATGGAGGATACTTAGTGATCAGGAAGCATTGTGGGTCAAATGGATACATACATACATCTTGAGAGGTAGGAGTTTCTGGTCTCTACAACCTAAGCCCAGCTATACTTGGTTCTTCAACCAACTACTAGGAATGAGGGGAAAACTTTTTCAGCATATAACTTGTCAAATACAGGAGGGAGACAAATTCTCCTTCTGGTTTGATAATTGGACAGGAAATGGCCCCTTAATTTCTAACAGTATGGCTACTGCCCTCTTACACCGAATCCCCGAGGATGCCAAACTGCATACCATTATATCCAATGGAGGGTGGACACTAACAGTGAATGAGCTAACCAGGCTTAACATCCCTCCTCTCACCAGAAATGGGGTTAGGGATTCATATCTCTGGAGGGGTCTCCCAATCTCAGAGATTACCCCAAAGATAATTCGGAAATTCAGGGCAATACCAGAAACACAAGGTTGAATGGGCCACTCTGGTTTGAAATACTGCACTCAGACCTAATGTGACCTTCCTGCTCTGGTTGGCAATGAGAAATAGGCTGAGTACTATGGATAGACTCACTTTCCTGACCTCTCCTAAGCATTGTGTCTTCTGTCACCTTGGAGATGAAACCAGATGTAAGGAGCTCGTCTCTCTGATGTGCGTCACATGCACGAACGCAGCGGAAGAACAACGAGAGACGTCCCCGAAATCCAGGATCTTGTGTCGACGAAGAATCAA
>JANZLX010000213.1:36307706-36331586 GCA_025531955.1 Erythroxylum orinocense
TGAGCGTCCTCTTTTGTTCAATCTCTTGTGCTTGAATTCTTTCAGTGTTTGTTTTATTAGCACTCTTTCAATTTGCTGTGTTTGAATTCTGATGAAGTGGATTGAGTCAATGTCCTGTTATTGTTTTGAGCATGGGCGGAATTTTCTTTTACACTTGTATCTTTTAGATTCTTGTAAACTTTGTCGACAATATGTGTGTTCGGGTCTGCATTCATTAATCCATAAAATTGCACATTTTTGTTAAAGCACATTTACAAGGGCTGTTTTGATTTTGAGGAAGCTGCTTGCACGGGTGGCCTAGCTAAACCTTGATTGACTGCATTGAAGCCGGGTCTCATGAATTCCATAAGGGTTCTCGGTTGATGCCCTTAGTTTGCTCCTCAATAACTCTTGTTGAAACTCCTTGAACATTGTTGCTTTTACAGTTTCTTCTTCTTCTTCTTCTTCACGCCGAGCTCTTTTAATTGAACATTTTAGATGAGTGATGTCAAGCTTTGCAGTTTCAACCATGTGACTCAAACTTCCTATAATTCTTATGTTCATGCAAGAGCATAGACATAAGAAAAAAGAAAGAATGGAAAAACTTAAAACTAATTAAAACGCCTTAGACTAAAAGAACTAAACTATTCTTTGCCTTCCCCAGCAACGACACCAAAAACGTGATCGGGGTAAGTTTTAATCTTATAAATCCTCAATATTCTGCAAGCACATAGTTCATAGAGTAGTATTAAAGGTGTTGATCCCACAAAGAGGATAGTAATCTAGTCTTAAAATCTAAGGCCAAGAAAAACTATAAAACTGAAAATAAAAGATGCAATAGAAATTAATTATGAGAATTAAGTTCAACCAATCAAATTAGAAATTAAAAACAAAAGTATTAACAAGTGTCTAATACGCAATCACAATAGAAATCAACCTAAGGAATTTACCAATTTATAAAAAAAGGGGATTTTACTTGTCGTTAATGCTAACCTAGCTGATTATGTGTCAATGGAGTGTCAGTTCTAGACTATCCTATGGTTGATTACTATCTTTTAAGTTATAACCATTAAACCTAAATTATAAACCCTAATCAGATTATGAAATTTGCAATCCTTCAATTCACAAATTATCTAAAAACCCTAATTAGATCTGAAGCACTCTAATAAACTATCAGAACATCACACTGGATCTTTCTCTGGACAATTACCAATATGATTTGACAAGGTTTCTATTAAATCACCTAACTCTCATTAATCTGATTTAATCATTTTTCATTTAGCTCACCATCTCAGTTTATTACCGAATTATGCAAGAACATAATCAAATCATAACATTCATCTATTAAACACAATCGACTAAATTATCATTAAATCAAAATAAGATCCCGCAGGAGAGTTTAGAACATCATCAATAATCCAAATCATATCATCATACTATCCATCTCAATTCTATATATAAATAAAATTGAAACAAAAAGGAAATAATGACTTAGAATAGAACGAAAGGCAACGATGTCGAGAAACCTCCTGATCGAGGAAGCATATCAAGTCAACTTCATCTTCCTCTTTCGTCTTCTTCTTTCTCTCTCTCTATATTCTCTCTTTAGGGTCTCAAGTGTGGCTGATGCAAAAAGCTCCTTTGTGCTCCTCTTAATGTTCTTTAAATAGTATTTCATGTTTTGGGTAATCCTAAGGTCTTTTTGGGTTCTGAAAGGTCCAAAAATTCCCTCTAAACATAAAGTTCATAAGTGACTGCATATCTACCAAATGTTGTCTACAATCGTGGCCCAAATTTGAGCCTTTTGTCATGATCGTGGGCCATTGTTTCGGCCCAAATGTCTTCCAAAATTCCTCCATTCTTCGATACTGAACCTAAAATACTAGCAAACACATCAAGGTATCCCAAAAATATAATATTTAAGCTCAAAAGCTTGTATTAACCCATAAAACACTTAAAACACAAATAATTAACAATCTAACACAATTTTAACCTAAACACATAATAAATGATCGAATTAACGGCTAAGCACATTTTTACCACGTGGCTACTATATATTAAAGTTGTGTTATGTATGAAATTTATTAATTAATAAATTAAAAATATGTCAAATTTTATAAAAAAATCAAAATTAATCTAACCCTAAAAATGTACTCCTTCATCGTCTCTATTGGCATTCCTTCATTGGCTCCACTAGAATGCTAGTTACTTCTCTACTAGTTTCTTCACCTTGCTTGATTGGTTTCCTTAGCCTGTTCATCTTAGATTTTACCATCTTTCGACTTACTCCTTCATTGTCCGCTCCAATATATATCTCACAATTGAGGTTCTATATTTTTCTTCTTCTTTTAATATATAATCTTGTTTATATAATTAAGGTTTACTTCTTTTATAAAACTATTGTTTGGGTTTTATAGGTTATTCCTTAAGTTGACTATGTTTATATCCTCGTCAAAGAGGGTCCTCGTCGAAGAGATACCCCAAGTGTACTCCTTTCCCCTTTATCTTTATCTATTTACTTTATTACTTATGCCTTGTTCTGTTTTTTTGTACAATTAAATAAGAAATAGCTCTAAGAGGCTCTTAAATGAAAACTATGATTGAAAAAACCAACAGTAAGAAGATTTAATGAATTGGGAATTAGAACCATCTGTCTATTTCCAAAGAAGTTGACTAACTTCACTCATATATATATATATAAAGAAACCTCTTACTTAGTTAGCATGTTGTTCACTTTGTTGTACACATACATTGCAATACTTAGATAAAACATCTAAGGCTTTATTTATGTAACCTACTTTTAAGGGTAGAAATATAATGAAATGTTTTTTTTATTCTTGGCTTCATTGGCACATTTATTATACTAAACAATGTCTGATTCTGTGAAAGTAAAGCTCCAATTATAAGGTAATTATATCTAAATAAAATTTTAACTATTTGTAAGAAAAGAATACTACTTCACTTCTATAAGTACATCATTGAGGGAGCAATTATTAGTATACAAATTCATCATTACAATGAAAGTCATGAACAATATCTCACCTTCGCTCAAGTATACTATGACTATGGCCATTAGAAAATAAAACTTAGACTACCATGGTTGAAATCATATGGCTTACATTTTATAATTTCCTATTTGGAAAGTTAACTTATACACCTTACAATCTAAATTTTGAATAATATCGGGCCTATATTAATAATTATTAAAAAAATGACAAAAAGAAGAGAAAATGGAATCATTGGTTATGCTATCGCTATTTTATATTTGTATTGTATACTGCCACACTATGTAAGAATCTAGTATATCTAAGGAAGCTTAGGTTTCCATTAGAAGTTCATAATCTAATCTTAACTATGAAAAAAGTTTGAGGGCCTAGATTCATTTCCTGTGGAATAAATACTATAGTTAGGAATATTCTTTATAAATTCACCACATTATAGTTTTTTAAACTTATAATATGTTAGGGAGCCATGGATTCATGCGTCACATGCACAACAAGGTAGCAAAAGTGTTTGAATCTAAATTCCTACCCCATGACATCCCCAAAATTCTAGAATCTTAGATACATGCATACATATATTATAAGAACATGATATTTCAGCACTTGTACCTTTGATAATGCTCCTCCTTTCCTTAATCATCTCCTTGTTTGGGTTTTAGCAAACTCCAAACACCTTCCTTGATCACTTAAGAACACGTAAGAATGAAGAAAAAGTAGTGTAGGGTGGTTAGAACACCAAACTAGATGAGTTCAAGTAGATGCTCAAATGGAGAGATAGATCAAGATTATGTTGCATGCAATTAGATTCATGCAACAATTGCATAAATTACATGAACAAGACTCAAGACCACTTCTCTCTATCTCCATAACACTTCTGGAACCCTTATCTTCTCACTTGATTGTATTTTAGCTTGTTAGTTCGTGTGTACATAAGTGAAGAACTCACTTATGCATCATCTATCGTGCCTTCTGTCACGATCGTGGCTTACTTCAATGATAGTCATACAAACTTTATTTTTCATCCAATCTTTTAGACGTGTAACCTTTAGGTTTTCGGTTATTCTGGGCACCTGAATTAACTTTTAATCCGAGCAAATCATGGATGATTTCATGCCATTTGAATTAACTTTTAATTCAAGCAAATCATAAGGGTTTCATGATGCCAATTTACCGGAATATAAGTGGATTAACACAAACTTTTTGATAGTTAATTATCCAACTTACGAACCTTTCCATAGACAATTACCATGCAATTCTTCCCTTCACCATTCTATACCCTACTTGGTTCAGAGTATGGGCTATGTGTCAACTCCTATAAGATTGACTACATCATATCTAGTCCAAGTGATGTTAGTTCTTATCCTGAGATCTCATTACTCTATATGTCATTGAAAACTTTCTTCATGACACATAACTACTCTGGTCAGAGACTCTTGAATAATGACCCTGACAAGAGGTCGTAGGTATCATCTCCTTCTATCAGGAGTGGTGAATCTTTTATTGACTACCTAATTACCTTCGAATATCAATAGTTGTACCCAATCTCCACCCTATGAGAATAATAAGGAAAGATGTCAAAGCACATGATCAATAGCCAAGATATTCTTAAGTATCTGAAGTATAAAGATATTTGCACCATTGCTATAATGAGATTAATCATTGACATTTGATAGATCATCTAATGCCTTATTCTACTTCAGCGACTCCATGTAAGCTTCGCAGTTCCTCTTCCAATGTCCTTCCTTGTTGCAAAGAAAGCATATCGCTAGTCTCATTTGCCTTCTTTTTGGCTACACGTCTTACTGACTTCTTATACTTCTTCTTCTTCTTCTTTTGGTTCCTCTCGCGAGAATCAGAAGGAGAGGCCACCATCATCATAGCCTTACTGTCTTTCTCGATAGTTTGCTCAGTTGTTTTGAGTAAATTAATCAGCTCGAGTATCAAGGTAGATATTTGGTTCATCCGATAGTTAAGCACAAACTGTGAATAACTATCGGTCAAACCAGCTAGAATTAAGTCTATACTTAATTCATGATCCATTATGAAACCCAAACTAGCTAACCTCTCAATTTATCCATTCATCTTCAGCGCATATTGCACTGGAGATGATCCCTCAACCATCTTAGAGGGGAAAAGCAACCTCGAGGTCTCGAATCTTTCAAACCGAGCTTGCTCATCAAATAGTTCCCTTAGATGGTAAACTATGGTATGAGCATTCATAGTCTCATGTTGCTTTTGCAGTTCCGATGACATAGAGGCCAACATTATACAGCTAGTCAACTCACTATCATCTAGTGGTTTCTTGTAAGCTTTCTGATCCTCATAAGATGCATTGGCAGCAGGGGGATCAGGTAGTGATTCATCAAGGACATATCCTAGTTTCTCATATTTGAGAACAAATCTCAAATTCTGTAGTCAATATAAGAAGTTCGGTCCCGTGAGTTTGTTGGAGTTTAATAGAAAGCATAGGTTCAAACTGGACGAAGACATCGTGGTGATTCAATAACCTAAAAGAATGAGGGAAAGTGTTAGAATGTACACTAATGCATATTAATAAGGACTTTAATCACATGCATTACGGGTCCCGTTATTTTTATCCAAATCCATAGCCCTCACTACGAATTCGAGAAAACTTATAGTTTTCCTAATGGGTCGATATCCAATATCACTAAGAATGACCTTGGGTTTGCCCAACAAGCTACCTTAGGTCAATCGGTAGGAATCATTCATACCAATTACATTCAGTTATGCAACTATCAACTTGTGCCATCAACTGTTGATTTAGCACACTCATTAGGTTATCAACTCTTAATTCGTATACATCCCATATATATAACCCAACCTCACCTCTATCCACATTGGTCTTGGGTTTACCCAACAAATCAACACTTTCAGTTAGGACCAACCCATTAATCCAGAAATCTAATTTCCATGGTTTGAACATATTCGTGTAGAGTGGGATTGAGTTTGCCCAACAACCTAACTCTAAAAGAACTCTAGTTCTTGCCATATCAATAGAAGGCGTAAGTCCTAATATTTCAGTTGAGAGGTTTGTTCTTTGGTCTCATCAATACTTGGATGGTATTTTATATATATATATAATTAGATTATGGACGAATCAATTTAATCGGGTCTGTGTCCATAACCACCTTATCATGTCATTTAACCAATCCTTAAAATGCAAATAATGCATGTAACACACAAAAGAGGTTAAATTTAGGTTGTGACTTGACTATGGATCAAAAGTTTGCGATTCGGTTCAACTCTTGAACCGAATCAAGTACTAGTGTTAGTCTTGGATAATTTTAATTATGAATGCGATTTGATTGGGAACTCTAAAATTTTAATTATTTTGATGTCCAAAATAAACACTTTAATTCTAGTACATATGTCTTTTTCTAGTCACACTAGAAATGTAATGCTCTACTTGGAATAATTCTAAATTAATCCCTAAGGTTTCAAAAATTCCTAACCATCAATTTGTCATCTAAAACATCCCTAAGTCATCTTAAATTTATCAAGACAATTTCGGCACAAGCCAAAAAAAATATCTTGATGGCCAAAATTATCAAGATAAATGAGTTAGCCTACTAGACACTAAAGAGACCGATTCAATGTTCGGAAATTTTCTAGAACCATAATTTCAAACACTTGCACTTAGCATGCTACTAGCATCAAAATAATACATTTCTTATCTCATAAAATTTTTTTAAGGTCTTATAACCGAAACATATACACATAAGTCATTAAACAAGTCAACTCCATTAGCTTTCAAAAAGTTGACCAATGTTGATTTTAACTTGATTTATTAATTGAATCAATTTTAATTAATTCTAGAAAAATTCTAGAGTTTTAAAAACATTCTAAATGTGCCTAATAAAAAATTCTAGAAAGTAATTCGTTGGAATTATAACTTAGTGGAATCAGCCAGCACATCACATGTCTATGATACTTGTCATATTACTTTTAACACTAGTCATACTCTACATCATGCATGCATAAGATAATCACTTTAACAACAAGTATCATGCATCTCATACACGTGGAAACATCTTATCTTGAATGTTTATGCAGAAAACTCATAAAAACAATTTTTTAAAAATTTAATATGGAATTTACAAGCATGTGTGTTCATCAGATTTTCAAAATTTTCCATAACTTCATACATGCATCAGGCTGAAACTAAATTCATAATCAAATAGAAAATGGCATTCAATTGCAATTTCTTTTGATATAAACATTATATAACACCTTATAAACATTTATGTGAGAGAAAATGAAAAAAATTTCTAGAATTATTACAAAATTTTCAAAATAGCACATGCATTCAGTTTTCCATAAATTCCCATAAACCAACATGTGACTAGACTAGATATTAATTCGAAATAAAATAGAAAATGACATTAAATTGCAATTTCCTTTTACAGAAACATAATATATCACCTTATAAACAATTTTGTGAAAGAAAATCAGGAAAAAAACTACAATTTATACAAAATTTTTCAAAGCAACATGCATATCAGTCACAACCCAGCAAACAATTTGCACTTGCTCAATACAACATCAAATACATGCATAGATGGCTCTGATACCACTGTTAGGGAGCCATAGATTCATGCATCACATGCACAACAAGGTAACGAAAGTGTCAAAATCTAAATTCTAAGCCCACAACATCTCAAAAAATCCAAATTCTTAGATGTATGCACACACAGATTATAAGAACATGAGATTTCAACACATGTACCTTTGATAATGCTCCTCATTTCTTTAATCTTCTCCTTGTTTAGGTTGTAGCAAACACCAAACATCTTCCTTGATCACTTAAGAACATGTAAAGATAAAGAAAAAGTAGTATGTAAGGGTGGTTAGAGCACCAAACAAGATGAGTTCAAGTAGATGCTCAAATGAAGAGATAAATCAAGATTATGTTGCATGCAATTAGATTTATGCAACAATTGCATAAATTGCATGAACAAGACTCAAGACCACTTCTCTCTATCTCTAGAACACTTCTGCACCCTTTATCCTCTCACTTGAGTGTATTTTAAGTTGTTAGTTTGTGTATACATAAGTGAAGAACTCATTTATGCATCATCTGTCCTGCCTTCGATCATGGTCGTGTCCTATAAGCTATGATCGTGGCCTACTTCAATGATAGCCATGCACACTTTATTTTTCATCTGATCTTTTATGCATGTGACCCTCAGGTTTCTGTTTATTTTGAGCATTTAAATTAACTCTTAATTTGAGCAAATCATAAATGATTTCATACTACTTGAATTAACTATTAATTCAAGAAAATCATGAAGAGTTTTATGATGCCAATTTACCAGAATATAAGTGGATTAACAAACAACTCTTCGATGGTTAATTATCCAACTTACAAACCTTTCTATTGATAATTACTGTGCAATTCATCCCTTCACTATTCTATACCCTACTTGGTTCAAAGTATGGGTTATGTGTTAACTCCCACTAAACTAACTACGTCACATCTAGTCTAAGTAATGTTAGCTCTTGTCTTGAGATCTCATTACTCTATGTGTCACTGAAGACTCTCTTCATGTCACATAACTGTTCTGGACAGAGACTCCTGAGTAATGAACCCAAAAAGAGGTCGTAGGTATCATCGTCTTCTATCAGGAGTGGTGAATCCTTTATTGGCTACCCAATCACCTTCAAATACCAATAGATGTACTCAATCACTACCTTATGAGCGACCTCTCCTTGAGGCAACAAGAAATGATGTCAAATCACATGATTAGTATCTAAGATATCCTTGAGTACCTCAAGTCTAAGGATATTTGCATCATTGCTATAATGAGATTAATCATTGAAATTTGATAGATCATCCATATGATAATCTCATAATGGGTCATCCGATGTGCTTACTACTCTTAGTAAGCATCCACATGTTAACTTTAAATATCTCATGCTTACAGTTTGTGAGATTCACTATTTGATCAAATCAAGGAGTATAACATGTAATAGTCTATCCGGATTAATAATGTCCTGTCTTATTAATCATATGATTAGGGTTAATTTAAATACTAACATAATTGCACGTGATTGGAATCTCATTATCATGATCTCATCATGAATGCCTTTAAGCTATGTTTTGTATCATGGACTTCATTAATTCGATTTAAGATCGACATCAATTCATATATAAACGAACATCAAATAATCAAAATAATGTTTGTACAAAAGTGCTAAAGGTGATTGCCTTTATAGCATTTCTCTAACATATTCTAGTTTGTCAAAGTTTTCTACTAAGGTTCAAGTCTTCGGTAAGTTATAGTAGGGTCATATTGTTCTTATTCACCTTCCATTAATTCTTCTTGGGTTTTCCTCTTCTTTTCTTATAGTCCTAAGTATAATCTTCTCGCATCTTCTCACTATGGTGTTAAGAAGTCTCCTTTTAACATGTCTGAATAACTTAAGCCTTGTCTTCCTTAATTTACTATTGATGCTAGTCATCCTTAACTTGTCTCTTATCATTACATTCCTAATATTATTTCTTCTTGTAAGGTTGCACATCTAACGAATTGTCCTCATCTCCACAATTATTCACTTATAACTATACACATGTTTAATAGGTTAACACTCTGTCTTATAGAGCATGACTAACCTAATTGCTAAATTGTAGAATTTACTTTTTTAGTTTGAGTGATATTTTCTTGTCACTTAAAACTCATAAGATGCCTATCTATTTAATTCACTGTGATTTGATACAGTAAATTATATCGTCATCTATTTCGCCACTGATTGAATGATAGATCCAAGATACTTAAAATAATTTTTTGTAGTATAACTTTTGTTACAATCTTGATCTCCACATCAGATGTAATCATGTGACTCAAAAAAATTACACTTTAAGTATCCAATCTTAATCCGATTCAATTTAAAGCCATTTGACTATGATGTTGATATAAATTCATAATTAAGTAGAAAATAGGTAATATTCTAAATAATAATCATAAGGAAATGGGTGTTTGAGAGATTTGAGTAGGGCAGAAGTACCTAAAAGAGTTAGCCCCGTAGCTAAAGCACAAAAAAGAGAAAGGTTACATAGACAGGTAGACCAATAAGGATTTTTAGCAAGAGGCTTAATTTAAGCCAAGGCCACAAAGCTTTAAAGATAGTCATGTAAATTAATAATCTCATATCATCCTCCTTGTTTAGACTGTTTATTTTCTATTATGATCCATTCACATCTTTCCACCCTTAGGGATGGTAATGGGCTAACCTGTGAGCCTAAATTCAAGAGTTTTCAATAGGCTGACCTGTGGGCCAAATCAAGCCCAGATCGGTTCGAGGTTTAATTTTTCTAAGCAAAATGATATCATTTTATTTAAAAGAGTTATGCCTCAAGTAGACCTAGACTTTGGTAACCTAAGCCAAGACTCAATTAAAAAAAGACGTTATTTTATACTTTTAGTTTTTAA
Organism: Erythroxylum orinocense; assembly: GCA_025531955.1. Lineage (NCBI taxonomy): Eukaryota > Viridiplantae > Streptophyta > Magnoliopsida > Malpighiales > Erythroxylaceae > Erythroxylum > Erythroxylum orinocense. Next base: position 36,318,139 of record JANZLX010000213.1, read on the forward strand.
CGAATTAGTGAGACCAGCCCATGTCATCCCTATCCACCCTTGAGAGTTTTCTTTTATCGTATTCACGTAAATATTTTAAACATTGACTTAGGGAAACTAGCGTAATAAACCCCCTTTTTTTTTGCAAGATTTGAATAACAATTTAACATTTTCTCATAAATTAGGAGAACAAAAATACAATAGCTTTTAATCTCTTATTTCAATAAGTTACAACACAAAAATCAAGTTTACACATGACACATCATCTTTTATGGTAACAAAAGTTCAAATGAATTGAATTGAATGAATTTCAAATTCACCAAAAAAAAAAGATATATTACAACTAGAGATAGTATGCTTGTATTAGAAAGTTAGAGCATGCAAAAGAAGTATAATACTAAAGATAATCGTAGTTGTTTTATTGTATTAAGTGCAAATCGAACCCATTTAGAGATGCTCAAACAGGTGAGATATTAGGCGAGGTTGGTCCAATTTAGCCATCAGTCTTGCGTGCCATAATGGGCCTCATATTTATATACTCGTACAAGCTTTTTGGCAATCCATTGATGACGAGACGCGTGTTAATATGACAATTCAATCGTAATATGATACAAATGTTTCTTATTTGTATTTCTATGTTAACATACAATTAGGCACGCAACTAGTTGTGATAAAGTACACGTTTAAGTCTATGCAAATTCAACACACACATTTACAAGAGCCACATTGCAGGAAGCCATGAGTTTGTATTTTATGAATAAGCTAAGGAATATAAGAGCCAATTACATAGATAAGTTAGAAAGTCAAATATGGAGTGCAAGAACATTGTTAACAAGTTGAAATAGAGAAAAAACAAGATAGAAGTAGAAGAGATTGATTTTTCTACATGATCATCGATGTCTGGGTTTGAACAACTGTCTAAGAGAGGACAAATGAAGTAGTAAGTGGCAAACGTCAAGCAGTTCTTAATTACTGTAATCAACACATGAGCGAATAAAGCAACATCAGTGGCATAATTTCAGGTAATAGGTATCATAACTTACCATCATTCTTGGCACTTGCCACAGTGACTTGTGGAAAAGACACTGCAACTACCGAGTTTTCTATTAGATGGTAATTTTTGTAAAGCAAACTGACTGATAAAGAGTGAAGAGTAAGAAAGAGATGTGACCCCCACTATCTCCACGATCTCCCCCCAACTCGATCTACCATGGAAAAGTCATCGTTGACCAACTGTATTCAAATAGTCATTAACAACAATTCTAAAAAAATTTAGTTAATTATATATATTTCAGTATATAACACAATAACCATGATTATTTACAATAGCTTAATGCAGTCCTAGAAAGGATTATCATAATAATAACATGTTGGAAAGTACATATGGTTTTACTTTATTCACATGTATCTTTTGAGTTGGCCTCCTAACCATTTTCTCTTTTGCAGGTTCTCTGTTGCTTCTTTTACGGGTACAAGGCCCTTGTTTTACTTTTATCATCTCTTCGTTTCCTTTCTGGCCTTTTCATTTCGTGATTTCTTTCTTTTTTTCACATGCTGTTCAGTCCTGGAATCAGATGGGATTCTTCATCATAACTAGGTACTACACTTCCCATAAGTGATAAGATGGTTTGCTAAATTCGGTGAACTAGTGAATCATCTCTATATATGTATGTAAAAATAAGAGGTACACATGCTTTTTTTCTCGAAATTGAGATACCTTAACATTATTACAGTTTAAAGTGTTACACAATTTGCTTCAATGGAAAGAATCCTGAGGACCCATATAATGATGACCATGCGTGTAATCTTTATAATAATAGCCTGACTAAAGGGTTTCATTCAATGCCGACTATAATAATAACAACATTAAGTATGAATCTACCGAAACATGAGATTCGGAAAAGTTTGATAATACGTAACCTTATTTTTAACGATTAGATAGGTATATTCGTTGTCTTTTCTCTTATTTTTCTACCTACAATGCAAATGCTAATGAGATAAGTCTAATGCGTTAACAGGCAAACAAGAGAAAACCCATTACCTGTTTCCTTTTATTAGATCAACTTTTGTTGTTGGGCACGAGCAGCACAACTAATCGATGATAGGGAAAGGAATAATACGAGAGCCGATGACTTCATGAGATATGGACAGCAGGAAGTGGATGGGCACGAACATTTCAGGTCGCTTGGTTCAAAGGAAACTTTAAGTAGGACCAATCACGGAATTTATTTAAAGGGCTCCCAAATCAGTTAAATTAGTTAAGGTAGGCAATAAGTAGTCAACCAACAGAACGGTGAAAAGGAGGCTCTCATCATCTCTTCGTTGTAATTTTGCTGTCCGTAATCCACGGGAGCGTGAAGGTGCCCACCTCTGTCCTTTTGTCCCTTCTTAAACCTACGAGTTTACTCATTTCGGGTATAATTTTACTCCAACATAAGCCCGTTAACTACAACTCAATAGTATACCGTACCTATATTCACAGCCAACACTTATATTATCTTATTGGCAATCAATTGATTTAAGACTAAAGTGCTTAAATTTTCAAAAACTATGAGGGGTTGAAACGGACGAATCATTGAAATAAATAACTAAACCGAAAATTATTAAAATATTAAATCTTGGATTGTAAAATTATAAATTAGTAGATCTTCTGATCACAAAGGAATAATCTTACGAATTGTTCTAAAACACGTCCTTAATTTAGATCAGGTTAATATAAACTAAAGTTTGACTTATCTTATAAAAATAGGTATGCTTGTGATATGCTTTAATTAAGTAAGTAAATTTCACATTATAATTACTATTTTTTTATCGATCACTTCATCCTACATTAAAATGATTTTGTTCATACATAAAGTTCAAAATCAATATACCACAAACTTATTTGCTATTGAACTTTTTATCAAAATCCTATTAGTACCTAATAATTTTATTTTATTAAATGGATACAAGAATCAGTCTGAAGCAACAATTGAAGCTTCGGAGTTGGAGTCTCCTATAGAAACTATCAAGTCATAACTGAGGAATCTGTTTAACTAGAAAATTTGCAAATTGATTAGCTTTACAAAAAATATGCTAGAGAAAGCAACACTAATCTCTTACAATCAATGTCTTGATGTCTCCAATAAGAATAAACATAGGATGCGAACTGGGACAATAAGTCATTACAAGATTAATTACATCTTGAGAATCAAACTCAACAATAACTTTTCAATAGCTGCGATCCCAAGCTAAAATTAAACTATGCCGAAGTACCTGCAACTCAGCTATAGTATTAGAAGTATGACCAATATATCCCAAGAAGCCAATAATCTAGCATCCATGTTCATTACGAATTAGACCTTCAAATAATAATATCTAACATTCTTTATTTTTAAGAAGGTGAGTTTTGGGGTAATCGGTAAAGCTGTTATTTTATTATCATAAAGTTTTAGGTTTAAGTAACGAAAATAGTCATTTTTTAAAAATATAAAGGAAAAATGACATATATTATGACCTTCTCTAGACCTGCAAAACGAAGAACCTTGTGCACAAATTTATCAATTTTTTTTGTCTAATATATTATTTGACATTAAATAAATTTGACAAAAAATTAGTATAATTTATTGCATTACTTATCAAATATTTTATTTTATATGTGTGATTTGTAAATTATTACTTATATTATATTAAAAATTTTGGTTATAAAATTTCAATTATCAATAAATTATACATCCAACTTTTACATTCGCATAAAAGTATAAAACCATTAAAATAAAATTGAACAGAACCTATATTAATAATTTAATATTAATACCTCCGTTTGCCCAACCGCTCATCAAACCCGTGGTCCACCGTCGATTAATTACGGAATTGCCAAGTCCCACGTGGCACGGATCGGACAACCAATCCCCACTCTCCACGTGATATCCACCATCCCAAAAATGAAAACAGCAAGGGGCAGAATTATAATTACACATCGTTAGACCAAGAAAGAGTTTTTGTACAAGAAGAAAAAGAGAACCAGAGAGGGAGAGAGACCATGGTCGACGACGTTGACGCTGTGCCGGCTTTTTAGCTCTTCCTCTTCAAAGAGAGAGGGTGTGTTAAACGTCCGAACGACGCAGTTTCGTTGTTTCCTTTCCTTTTCTGCTTTCAACTTCTAAGCTACTGTGTGTTTTTCAAGCTTTCCGGCACTGAAATGAAGAGTCTTGCTTATTTTTACTATTCCATAGCCTCTATTTTTTTTTCGTAGTCTACTTTTCTTGTACTCTTCCCTTTTTCAGTTCACATTATCTTCTGTGCTAACTCTCTAAGTGATGAGTGGCATTTGATGTAATTAGTTAGTGTTTTCAGATTATGTTTGTTTCTATTGCTAGTTGGGTCACCGTTTCTTCTATCAAATTTGGTTTTTTGGGATTTAGTAGCAACGGTTAGAATGCGTGCAAGTCGGAGGATGTAACTGAAACGAGGTGTTAAATTTGATATTAAAGATGGTGGGGTGATTTTGTAATTTGTGCTTTTTTGGTTTCTGGGTTGCAGAGCTCGAGACTTGGAGGACAGAGCAGAGCAGAGAGAGAGAGAGAGAGGCTTCAAATACTCTACTTTCAGGTATCGATCTGTTTCGTATATAAATGCTTACAAAAACTTCACTTTCACGTATCGACCTGTTTAGCATATAAATGCTTCTTCATGTATGTAGCTATAAAGAGAGATGGGTGGTTAGAATGGGGACCAGACCCGAGTAAAAGTTGCTAACTTTGATTGTCCTGTGAACCTTTTTGGAGGGAATTCTGTTAACTTAGTTTCCAAGCATAGTTGGTAACAGCTTTTTTCTCTGGTATACGGTTGAAACGGGTCAGTTGTTGATGGGGAAGACACAGAAATTTTTAAAGGGCAACTTAAGATTTTGTTTTTGTTTCTTTTCCTTTTGAATTGTTTTACTTGGGACTGAAGATTAAGCAAATTGAGAGTTTTCCACATTCTAAGCATAGTTTGTCAGTTATCAGCCGCTGTCCATTTTTTGGGTGGTTTGTGATGCTGCCGTCAATTGGCTTCTTCTGCAGTTTGAGCAATTAACTTCTGTTTGTCATTATTTCTAAGGTTGCTTTTTAAGTTTTCTTAAATTGGTCTTTTATGGTTGATTGAAACTGATGATGTAGAAATTCTTTTCTTGATATATATATATATATATATAAAACAAGTTGTAGTTAGTGATATTTATTGTTACTTGTCTTTTGAGTTAATTGGATGCTACTCATAGAAAGCTTCTTGTTGCAGACACGCTCTTAGGAAAAGCAATGAACCTACTATCTTTTAGGCTAATGCAACAACCTTGCTTTTAACAGCTGGACTGTCTAGCATTTTGGGAAAGGAGAAGCAGTTGTGAGTATTTACTCCTTTACTTTGATTATTCAACTCTTAGGATTTAGAGATTATGGGTTTATTTTGATTTCTTTTTGCTGATCTGAGAAGAAGCAACGTTGTAAAAGAATGGGATCAATTGGAGAGGAACAGCTACCCAAGGTTGAGAAGATGCAAATGACACGTGCTCGTGAGGAGAAGATTCTTGTTTTGGTCAGGTTGAGGCCTTTGAATGAGAAAGAACTTGCAGCTACTGAAGTTGCAGATTGGGAGTGCATCAATGAGACCACCGTCTTGTATCGGAATACCCTTCGTGAAGGGTCCACATTTCCTTCTGCCTATACTTTCGGTAAGCAATATGGTCGTTGCATATTGTTTATTGTTGGTATTGGGAATGGTAATGCTTCTATGTAAGATATGGAGGATATCATTGTTGCGTCAAGTTTAAAAATTTACAATGATCACTGTCCATTAGACTTCCTTGTAAGTCATTGGATCTGATCATTTTGTGAGGTGAGTGTGCTTATTCACTTCAGTTTCATGCTTAGATATCTCGTGTCATTTTCCTTACTTCCAGATCGTGTATTTCGTGGTGACTGTGCTACACGGCAAGTATATGACGAAGGAGCCAAGGAGGTTGCTCTATCAGTTGTCAGTGGCATTAACTGTAAGTATGATGCCGATGCCTTTGTGTTTGGCTTATAAAGAAATGAAAAAGTTCTCATCTGCAATTGTTTTCAGCAAGCATTTTTGCGTATGGACAAACAAGCAGTGGAAAGACATACACCATGATGGGGATAACAGAGTATACGGTAGCAGATATATTCGACTATATAAACAGGGTAATGATAAATTCTGCTGCAATTTGCTTCTGCTTTATTTTTTTTATTCCTTAAAATAAAGTTTTTGATGATGGAATTCCTTGCAAAAATATTACTTTCTCAGCATGAAGAAAGAGCATTTGTTTTAAAGTTCTCAGCTATTGAGATATATAATGAAGCCATCAGGGATCTTCTCAGCACAGATAATACTCCACTGAGACTGCTGGATGATGTGGAGGTAATTCTTACCATTTTAGTTCTCAAAACCATTCGAGAAAACACTCTAATCGGTAGAGATTTTCCATCAGAAAGGGACTATAGTAGAGAAAGTCACTGAAGAAACACTAAAGGATTGGGGCCATCTCCAAGAACTCCTCTCTCTATGCGAAGGTAAGCCGTTTAAGACTCTGCTGTTACTGGAAAATGTTGTTTTCCTACTTATATCATTATGCCGTTGCAGCTCAAAGACGTGTAGGGGAGACCTTCCTGAATGAGAAAAGCTCCAGATCTCATCAAATTCTGAGACTGGTGAGCTCCTTACCTTTCTCCTTCTTCTTCTCTTTCCTGTCCATAGGAGCCTTTATGGAGAATTTGTGCAATATCAGGGCCATCGGGTGCTTATTTACTTTCCTGAATGAAAAATTTCTGCAGACGATTGAAAGCTCAGCTCGTGAATTCTTAGGCAAAGAGAATTCCACCACTCTTTCAGCCACTGTGGTATGTGTCAACATTTGGTTTGTTATCCGTTGTAAAGGAAGTGAAGACCTGTCTATCTTATCAATTCTGGATTGAAGTTCATAGAAATAACAATGACCTTTTTATCTGCAGAATTTTGTTGATTTGGCTGGAAGTGAACGTGCATCTCAATCAATGTCCTCTGGGGCAAGATTAAAAGAAGGATGTCACATAAATCGTAGTTTACTGACTTTGGGGACTGTCATTCGTAAGCTAAGGTTGGCTTCCTTTCTTTACTATGACAACTTCGAATTTCACCTGACATCTGCACTGGAATAATGTATCACATGAAACTTGTTCGAGTAAGCTGTTAATCAGTTAATTTAAACCTAGCTGTTAAACTTTTAAAACTGTGTTTGGAAAACCATGTTTTAGAATCCTTTGAACATATCCTCACAATGCCATCTTACAGTTCTTGAAATCCCTGACGTCGACTAGGACATTCATCACTAACTTGAGTCGAAGTATCATTACAAGTTAGCTTGTTGCTTCTCCAAAATTATTACCTTTGAGTTGCTTTTCCTTTAATATGTGATAAAAATAAAAAATATTATCCAGCGTTATCAAGATAGCAAATGTGCCATAATCATACATGCTAGTTACTTCTGCAGCGGTTTAGCTTGCTACAGGAATATAAATGTTGAAGACGTATTGATATTGCTGATATTGTTACTATAAGTGTTGAATGGAAAGAGAGCTCCATCGGTCCTTTTTCTCTTTTTTGCCTACTTAATTTCTATTTAACTTGGTGAACCATATTAGATGTTTTTAAATTGTAAAATTACACTATTTTCCATTTCCTACTGTGATGGATGCAGTAAAGGGAGACATGGACACATCAATTACAGAGATTCGAAGCTGACCCGGCTTTTGCAGCCGGCTTTGGGTGGTAACGCTAGAACTGCGATCATATGCACATTAAGCCCTGCACGTAGCCATGTGGAGCAAACAAGAAATACTCTCTTGTTTGCTTGTTGTGCAAAAGAAGTGACAACAAAAGCACAGGTTAATGTAGTAATGTCTGATAAGGCACTGGTTAAGCATTTGCAAAAAGAGCTGGCTAGATTGGAAAGTGAATTGAGAACTCCTGTTCCTGCATCTTCAACCGGTGAGTATGCAGCATTGCTCAGGAAGAAGGATCTTCAAATACAGAAGGTAATGTTTTCCTTTCTACACCTAAGGTTTAAATTCCTTTGCCTCTGTTGAGAACATCTATGGGGGTACAAACTGATCGTTTCTTATTGGCTTTCTGTTTTATGATGTATTTTCTTTGGCATTCATGTAACTTGTTTTTTGATTATGTAGATGGAGAAAGAAATTAAGGAGTTGACCAAGCAACGAGATCTTGCTGAATCACGGATTAAGGATTTGTTAAGTATGATTGGACATGAACAAAATCTGGAAAAGGGGGTAATTCCTCTAATTAACTGCCCAGTGATATAGACTTATGATACGATTTCTCTCCGAATACTAATAGTTCATGCTCTCTAATGACAGTCTGGGATCAGTGGTCATCCTAGTCAGCAAGCAGGGGGCATATGGGAAGATGAATGCTCAGTATCAGAATCATCAAGTATGATTGACTCTCATTTTCCAAATGGAGGTATCAGAAGGTTCAACGCAACGGATCATGATAAAGACAGCGGGACCAACATTGGGGAACCATACCAACTTCAGGACAACACCGAAGAGCATTCTTTGTCTGATGCTTCCTCAGTGCTGTCAATTGGAAAGAAACTTGTTAGTTCCAATTCATATGCGAGCCTGGAGGATAATGCCGTAGGAGCTGCGGGAGATGGGGATGAGTACTGCAAGGAAGTTCAATGTATTGAAACAGAAGAGGCAAGGCGTGGGAACTTGTATGAACACAATTCCACAGATGATTACGACGGAACACTGTCTTTGAGTGTATCTGGGGATGGGCCTGTAGCAGGGCGGGGGGTATCAATGGTAGCAAATGGAGATGGAGAAGCAGCAAGTCACATGCAAAATGGTTTTACATACGACACATTGGAACAGAGACTTAATCATGTACAGAGAACAATTGATGATCTTGTCAGTAATCCTAATGAACAATATCCACTGTCTTCTACAGCCGAGATGTCAAATTCCGCAAGAACAAATTTACGAAAGACCTGGAGTCGCAGAGAGAATCCCATGAATGACTCTTCTTCATGGTTTGAGAAGCTAGGCCAAAGTGAGAGCACCCCACCTAACGGATTAGAGAAACAATTTGGTGGAAGACCAGAAGGTTTCCACAGAAAGTTTCCTGCACTAAATTATGATGCTGATATTGGAAAATTGTCAAGAAATGGTTCTAGATCATCTTTTGAATCTGGATCCACAGATGACATAAGATCACAGAGTATCCAAGCATCTGTAGAAGAAGATATCCCCAGCATTAATACTTTCGTTGCAGGTTTGAAGGAGATGGCCCAGAAAGCATATGGAAAGCATCTTGTTGACGCTGAGGTTAGAATACTCTATTCTACTTTCCCCTCGACGTCCTTTCTATGAATTGGGTTACTTTTGGTATCGTAGCGGCTCTCAGCTGCACCTTTGACATGATTTGTTTTCTGCATGTTAGGCTCAAGAGACAGAGTCCATTGCTGGTAAATTAGAAAAGAGTGTGAAAGATATAGGATTGGATCCCATGCACGGAGTGGAGAACTCTCATGATTGGCCCTTGGAATTCGAGAAGCAGCAAAAAGCAATATTCGAGCTCTGGCATACATGCAATGTTTCAGTAGTCCACAGAACTTATTTTTTCCTGCTCTTTAGAGGTGACCCGACAGATTCCATTTACTTGGAAGTAGAGCTCAGGCGCTTATCTTTCCTCAAGGAAACATTTTCTCAAGGAAGTCAAGCTGTGAGAAGCAACCGGCCACTCACTCTGTCTTCAAGGTTTGCTCTCTCTCCCAATTTATGAGTACTATGTACCCAGGTTTTTTCTTGTATCTTTTAGACAATCATACTCATGACCTTGAAATGAACCCACATGCAGCTATCCATGATCAGCCTAATGGGGTAATATAAGAAGCTAAGAAAGAAAATGTTTTGTTCATCTGAAATCTTTAGAAATGATACAAAGTTTTCATTTCCGGCGAGGGATTCCAGTTGTTTGCTTCACCTGGACTCTTAAGAGATTTTCACATGCTTAATACTTCAATACAACATGTTGCATGCCAATTCCTGTTTTGAAACTCAGCTTTGAATAATGAATGCCCTGCATCATTTTTTACGACTCACAAAAGACCTGAGACTTACGTTATCTATTTACCTGGCAAACAGCATCAAGGCCCTTCACAGTGAGAGACGCATGCTGAGCAAGCTGATGAGGAAAAGGCTGTCAGAAGAAGAAAGGAAGAAGCTGTACCAAAGGTGGGGAATTGGGGTCAACTCAAAGCGGAGGAGGCAACAGTTAACTAGTCGTTTATGGAGCAATCCCAAGGACATTGATCACATCAGAGAGAGTGCTAGTGTAGTTGCAAAGCTGGTGAGATTTGTAGAGCAGGGACAAGCTTTCAAGGAGATGTTTGGGCTTAGCTTCACTCCCCCAAGCTCGAGGCGCAAGTCCCTGGCTTGGTCTCACAGCAGGTCCTCACTTATGTAGGCCGGAGGCACATGTTAAATTGTTAATACATGCAACCACGAGAAACGTGACTCGCCACGCAGATTCTTTTCATGGGTGAAGTAGGAACAGATATTTTGATTCTCATAGTTGTACAAACTGTAATGTATTTGAACCAAATCGGCCATCATTTTTTTTTCTTCCGTTTTTGGTTTACTTTAGAATATTCGTGTTTTGTTGAATAGCATTTTTCATACAAAGAATTTTTAATTTAATTATTGTTTTTAAAATTGGATACGAGTATTTTAAATGTTAAATTGATATGAAATCAATCAATATAAAATCTTTATAATTGTTATATTCATAATATATAATAAATAAATAAATTATTTTTTAAAATTAAAATACTTTATAAAAGTATAACATAGAAATAAATTACTTTATTGAATTAACTTCAAAAATTCTAAATAATAATAAAAAGTATAATTATTTAAAATAAAATTTAATTAATAAAATACTATTCTTCATCCTCATATTATAAGTAGCATCAGCAAGTTCATTGAATCTTTAATGTTTCAAATAATTTTGTTTTTTTGTAATCTGATGCAAATAACATTTAATGGAATGATTTAATAACAAATTTTCTTAGTAAACAATCTCCAACACATTTACTTTTTAAATCAAGAGATAATACGATACTTTTTTTGGTCATAAGTTCTCTTTTTATAGATGATCTAACAAAACCTATTTTCAATAATTTATCATCATCAAATGGTACTTTCTTAAAAGAAGTAAAATATTCTTCCATTCTATAAATTTCTCCACCTTTAAACACTCTCCTATAAAATATATAATTATATTGAATATTTTCTTTGGAAATTTGGGAAAAAGAAAAATAATTATACAATAAATCAACCTTACCGCGAGTAATAAATGGTAAATTTTGATAAGGATAAATATTACTTACTACGATATACTAGTTGATAGGATAAGCTAGAGCTGTTACTAAGATAAGCTTCACTTGTTACCACATGTACTATATATATCTGTACTCTTTCATAATTAAAGTGTGGGGTTTTCTCTATTCATTTAACGCTAATATGGTATCAGAAGTTGGGCGGGTCCTTTGACCCAAATAACATAGCCCCCTTTTTCATCTTTTTGCATCTCTTGTTAGCCCTAACCGTACCCCCCTCCACGAATCAAACCATAAGCACCACACCTGCGTTCTTTTTGCTCATCGTTGCATATCTCATCCACGGTTTTGCTTATTGTTATGCCCATCTTCCACTATCATGTCTACCGGCACTGCTATTATTTCCTTTTCTTCCTCCAGTTCCATATCAACCTTACCAAATATTGCTCATCAACTTCCTGTCAAGTTTAATTCCACAAATTACTTACTCTAACATGCTCGACTCCTGCCGCTACTGAATACTATGATTTAGCTAAGCATATTGATAGTAGTTATCCACCACCGTCTAAGTTTGGCACTGACAATCAACGAAATACCGCTTACACTGTTTGGTTCCGCTAAGATCAACTTGTCTTGAGTTAGATTCAATTTTTGAAAGTTATATTCCTTAAGTTGTCGGCGCCAGTTCTACTCGTGACGGTTGGGATAAACTTCGTAGCACATATGTTGATGCGCACCGCGGAAGGATTACGTCGATGTGATAATGTTTTCAATAGGTATTTTTGTTTTATAGTTTTTTTACCTAGAGGAATTAAAAAGGATAGATATTTGGAATTCAACAAACAAGAAAATAAGGATACGCAAGGTTTAATTTCTACAACACCTCTCGAAAACTTGTTCCAAACAATCTCGATGATCAAAATAAAACTCAGAGACGAACAATCGACACGCCACAATTGAGAAAACAATTGATAAGTGAAAGATGGTTCGAAAAGTAACAAGAACAAGAGAATAATGTTCTCCCTAAAGCCGACGACACTCAAACAATGATCTGATCTTTTTAAAACTCTAAAACATAAATATTTATACCTAGGTCAAATAATAAAAGGTTATGCTAAAATACATGGAAGCCCAAAATAAAACGAAGCCCAAAATTGAATAAGTAGGTTTTTGATTCGTGTCTTCAAACTTCAAGTGTATCTGATCCAAGTATTTGAGTTAAATGGATTAGTTTGGGCTCAATTTCATTAAACTCTTCTCCAATAGGTTTGGAGTTTGCCATCTTCTCAAGATCCTTACTCCTGCTCACATCAGTCCCTCCCTCCTCAAGAAGATTCGCTCTCGAATCTGAATTCATATCAAACGAAGAAAGATCAGTAATATTAAAAGTTGCAGAAACAGAATACTCACCTGGCAGGTCAATCTTGTAGGTAGTGTCAGTTATCTTCTCTAACATCTAGGACGGACCATCGCCCTTAGGATCCACAATAAAAACACTATGCAAAGCATCAAGAGGGTTAGTGTCAGAAACTAAACGCTCTCTGTATCTCACCACTACTGATGCTCTTTTCTCTTTCTTTTCACTCTTTTTTTTTCTCTCCCTGAACTTTTCTCTCCTATACATCCCACTTTCTTTTCCTCACCTGTGTAGTCACTCTCCATTGGGCCAATCTTAATTTTCTTTTGGGCCTCTTTTCTCTCTTCACTTTTTTTATTCTCACTACCTGAACCCTCCTCACTTTTTCTTGATTTGATTTGGTCCAGGTACAATTCATTAGGTGATAAAGGTAGTAGAATGAAATTCCTACCCTTAAACTTAAGGAGTATTTATTGGTATACCCTTCATGTGCTACCCTCTTGTCAAACTGCCAAGGCCTCCCCAATAGCAAATGTCATGCCTCCATGGGTATCACATCACACAACACCTCATCCTTATACCTCCCTATAGAAAATGGCACCAGTTGTTGGACCCCGAACCTTTTGTAAGCTAGGAATTTTTTTTAACGAGGAACTATTGGCAATTGGTTATGTGTAAATAAGAGAAGGAAGTGTAAGATTTAAATGAATTTGAAAGAGATTTATT
>JANZLX010000213.1:36354238-36374051 GCA_025531955.1 Erythroxylum orinocense
GTGAAAGCGAGTCAAGGCCTAGCTCCCATTTGCTGATGTGGTATTTTGAGTTAGTTTTGGATAATTTGAGGATTAGTTGCTTTTCAAGGATTATTAGTTCATGTAATTTTTGTATATGAGGTTTGAGGCATTGATGTATTGATGATATTAAGAGGAATATAAATTTGTGTATGGGTGAGGTTGAGATAATAAGTTTTGATCATGAATTGTTAATTTATATAAGTGAGATGTGTTAGTGGAAAAAAAAACTTGATGAGAAATTGTGTTAAGCAAGGAACCACGCTTACGTATCACGGTATTTTTGTCAAGAGGTTGAATTCTGGAAACGGGATCCAACAGTTATATTGTCAAAAATACAATGGGATTGGATTAGTTTGATTGTTAGCTAAAAGCAATCACTACCATACCATACTTACTTAAACAGTCAAAGTAGTGTATAAACTAAAATTAAACTAATTTTTGTCTGAATCCTTGCTAATGAGACATTAGATGTAAAGCTGTTGTTAACATAAATGGGTAACTAAAAAGCATACTGCTTTTTATTACCAACGATTAAATTTTGAGGATATGAAATGGATTCACAAAAAAATTCTAGGGGTAGTACTATAACTTGAACATGAGCTATCTCCAAAGCTTGAAATTTCTATTGGCTTTTTTATGAGATGCTAGTTTTTGAGACTTGGAGTTTTAGGATACTCGGAATATAAACTTCTAGTGGAGATGTAAGAAGATTTGCTGTCTTCCGATGAACTTAACTAAGAGATGATAGAAATTGAGAAGGAGGAGAGGACATAAGGAATTATAATAGCCGATGAAGTCGACCGATGATATCTGATTATTGTGTTTCGAAGCTCCTAAAATGCTTTCACAATAACTAATTTTACAGGATTCAAATCTTTTTGGTGGGGATGTGATCCTCAGTACTCTTATTCTGTACCTACTCTGTGTCCATTACATCTGACCCATTTATTTTTATGAGCTTCACATAAATAGATGGTTTAGATACAATAGACATAGAGTAGGTATAAAGTAAGGATTACAAAAGATTTGAGGGGCTTTTGCTGACCGATAATACTTAATTCCTCTTAGGCCCAGGTAGAGTAGGCCTAGTATGATCGCAAGTTTGACCCACGTGTCAATTATAAAAATGCCTCAAACATAACTGATTACCTCCTACTAGTTCCTCTCGACGCGCAAGATAAACAGAGCGGTAGAAGAAGAGGACGAGATCCGAAACGTCACCGTCCCCTACCCAAAGATCCACTCCTCTAACATGTCTTCTGGTTTCAGCGGCGATGAAACCGCACCGTTCTTCGGCTTCCTCGGCGCCGCCGCGGCGCTCGTCTTCTCCTGTAACCGACACAAACTTTTTCTCATTCATCGCTCAGATTTATCGTTATAATTTATGTGTTCTAAATGAACTTGAGCTTTTGATGCGTTTTTATGCATTGTAAAACAAGAAGATTTAACCTCTCTACGGTTCCGATTTCTTGATCTATCTGATCTCGGTAATGATTGAAGATCTTGAGTTTTATGTAAATGCGATTCCTTGATTGGATCTCTTGGTTATATCGTGGTTTCTGGTGTCTTTTTCCTTGGATTCGCTGAGAACTTTTTCGGATAGTATCCCTTTTAGTGGAATGAGATGTTTAAGGATTAATTACCTTCTTCACTATCGAAGATTACACATTTATGTGAAATAGCAAATTGAATTATGGGTGATTTCGAACTATGAAATGGAATGGAGGTAATACTCAGTTTAATGTAGCTTTTTGGCGGATGGTGATATAAAGAATCGAGATATGATTGATAAATGGAGCAGTTGAGAAATTATTTATTCAATTTTAAGCTTTCTAGACTGAGAGACCTACTGTATGTTTGGCAGAACTGTTTAGTTAAACCGAAGTTTTGGTTTCAATTGAATTACCAAAACTGGGGTTTCTTAAAATAATATCTCTAGTCTTACCATCATTTTGAGTACTTAAGATTCTTACCATGTATGTGTAGGTATGGGAGCTGCATATGGAACTGCTAAGAGTGGTGTTGGTGTGGCATCAATGGGTGTGATGAGGCCTGAGCTTGTGATGAAGTCGATAGTGCCGGTTGTTATGGCTGGTGTGTTGGGTATATACGGATTGATTATTGCTGTTATTATTAGTACTGGGATTAACCCCAAGGCAAAGTCATATTACCTTTTTGATGGTTATGCACATCTTTCGTCGGGTCTTGCTTGTGGCCTTGCTGGTCTTTCTGCTGGAATGGCAATTGGTATTGTTGGAGATGCAGGCGTTAGGTAAAAGTGCTGACTTTTGTGTATATACATGTATGAAATGTGGGATCCTCTTTCTGTGATCATTTCCTTTGTCATGATACTTATTGCTTGTCCTTTATCTGTCAACCTCTATTTGGCTGTGAATTAAAACACCTATGAGATGTCCCATTGTCCTAGATAATTCATTTTCATTTTGCATCCCCATGTAGAGTTCTACAAGTGCAGTTGCTTTTGGGGTCAATTGGGTGTCGATTAGAAGATATTATTGTTGGTAACTTTGGCCATTATGTCAATGACATGGCAGAGGTGGACTTTGGAATGAAAATTCCGTGGTCGACTAGTTTGGTTAAAATTCCCTTAAATGAAGGACATGCTTCAAACTTATGATATTCACAGGGACTTTGTAGGGACATTGTAAAGGTTGCATTTAAAACCAATGTTTTATGCCGTCATATGTATCAGTAGATTTGCTATATCATAGGGGTTGATGAACAATGTTAAAAATTGCGAATGAATTGAACCCAGTGTAATCAGAAATTAGTAATCGGTGTATCCGAGGTCTACCTAAAGGAAAGAAAGAAATAAATAGACCCACTAATTCCTTCTGTCATTATCTGCAACCCTGAGACCACTGCTGAAGATGCCTACTTAGGGTAGAATGAAGATCAATCATGCCTACTTGTTTTGGATCTTGACATTGATCACTGGGATCTTTGACTTGGCTTTGAAAGTGATAGGATTGATTGATCTGGGCAACTTTATTTCCCTCTGCTTCTGTACGTATAGATGTTTTTTATGTTTTGTTCCTGCTTTCCTGTGTATGTTGGTGTGTGTATTTGTATGTACATATGTGTGTATGTATGTGAGAGAAAGAGAGGTGAGGCTAACAAGCCATGTGCTGTTGTAAGATCACTGAAGCAGTAGATTGTGTGAACTGCTGGAAAAAAAATCCCTTCTTTTGTTTTTTTTTTTTCAAATTTTGTGATTAACCAATGTTTTATTAAAACCTATGGCATCCTGGTATTATACTGACCCAGTATTTTATCCATGACAGGGCAAATGCTCAACAGCCAAAACTTTTTGTTGGAATGATCCTTATCCTCATTTTCGCTGAAGCTTTGGCCCTGTATGGTCTTATTGTTGGCATCATCTTGTCTTCTCGAGCTGGCCAGTCAAGGGCAGACTAAAAGGGAAGATTTGCTATTGGAATCACTTTCCATGGAAGATTTATTGTCGGCCACAGGTTGCTGATTGTTGGCCGGCGCTTTCAGTGTTCTCAGACATTCTTGTAGTGGAAGTTCCTGCGCTGCTAGGCACTACTAGATGGTTGATTTCTGCTATTTTGTGAAGTGGGATTGAGTTTTATCTGTCAAATAAAAGCTTCTCAAGCTCTCTATGTATGTTTTTATCTATTGGTGTAGTTCGTAGAACTTTTTATCTGTTGTAGAAACTTTGGATTCTTGAAACAAGTGATTGCATAAATTCTTATTGAATTTGCTCACCTTCGCTGTTTGGACTTTGGATCATACAATTCCACTTTCTCTGCATACGCCCATGAATATGAACTCTTACTTTTGGGCCTTGAGGTCTGAAACGAGAAAAGATTGGATTCATTACCCCACCAAAATTTTAATAGTCAACTCACTGATAAAACGCGAACATAGGATGCTATATTCAAACAAAAGACCATTATGCAAGTAAGAGGCAGAGGCCATTGTATTGCATGTGTCATTCCATGCTTTTTTGGTGTTGTGTCAAATTGTCGTTGATTTAGAAATATTTTGAACTTGTTTTCTTGTTGATCGGTTGAAACGTCTAGGGCATTCTTTTTGCATGTGGAAAATAGTGTCTGATATGCCATCAGATCAAGCACAGGTCCCTGTACCGGCCACGTGTTGATGTGACAACCCTGATGTTGGGGTTATCTATGTGCACCCCTCAAATCCTCCAGTCTCTTATCTTGTACTAATTCTGTGCTAACTCATCTCAAGTTGGCACAATATTGGTACAGGATAGGAGGAGGACTAGAGAATCACGTCGACTGACTGCAAGACGCCAACTTCTCGTTGCAGCAGAATACTGTTTTAGCTTCACTCGCCTATGCACATGCACAAGAATATGCACGTATGTATACCAATCCAATGGCCCACAACAAGCAGAAGAAGGTTCTCTGATACTGTTAGGCTTTGGATGGATGGGTGGATGCATGTGTGGTGTGAGCTTGTTAGATGTGCATTCCCCACCAATCCCCACCCTTCTGGCCTCTGCACAAAAATGGTGGAGGAAGAAGTTTTGAGTAGATTACATTGGGCCCAATTCTCATCTAAAATCCATGACCATGACAGGTTAAAGGATAAAACATGCAGTTGGCATTTTATTCTGGGAATCTTTCCTTTTTCCCTGACATGAGTTTGCAGGAAATAATGATTTCCCAACATATATCATGGGTGTGAATACAACAATACTAGTCTTCGAGTTGGGTGATTCTCAAGTTTCTTGTGCATGACCAATCTGACATTGACTCTAAACCCTAACGGATTCTTACAACTCATGACAAAGGTATGTAGATATGGTTTCTCGAAGTGGTGTTTTGCGATTACTTTCAAATGTTCATCCACGGTCTAAATGGTGGACATCGGGTCGAAATATGACATCACAAGTAGCGAAATAATTATAATTTATCAAAAGTTAAATGATCAATAAAATTTTATAAAATTGTTAACGCGTACGACATTAAAAAGTGTGAATTTTAATTTGTTTTTTATTTTGGAGCTTGATTATTTCATATTTCTCAAATCATTTTTAAAATTAGATCATTTCAATCACCATAGTTACATAAATTTTTGACCTCTAATAATATCTACAAAACGAATTAGAAGAACCCTACAACAACTGCAGAGAGGTTAGGCAATAAAAATTAAAATTCTAAATTTAATTAGAATTACAAATAATTCTAATTAAATATCAATTATAGCCAAATAAAATTTAATATCTCGTATTGATCCTTATTTATTACAAATATTATATTTAATTGTAAAGTTTCTCAAACTTTACAATAAAATCCGGTTGGAACTTAGAAGTATCTTTGCTCTTGTCAACTTGTTCTTTAAGTGTGAATCATTCAATTCTCAAATATGTCGATAATGGATACAAAGTATAACTTAAACCCTATTTAAGATTGAATAAATTAAACTCCTTTAATTTATCTTTAATTCTTTAATTAAATAATTTAAATTCCTAAACCGAGATTAATGTCTAGCAACACATCATGACCACTTAAATATAATTATATGGAATGATTTTTCTATGTAATTAAATCATTTCATCATATAATGTTCTAATTAGAAATAGAATATAAAATTAATGTCTACTCTATTTGAGTCCAATCATATTAGTTTTTCACCAGTAGCTATTAATTTAATTAATAACATTTGTAAACTATTTACAAAACGTCATTTCATCATGGCTAAGGATTTTCCAAATTAATATTTTGAGAATAATGAAACATTCCCCCTAATTACTTTAGGGTGATAAACTATATCTTAATTACTCAACTATCTCCATATAGTTCATGCTTTATCCAATGATTACCAACTGAACTTCATTTGATTAAAATAGGTCACAATTAGTATCAAAACAAAGAAATCCCTATACAAGATAACTTTGGAAATCTTAAGTCAAATGATCACTTATACAATCATTTTAATGAGAAATTTTTATAGATATATAATTAATGCTCCGAATGGATTTCTCATATGAGGTTAGCTTAGTGAACTTGTTCTCTAAGAAGCACTCGTACGTTTGTTTAAGTATTTTCATACTTTAGTCTATGAGATTGACTAATTCCTTTATAAGGAAAAATATAACGTATGCTAGTCTTTTTATATTCTATTAATGTCCAGTCTATGAACAATGATCGTGAACAATTTAGGGATAATACGTAAATGCAATATAAATATCATAACTATAATCTCATCATAATTTCATTTACAATGTATAATTATCCTATAGACTTTATTATATACATCTAAATATGTACAAGATAAAAATGTCTTTAAATTAATTTGTCAATAAATTATAACCAATCAATTGGCTTTAGGGCATAAATTAACAATCTTCTACTTGCACTAAGCCAGTCGTTTAAGTATTATATACTATATCACCTTATGACAATCAAGCTAATGCTAGAAAAGTAGCTTAATGAGAGAATTCTACAAGAATCTCTATAATGAGCACTTACTTAAATCCTACAACTTTCATCTTAATTATCATCATAATTTTGAAAAATTATTTAAATACATACTTAGATCTTTGATGAAAAATTGGCTTCTTTTGCATGCCTAATGGCTCTAATGTTCCATAGAATATTACTATCTTAAATAGTGGAAGAAACTATATCAAGTTAATTAAAGAACTTATTGATCTAATTAACCATTTCTACTAAATGAAAAATATATTATGACTTAATCAACACCCATTGCTACATTGGAACTTTTCCAATCTTAAAATGATATTGTTCTTCTTGAGAATACCCACATATAAGTGTTCTACATCGAAATAAGAGGACAAAGAAGATTAACATATAAGCTTAGTGGGCTACTCCACCTATTGCTAATTGATTTTAGGATAAAATCTCATTTAGACTTATGTGTAATTTAACTTTTTTCCTAGTGTGGACCTATATGATCATTGCAAATTTAACATGGCATTAGATCCAATAAAGATCTTAGCTTATTTTTTACCCTAGAAGGGGCCTATCATTTAAGGAACTGGAAAAGGATTTGAAGTCGACCTGGAACAAGTGGTCCAGCATTATTGTTTGCCCCAAAAGAGAGCCTATTTGACCTCAATCAAAAGTCTAGCCTTGATAAGGATTGTTTACGTACCTATTTAGATTGCACAAGTAAAAAGGGATTCACATGTGAGGGGGAATGTTAAAAATACTCACATGTGAGTGTCTCACATCGAAAAAAGAGGAGAAAGAAGACTAACATATAAGCTCGATGAGCTATTCTACCTATTGCCAATTAGTTTTACAATAGAACCTTACTTGAGCTTGTATGTGGTATAATTTTCCTCCTCATATGGGTTGGTAAGCCCATTGTAAATTTAATAGTTCTAAGTAAAATAAACCTTAATTAGGATTTACTTTTAAAAAGTTAATATCCATATAACTTTGACTTAAATATCAACTCATATATAGAATAATGGATATCTTTAATACTTCATAAGTATCAAACATCTCAAATACTAAACATCTTTAGTACATTATCTATGTACTTGGACTTAGAATGTATAAAAAACTTCTAATCTATCTCTATAGATCTAATTCTCATAATTAAGTTGTTACCTTTTCATATCCAACAATAGTTGTTTTTAGATAATTATATTTTCAACAACAATTGAAAAATAGAATTATTGTTCTCTGTGAGCAATATGTATCTACATACTCTAACATAAAGAGGATAACTATAGTCCCACTAACATTTTTGTAGACATGACAAATTCATAATTACCTCCAAAACAAGCTCTTTGAATTCATCATAAAAGTGAATCTTTTAATGTCTCGTAACTTTTTAACTATACGTCGAATGTATCAACAAAGGCACTAATTCTAATTGGATGTACTGTTATGAGATTTGACCTTTGCGAAGTTCATCTTACTCTCATTACTTATCTTGAAAACCATTCTACTATAAGTACACATTGAAACAAACAATTTACTCAACAGATCTATAAGATTACATCCAACCTATTGGATATCTCATAACCTTTTATTATCTAATTTAGTACTAAACTTAGAGGATAATACATACTTCAACTAGCATCATATCCTTAAATCATTATCTTTCACTCTTTCAAAGACTTGGAATTTCATAAAATCTTACTAATTTGTTTAATTAGAACTATTAAAGGCAAGTCATTATACTAGTCATAACTATAGAAGAAATAATATTGTATGATACAATATCTCATATTGTATTTTCTTCCCTTCATGAATCCATACTCTTGTAGAATTTATTGTAAAGGTATTTACCAGATAATCTCATTCCCTATAGATAACTGAAAATTTAAAACTCACCAAATCGATCTCATCAAAGTGCTTTAGCATTCTCAATGATTAATTTTTGCTTAGATTTAAACAATTTAAATTGTGCAAAATTTTAAATCATTATTTCATTTAATACATATGACTATATAACATAAAGTCATTAGTAATCTATCGAAATATAAATATCATCCTTTTATGAATGGTTATTCTATCTAATACATCACATATATAAATTTAACAATTCAATACCGTCATCATCCTTTTACTAAAGGTTGATTTGGTTATTCTTCAACTTAACA
The DNA here is from genome assembly GCA_025531955.1 of Erythroxylum orinocense. Taxonomy (NCBI): domain Eukaryota; kingdom Viridiplantae; phylum Streptophyta; class Magnoliopsida; order Malpighiales; family Erythroxylaceae; genus Erythroxylum; species Erythroxylum orinocense. Next base: position 36,362,862 of record JANZLX010000213.1, read on the forward strand.
ATTTTCATAAGTTTCATCGATTCATAATCAAAAGGATACATATGTTCTTGTATGTAACTTTATGATTCTCATCATATTGATTTAACTAACATGGCATAAAAGGATAATCTCGATTATCCAACTTTGTATTCTTGCCACTTATGTTAAACATAAGTCTCCTTTGATCTAATACATACAAACTATTTGTCTAAAATTGGATCAACTACTTTTTTCTCAACAATATATTATTATCATACTTTGAACATTGTAGTAATGTTGAATATGAATTCAGTATTAAATATTCAAAAGCATGAATGAGAAATACATATGATCTCTATCATATTACGTATAAGCAAGAAAAGTCATGCAATCATTTCTTCTGAAGATAACTATTATCATACTATAACAAAGCCTTTAATTGATGCCCATATTTATGCTTTTAGTAGGCTAAATTAAAAGAAAAAATTCTAACATAAGTACTACACCTTTCAGCTCTACTCAATGCAACCTCTTATATCTTGCTATCATGATGTTGGCATACATCCTACATGAGACATTATTCAACTCAAAATGTCAATCCATTTTGTCATTTATATGATTTTGACATATCTCTAAAACTTTAACTCCAAATTCTTAATAAGGATTAATAGCAAAATTATATAATGGATATACAACTTTCTTTTCTAACTTTGAAAACTCTTCTCAAACATAATTCTATGTCTAGGGAATTTGATTCATTAACTTAGTATCAACTATATTAAACAAGGTAAATTTCACTCATAAAAAAAAGTATTAAAAAAATAGATAATTAATTATATGTCATAACTACCAAATGAGATTACGACTTTAATCATGTATTTGGTTACTCTCACTATTTTATTTAAAAGATTAACCTTCGCTACTATTCGGAAAGATCACTATATATCTTTCCAGTGGGCTATGATCTCATTCAAATTTAGTTAATATTGAGTTTGTTCAACAAACTAATTAAACTTAAATTAAGTAGATAACAACTCTCTCAATTACATCTCACGTGACTCTTAGATTCTTTAGGTGACAAATTTTGAAAAAATATATCTTATATACAATATTGCCACCAAATTTATGTGATCGTAAGTTTGCTCATCTAGATCACACAAATTTAGTTAAATAAAACTCACTGTTTATTCTTATAATAATGGAAGGCAAAAATTGTATTCAAAACGTGTCCTTAATATTTTAACGAAGGATTTAATTTTATGCATCTCATCAAATAGAAAATTGCGTGTAATCAGACTTGTAAAACATACAATCCAATAAGCATAAAAAATCAAACATATATTCAAATATGTAACGTATGCACTCATAATCAAATTAGATGCATAAAATATCAAGCTTCTTTTGATTTTAATTAATGATCTTCTTAATCTAAAATAATATTTTTCAACTCCTTGGAAAAATTAAATTAGATTATACTCATCAATTCCTAGATAAACTAAATTCCTATTTCAAATAGAAAATTGATTTGATTTGAAAACAATTTTCAAATCCAATTGTAAATTATTTCTAATTTTCTTGACTCCTTTAACAAAATTTATTGAAAACAATTTTCAATAAATTATACTTCTTAGTTATTGTGGTGTAGAAAAAGTCCTTTTTCAAAATTTAACAAGTAAAACACTATAATCCTATTAGAAAATTATTTCTAATCTAACTAGAAATTATTTTCCTTAATTAGAAAACTATTTTCTAATATTAAAAGGAAACTATTTTCAAAATTAAATAAAACACTCTTAAATTTAATTTAAAAAGTCCTTTACATTATTTATTTGAGATTAATTTTAAAAGTCATACAGGGCTTGCTTAGTACGGAGTACCCAGTTGGCGTGATTTGCAGGCTATTGCATCAATCCGGAAGTTTACTTAATGTGCATCCAAAGGATAGTAACTGCGGGTTCCTCCGTTTTCAAAAAAAATAAAAACACTTTTCACAATTTAATCAAGAAAAATATTTTTCTAATAAATCAAGAAACTTATTATTCATAATAAAAGCAACAATTTTTTAATGAATTGAATAATGATTCTCTATAAAACAAAATCATAAATTTAATTTATCACAATCAAATTGAAATCAATAAATTTAATTAAGAAACACATTTCTTAATTACCTAAGAAAATAATTTTCTTAATTTTAAAGATTCTAATTAATTAATTTCAATTTAATTGAAACTAATTAATTCTAATTTTAGAAACTATTTTTTAAAATTAAATTAGGAATCAATAAATTATTTTTCTTAATTTTAAAGAGTCTAATTAATTAATTTCAATCTAATTGAAACTAATTAATTCTAATTTTAGAAACTATTTTTTAAAATTAAATTAGGAATCAATAAATTATTAATCTTAATCACGTTAAAAATAATTGTTTTAATTTTAGAATTGAATTTTGATTTTAAGACAATTTTAATAATATTGTTTCGTAATATATCTTGAAATACTTTATTCCAAATTAAAGATAACTTTATATATCTTTGAATAACTTTAATCCAATAGATAATTCCAACACTAGAATAAGTTTATCTTTATTTACAAACAACTCTTGTTATAGGTCATAGGTCAAGAATATCCCATTACAACCCTAAAATAGTCATATCCTTGTTACTAAACACCCCTTATTCTAGTCCTAGAATAAGCCTATTCGGACCTAGGATAAGATTTTCTATGTAGCCAAACACATCTCTTCTTCCATGAGAAACATTAGAATCATAAAGACAAAACCCTAGTTTCTTTAACATGTTGTTGCCGTCGCCAGCATTCTCCAAGGCCGTCGTCACTGTCGTTGTCGCCAGCTGGTAAGCCGCCACCATCTCCATGGCTGATCAATGTGAACCGTCACCGCCCTTGTAACTTCCAGCCAATTCTCACCAACCGACTTTCACACCTCTATATTACAGCTACAGGTGCCTGGAGATTTTACTACGTTTGTTAACCACATACGTATTAGAGTTCGATTAAATATTACTGAACCGCTTATGAGAACTAAGAAGATTTGCAAGGAGGGGGTGATTTCTTTGACGTTTCTTTCAGTTATGAAAGGATACCTCTCATTTGTTATCTGTGTGGCATTATTGGCCATAGCGAGTCCAGCTGTGTAAAACTCACTGAGTTGCCGGAGGATGAGATCAAAAGGGAGTGGCCGGAGGAAATCAGATCAGAATTTCGAACTCAAAATAAAATCCAGCCAAATCAGTGGAGAAGAGATCCCGCTTATCCCGCAACCTTTGAGGGTAGGTCCAACAATCACGGGATTCCATATCTGGGAGCAGACAGATCAAAGAGAAATAGAGTTATTAATACGTATGGCTCTTTTTCTAGGCAATTTAAATTTGCATCAGCTGTTGACTTTTCTAAGACCGCAACTCTGACCTAGAAACTTCTGGTACTGCTCCGAAGTTAGTTGTTGTCCTAAAGGAAAAGGAAAATACCAGTATGATTATTGAGGAAGTTAAGAAACAACCCCCGGAAACTCCACGTCATGGCACCACCTTCGATGAGATGAAAGGCAGTAGATATTCATCTTCTTCAACTTCAATCTCTAGCTCTACTGATTTGTCAACGGTCGGTCTTGATCATGAGACCCACCGATCACCATGAATTGCATCACCAGGAACGGTCGCGGCTTGGGCAACACGCGTGCAGTAAACACTTTGAAAGATGTTAGAATCAATAAGCTTCATTTCCTTTTTCTTAATGAAAATTTTATTACATCTAGCAGGATGGAGGAACTTCGTATTTTGTTAAATTTTGTTTATTGTTTTAGTGTTGATCGGAATGGACGTAGGGGAGGTCTTGCTCTACTTTGGAATAATAATTCTAATGCTTCTGTTTTGGATTATTCGAGTAACAATATTGATATAGAGATTACTTACTCTAACAATTTTGAATGGTGATTCACCGGTTTTATGGCTTTCATGATACTCGTAGAAAGTGAAGTAGTTGGGAACTGCTCAAAGCTCTTTCTCGACGTAAGTTACCTTGGGTTTGTATGGGAGACTTTAATAACCTTCTCTCTGTTAATGATAAGTATGGTGGACGAGATTACCCTGTTTCTCTCATGGATGGGTTTCGTTCGTGCATTGAGGATTGTCGTCTAATCAATGTTCCTCTTGTGGGGTTTGGGTTTACTTGGGAACGAGGTTGAGGTCCGGAATCTCTGGTTATGGAGCCACTAGATAAGGTTTTTGTTTCTGCAGATTGGATTGATTTCTTTTCTTTCCACAAACTCTACAATTTGGTTAGCCCTTATTCAGATCATAGTCCCATTAAGCTGTTTGCTTGCTCTGTATTACCTAATAAAAAAATCAGCAAGTTCAAATTTGAGAATAAATGGTTGCTTGAAAATGGTTTTATGGAGGTTGTGTCTAGTGCTTGGTCATGGGGTCTGAATACTAGCCTTTTATATAAAATATTTGCTTGTAGTGTGGCTCTTATTGATCGCCAAAAATCGCAGGATCATAATTTTACACGTAGGATTGAGACTTTAAAGAGGCGAATTGATGTTATTCAGAAATCTCAGGTTGATGATGTGTTGTTTTCGCATGCTAAAAATGAGCTCTCAAATCTTCTTGCACAGGAGGTTATTTATTGGAAACAAAGGTCTAAATTTTTTTGGCTTAATTATAGGGAAGCTAATTCTAGGTTCTTTCATGCTCAGGCCTCGAAAAGAAAGTGGATTAATTATATCAAAATTTTGGAGGATGTACAGGGCAATGTTGTCTCGGATATTGATCTTATGTGCTCTATTGTTATGAACTATTTTAATGACCTTTTTGCAGCTTCCTTAGAAGCATCGAATACTGAAGTGTTTGACTGTATTCACCAGGTGGTGACAGATAATGATAACTCATCCCTCTTAGCCCCCTTTAAAATGGACGAGTTCAAAACAACAATTTTTGAAATGCATCCTGACAAAGTGCCTGGTCCTGATAGTATGAAGCTAGCTTTTTTTTTCAAAAATGTTGGGATACTGTAGGAGCTGATATTTTTGCTCAAAGTTGTTCATGGCTTGACAATTGTGAGTTCCCTACCTCTTTAAATGATACTACTATTGTCTTAATTCCAAAAAAAGATAAGCCTAGTAGTATGAAAGATTTACGGCCTATTGCCCTTTGTAATGTGATCTATAAAATCATAGCCAAGGTTATCGCTAATAAACTCAAAGCTATTCTTCCTAGGCTTATTTCTCCCATGCAATTAGCGTTTGTTCCTAGTAGATTAATTTATGATAACATTATGGTTGCTTTTGAGATTATTCATTATATGAAGAACAAAGGGCGTGGTTCACTTGGTGATGTTGCTTTTAAGATTGATATTAGCAAAGCATATGACAAAGTTGATTGAAGGTATCTTGAATTTATTCTTTTAAAGCTAGGTTTCTATGTTAAATGGGTCAGATGGATTATGTTGTGTGTTACCACAGTTAATTATTATGTGGTTTTTAATGATAAAATTGTGGGCCTTATTGCTCCTAATCGAGGACTTAGAGAGGGTGATCCACTAAGTCCTTATCTCTTTATTTTATGTGCTAAAGGTTTATCTGCTCTTTTAAGGAAGGTTGAGTCAAGAGGTGACATTTATGGTATTAGCATTTGCAGTGAGGCTCCTACAGTTTCTCACTTATTTTTCGCTAATGACAGCTTCTTCTTCTTTAAAGCTTCCTTAAATGAGTGCAGACACATCAACCGGATCCTCTCTATTTATGAGGAAGTTTCAGGTCAAGCTATTAATTATAAAAAATCTGGCATCATGTTTAGCTCAAATACGAAAATCGATGTTAAGCAGGAAGTTATTTCGATTTTGGGGGTCTCTAATCCTATTGATCATGGTAGGTATCTGGGTCTTCCTTCTTTAATTGGGAGAAATAAAAACAAGTGTTTGCTTTCTTGAAGGATTGCCTCAGTAAGTGTATTCATAGCTGGACAAATCGACTGCTTTCTAATCCTGGCAAAGAGATCGTCCTCAAGACTATAGCTCAAGCTCTACCTACTTTCTATATGAGTGTTTTTCTCCTTCCAAAAGGTATTTATGATGATTTATACAAAATGGTGAATGCCTTTTAGTGGGGTTCTTCATCAGGTAACTGATCTAAACTTCATTGGGCCAAATGGGAGAGACTCTGTGGTCTTAAGAAACTGGGCGGTATGGGTTTCCGAGATTTACATTACTTTAATCTTGCTATGTTTTATAAACAGGGTTGGCATTTCTTATCTCACCTGAATTCATTGCCAAGTATGTTATTTAAAGCAAAATACTTCCCAGATTGCAATTTTCTTAATGCCACAGAAGGTCAAAACCCTAGCTTAATTTGGAAGAGCGTCTTTTTGACAAAGCATTTGCTGGGTAAAGGGGCTCGTTGGCGGGTGGGAAATGGTGAATCAATTTTAGTTTTCAAGGACCCATGATTGAATCATGATGATGATTTCTTTGTGTGTTCACCTCCATTAAGCGGTATGGAGAATATGAAGGTTAGTACCCTTCTTAACTCTGATATTTCAGGATGGAATCATTTGTTTGTAAATGGTATTTTAGCTCTAGAAGATGCCTCTCAAGTTTTTAAAATCCCCATTTCTCCATTGTTGGGTACTGATCATTTCTGTTGGCAATTTATTAAGAATGGCTTGTATGGTGTTAAATCGGGTTATAGAATTGCTACTGACCAATATTCTCATATATCTTCTTATGTGGTTGGTGGTCATTGGAATTCTGTCTGGAATGCCCAGATCCCCCCAAAGATTAAGGATTTTCACTAGAGGCTGCTGCGTGATTTTATCACTTGTAAACAGAGACTTTATGACAGAGGAGTATCTTTAGACGTCTCTTGTAACAGATGTGGTCTGGTGGAAACTGTGGATCATCTGCTGCTCTCTTGCCCTTACGCTAGAAGTGTTTGGATTACTGCAAGTATTTTTATGCATGGTGATGATATTAAATGCTGCATCTCCTCAATGTTAATTGGCAATAATTATGATGTTGGAAACCGAATTTTGGCCTTTTGCTGGAGCATTTGGTTCCATAGAAATCTTTTTTGCTAGGAGCAAAAGGATACTCTTACTAGTGTAGTTGTGACTTTTGCGGATGGTTTCCTTAAGGATTGGCAAGAGGCTAAATGTGCATTTAACCAAGTTCAACCGAATTACAACAAATTTCCTCGTCGTCACTCTTGGAGCAAACTTGAAGTTGGTTGGTTAAAGTGTAATCTTGATGCTTCGATTTCGAAAAGAGATAACAGTTTGGGTTTTGGGGTTGTTCACAGAGAAGACCAAGGTCGGTTTATGAAAGCTTTCTCAGGTCACATCCCTTGTTGTGTGAATGCTTTACTGGCTGAAGCAATCTCTATTAAAGAAGCTTTGGCTTGGCTCAAGGGTAAAAATTTTGACAGAATTGTTCTGGAGTCGGATTGTCGAGAAGTGATAAACAATATTAATAATTCTTCTAGTAATTTGTTAGAGGTTGGTGCAGTGTTTGTTGAGTATCTGTCACTTAGGAATCACTTCCAACATTTTTCCTTTCAATGGACTTCTCGGAGTGCTAATAAAGTCGCTTATTCGTTAGCAAGGGTCGCTTTATTTCATGCAAACCGTCTTGATTGGGATAATATCCCTAGCAATATTGTTTCTGCTTTTCGTTTTGATTCTTCCGCGTTTGTACTCAATTCTAAAGAAGCTTAGGTCCGAGTGTATAGGGTAAAGCCTATTGGCTTTAGGTTTAGTTGCTTCCTCAGTTTTGGCTTCTCGTTTCCTTTAATGAATTTCTTTAGTTAAAAAAAAAAACAGAGAACCCTATAAATGTTACAAAGAGTGTTAGGCAAAAGTGTTAACTTTATTAAAGCTTAAGTCTATTTATAATAGATTTTGAACATTTGATTAAGTTAATTGAAATTAAATTCCAATTCTAATTTCAATTGAACTTTAATAAGAATTACAAATAATTCTAATTAAATATCAATTATACCCAAATAAAATTTAATATTTCATATTGATCTTTGTCATTAAATATCTCATATTTAATCATAAAATTTTCAAATTTTATAATTAAGTCTAACTTGACTAAAATATTTTTGCTCTCTTCGTCCCGTTCTTTATATATGACCCATTAGGTTTTCAAATATGTTAGCAATGGATATAACCCTAAATCATATTTAGGATTAGATAAGTTAAACTCCTTTAATTTATCTTTAATTCTTTAATTAAATAATTTATATCCATAAATTAAGATTAACGTCTAACAACAAATTATGATTACCCAAATATTTAGGAGTTTCAAATTAGGTTTGATAACCTTTTCATGCATGATTTTTTGTATAATTCAATCATTTCATGATACAATATTCCAAATAGGCATAGAGTATGAAAATAATGTCTACTCTATTTTGAGTCCAATTATATTAGTTCCGTTTCATTAGTTATTGATTCAAGTAATGACATTTGTAAACTATTTACAAAACGTCATTTCAATTTGATCAAGGATTTTCGAAATTAATGATAATCAAGAATAATGAAATATTCTCCGCAATTACTTTAGAGTAATGAATCATTTCTTGATCACTCAACTACCTCCGTATGATTTATGCTACATCTTTTGACTACCAACTAAACCAACCACAATTAGAATAAGTCATAAGTAATATCAAAATATAACAATTTCTGTACAAAATTACTTTGGAGACCTCAAGTCAAAGCATCACTTAGATATCATTACACTGAGAATTTTCATAAAAATACAAGTAATGTTTAAAATAAATTTCTTATATGAGGTCAGTTTAATAAACATGTTCTCTAACAAGCGCTCACATGTTTGTTTAAATATCTCTACATTTTAGCCTATAAGATCGACTATTTCTTTCATAAGGAAAAATATAATATGTTCTAGTCTTTTTACGTTTTATTTGAGTTTTAATAGAACAATGATTAGGAAAAATTTATGAATAATGTATAAATGCAATATGAATCCCATAATTATAATCTCATCATAGTTTCATTTGTAATATATAATTATCTCATGGAATTTATCATACATATCTAAATATGTACAAAATAAATAACATCTTTAAATTATTTTGTTATTAAACTATAATCAAGCGATTGACTTTAGGGTATAATCCAACACAAAATTTTGCAGAATACTCTTGCAACAGATGAGGTATGATCCATTCTACATAGAAACAAATTATTTTAAAACTAGCAAAATGATAGATATTTTAATGATATTTATTTTTTCGGATTATGAAACAAACATGGAAATTGGAAAAGACCGCATATATAATGGAACCACTAGCTACCCATAAGGGCTTACAAGGTAACGGTGAAACATTACCCAAATATACCAGAAAGTAGGAGCTAGAATAGGTCATGTAGAGATGATAAGAAGCTAAACACAGGATTCCAATTACCAGGTTGTGCAAAGTGAGGTGGTCCAGAGCATGAACACAGCCTTTACCACTGCCACGCCGGCTTGCTTCCTGACTTGGCGTATTGTTGACTGGAAGGCTCCAAAGTCCAAAGAGAGGGGTCCTTCTCATGCTCAGAATCAAGAAAAGCCACGTCGGGAGTTTTTGGCGTTTCCTTGAGTGCATCACGTGTTTCGTGTATCAAATGGTTATAATGCACCTCCTTTGCCTCTTTTTCCTCAGCCTCTTTTGTCTCCTTGCACTCCACAAGACCCCGCGCATACTTCAACACATACCTTATCGACAAAGGAAGAAAGAGAGATAATGGATACTATGTCATAACTATGTATATCCATTTCTTTTTTTTCCCCTTCCATACGAACTTTTTGTAAATACTTATTAATTATTTCAATTAACATTCTACACACTTTAATTAAATTGATATATAAATAATAAAAAGAAATTAAGAATACTTAAATTAAAAGTAGGGATAGCAATATATCGGGTGGAGTCAGGAGTTGATATATCGGGTTTTGAACTTCTTGTTACGAGGCTGACGTTGATTGTATGCCTTCTTTTGTTTTTATCTGAAAAAATATGGAACATGCATATGTTAATATAAATGTTAGCAGCCACTTTGGTATCCCATTACCAATCTTTTCGAGACACCCAAAAGGTGAGTCGGGAATATTAACAGGGACAATTGCTGGCTGTTCCCTGTAAAAAAGTCCCACCGAAAATCAGGGAAACTATGTATTTTATTATCCCCGTTCAGCTGCGGTTACCCCACTATTTGCGGGTCTTAGGTACAACTTGTGCATGCTCTATCTACCCACTAAAACAATTAGCTTGTCAACAATATCAAGAAACAAGGGTCAATTTTGACGTCTAGTGCTAAATCTAATCTAGCTCCTGATTTTTTATTAATCTTTTGCTGCTATTTCATTCATGCAATATTAATGGGAGGTAAAGGTAATTTTATAAAGATAAAATGGTAAGATCAAGTACTGATATTAATAATCATAATATAAATTATATTTTTCACGTACTCAATTTTTTTCTTATTGTTACTTAAAAATCATTCATATTTTTCTTTGCGTTGACAACGAACTCCAACTATATGGTTATTGTGATTCCAATTGGCTGCATCTCTACTTATGCAACGATTTATAACTCGATATTTTGTTACGCCGAGGTCCTCTCCTATTCATAAAAAACTCTGAAACAGACGACTGTGTCTTGCTCCTCGACAAAAGTTGAATATCATTCCATGACTTTTATGTGCCGCTAAAGGCCTTTTTGGCCAATTTTGGTGTGTTCCATCATCAATCGATGCGTTTGTTCTGTGACAATTAGATCACTCTTCATATCGTAGCTAACCTGTCTTTCATGAACGCTTCAAACATATTAACATTGATTATCACTATTGTTAGAATATATTTGATATATTCTTTGTTGATTTTGGCATTTTTAATTGGTCATATAAAATATGTGATAAGGATGCAATCCTAGTTTCGGTGGAATTTAAATTCTTGAAGATGTGTCTTAATTGAGATTTGGGTATTGAAGATCTGTTTTGGAAGTAGATGACACTTGGATTTTAAATTGGAAATATCTTACTGATTGACATAATCTTCGGTGATTTATAACAAATCATTGACTATTCTTATTTGTATAGAAATCTTCCTAGGAAATTGTGTGGCAGCGTGAATAAGGAGGAATTGTGGTATTGTTGGCTGACGTTGAACTTGCGTAGGGTTGTTGGATGATGTGTATGGGCGCTGTTC
>JANZLX010000213.1:36378201-36403686 GCA_025531955.1 Erythroxylum orinocense
GTTAGTGTGATTCATGGTGTAGGCCTAACCCGAAGGCCCATGATGGGTAAGTCTTGGGTTAATATTAATGACTAGGTCTCCACAGCAGTCTCTATATATACATATATATATATATATATATATATATATATATAATCTTTACGGTTTGTCCCATTGATAACTGTAATTACAAAAGAGAAAGAAGATTTGCTGTGAAAGTCTTAGCCATCACCGAACGCTTGAGCGATGTCTTCATAATTCATTGACGATGTCTTCAACACGTAAGTATCGATATTCTTTATCATGTATGATAATCTTGATTCTGATTTTCTTATATGAAACTCTTTCAAAAAAAAAATTTAAATAATAACCAAACAGTTAACCTAACTTTTTAGAAAAGTTTTTCTTAAAAAAGACTCTACCTATATAAGTTTATCTAAACAAATAATTAGTCTTTGCTTAAATAAAATTAACGGTTTAACTCCTGCTTATGTATGTAGCAATATTAAATACTTGATGGGAGTGCTAAGCTGTCCCTCAAAATCTCACACGACAAAAGTGAGGAATAATTTGAGCGTAATAATAACTTCACTTGTCACCTACATTTCGGGTCTACTAAAAAAAACTTCCTTATTAACTCAAAAATAAATAAACTGATAATTGTTGACGCGGATTTGAAAATTGACATTTACTGCCAAATGCCAAAGCCTCCGCTTACAAAGTCAAATCGTCAATGACAGCGAAAAGGAGTTTACGGGTAAAAGAAGAATGATGCTTGTGGACTAAACATAAGTCTCTGCACATGTCTGGCTAGCCGTCTCCGTGGGGCTGTAGACCAGTCCTGGATGTGTTGGCATCCAAGGAAGACGCGAAAAAAGGGCAAAGGAGTCATCGACCACCACTAAATACGCAAGCCCTGGCGTGGCGTAACTTTCTGACAAACACCAGGTAAGCCTTGCCCAGCCATCAACTAACAATCAATTGTCATGCATTATGTCTTTTCTTCCTTACGAAAATTGAGTTGATTTTTTTTATTACAATGCCCTTGACATTCACATCAGAAAGAGGTTAGCTTCTTTTTTACGGTTCCATTTTGGTGTGCAGAAGAAACATCCACTCCCTTCAACTTTTGTATACAACACAAATCTTTTCTCTTTTGCTAGTAAAAAAAATAGCTTAAAGGGTGCTTGATTCACAAAAGTAATAGGAATAAGAATAGGAATAAATTTAGTAAAGAATGAGAATAAAGTATAGTCAATAATGAATCGCAATCCTCTAGTAATTCACAGGTATAAAGTATTGCTTAAAATAAAAAATAAGAGTATTACTCCTGTTGATACCAAACATAAATTTTCATTCTGTACTCATATATTTCTCTCCATTATCTCTAAACAAGTACCTCCTAACTGTGCTTCGCCTTTACCAAAACTACTTGTTAAGCATCTTGTACTTTTATAATTTTATTTTTGTTAATTAAAAACATAAAAATAGACATTTTAATAAATTCTCAGTTACATTTAAAAATATTTAAGAAATTAAGAATAGAGAGTTAAAGTCGTAATACGCTAATGCCATGCCACCAACTCAATTCAGGAGCCAGATCCTCTGGTCCATTTTTTGTGGATCAATTCTATGCCATAAAAAGTGAACCGTTCATTTCTGTGGGTTCCATATAATAGACGGTTCATTTTTTATGGCACAGAATTGGTCATAAAAAATGGACGAGAGGATGAAGCCCTCAGTTCAAACCATTCGCCCATGCCACTTGGCGTTTGTTTTGTTGCCACATGTCTTGTTTGTTGTCCTTCTTCTCCAATTACGAGTAGACTGCGCGTTAGAAGATTTTGAGGCTCGCGTAAAGAGACGATTGGATATTCTTCTGCCGAAAGGATAGGTCAGGTTTTTGATTTGCTTACCGAAAGAACCAAGACAAACCCCACCACCAACGACTTGTCGTTTTTCTCGCGATATTTTCAGTTTCATCGCTCTTAATACGGTTTTGTTTGCGCAAAATACAGGATCTAAGCTCCATTAAATGATCGCATGCTTTTACTTACATAAATTACCTTACATTTATGAAATTCTGTTATGATGTAGTGTAGCACTTTCAAAATTATTTAGCAAAAAGATGATCTATCACTAAAATTTAGCTTTTATTTAGTTAGATTTATATCAGTAAAATTTTTATTAGTAGTTTTTTTTAATTTTTTAAGAAATCAGTTAATTGTTTAGTTGTTATTTAAAAAATAATTTTTTTGAGGAGCTTTATATAATAGATTATTTAGTAATACAAAAATAAAATACTTTTAATTTTAAATATATTTTACTTTTGAAATAAAAATTATTTATACATATAAATATTATTTAAAGTATATTAAATAATATGCAAATCACAATATATTAATTATAATATAATTTTAAACTATATGAAACATAATTAAAATATATCTAACTAAATATTTTATATAAATTATAACATAAATAAACTAATATCGAAAATAAATATTAAAACATATAAAAAAGTCAAATAATATTATATAAATCTTAAAATAAATATCCAAGTTGAGTAAATAATTAAATACATAATAAATGAAAAGATGAGCTTGTGAATATTGTGAGAATTATATGTAAAATTTATGGACAAAAGGGACAAAAATAATTTCATTAATTGATATGAAAAATTTACCTGAAAAAGATTTTTTTAGAAGTTTTAAATTTTAGCTTCTTAAAAAGTTGTATTTTGACTGTTAAAAAAGTCATATATTTTTTTTGAACTACAAGAAAAACAAAAACAAAACAAGCTAATTAGCGCAGAGTCTTGCGGTACAAAGCACCTTGTCTATTAAAGCCATATCTATTAAAGAAATATTTTATTATTATAGCTAAATACTTTTTTTTTAAAAAAAATTTTGTGGTGGAGAAAAGTACTTATTTACTTTCTAAAAGTCTATTCAAATAAGTACTTACTTTATTATAAGATTAAGAAATAAATAAAAAATTAAATTAAAACACGTGCTTTTTTCAATAGAAAAATCCACAAGGATTAGGCAAATTATCATGCATAAGTGAAAAGAATGAAAAAGGCTTAGGAGTTGAAGTCTATCGTTCACATCTAATTGGGTTTCCTTTTGTAAATAAGAATTTTATTACCCTCCGACCGACGAATTGACACATAACGTAATTTTTCCTTAGTTTCAAAGGATTTGACAAGGCCAAGGAATGGACCAACGAGCACAAAAGGTCGCTGAAAAGAAATTGCGATAGAAGTACCATTTTGCCCTTTATCGAATTCAACCTCATGAGTCAATACACGGATGGTCCAGTGACAACCAAAGACCCCAAAATCTTATTTAACTTATTATGATAAAAAAATATTATGCCTTTTCTAAAATTTCCTGAACTTGGTCAATAAATGCTGTTCAAGAAAGTGGCATCCGAGTGAACACCTGTCTAGAAAGAGCTGGATCGGAACGTGGGGCAAAAACACATGCAAGTAACCAATCACTCACTGGCGTGGCGCCATCAGGATCGTTGATGAAAATCAACAAAATAGAGAAACTTCCAGCTACTTTCCTCGAGGAGTCGGGCATTGCAATTTTCGCGATACGATATTTTCAATCTGAAGATGAGAGAGAGAAGAAAGAAACAACTGCCCAAACTGTGGGTCCCAGGGTCCCCTAGTCCACGCGGCAACTTGACACTGATTGACTGTTTGTGATGGAAAAATCTCAGACCTTCTCTCTCCCCCAAAAAGCACATAGAAAAAGAAAATTCCTTCTGTCTCTTATAAAACCTACTTTGTGTAAGTATATAGTTAGGTCAATTGCAGACCAACAGTTAATATAAATTAAAAGCATAAATATTTATTCCTTTTCTTCTAATTATAGGAATTCTAATTTGGATAATAAGAAATGGCCTGAGTACTTTCAACTATTCATTAAGGCTCTCTTAGGGGTGAGCATTCGGATAATTCGGGCTAAATTTTCACTGTTCGAGCCCGGTCCGAATTATCCGAAAATTTTTTTGCCTTACCCGACCCGAACTTGAATTTTCAATTACCCGAAATTACCCGGCCCGAATTACTCGAATTATCGAAAATTTCGGCCCGAATTACGCTAATTATCCGAATTACCCGAATTACCCGAAATTTTATAACGTAATTCGGGTAATTGGTCGGCCCGAAATTTTTTGGAGTTACCCAATCCCGGTCCGAAAATAATTCAAGTTTTACCCGAATTACCCGAAATTCAAAAATTTGTTACCCGAATTAATTCAGGCCGGGCCGGCCCAAATAATGCTCACCCCTACTCGTAAAAGATTTTAAACTCAACTCACCAAAAAGGTAAGAAGAGGAGAATTTTTACTGTTGATGCTCATCTAGTCTTTTGGACATGATCTTTAGTCGGATTAATTACAGATGTCTCGCTTTTAATAATAGCGTGAGAATTAGAGCTATTAAAGAACTTGAATTTGCTAATAACTTGATGTTGAGCAGGACTAATGATCTTAATCAGCAGTTAATCATGTGACAATTCTTTATATACAAAAATATACAAGCTATATAAAAATTTGAGAAATCTTAAAATTTTAAATTTATCTCTTCTAAAACTTTTGAGACGGGACTTTACGAGGTTTAAAATTAGTGCAACAAAAAGCTGAGAATGCCTAATGTGTATATAAAAAAAAATTCCTATTTTGATTTTGTACGCGAGAAGAGAAATTGAAAGATATTTATATTCAAATGCCTTGAAAATGAAATGGTCCCCACAAAGCCCAACAGCTCCTCAAAACTCCTATATAAATTAGCATCGCCACTCTTGCAATTCTCGCCACTTCAAACCCTAGCTGCTTCTTTTTTCCCTTATTTTCCGGGGAAAGAGAGTTACTTTCCGGGAAGTTTTCATCTCTTTCTTTCCCTTTCCTTTCCCCTTATTAGATCTGCATGGTGTGTGGCTCATTCGGCGCGTGACGATCACAAGTTCGTTTCCATAGTTTCGAATTTCGTTGGGTTGTTTCGAATTTGGAGACTATCTTCTTCTGAGCGGGGATTAGAGAAAGTGGTGGGCTAGTGAGAGAAGGAGGGGTTGGTTTCGGTCTGGAGAGTTCTTCTTTTGCTTCTTTTGGGGGGGTAGCCGGGGCCTGTGGCCTCGGCGGGTTTTAAAGCCCCCACTTTTCAACGTATCCACCATTCTAACCCGTTTAATTTTACCTTTTTAACCCTCACCGGAACGAGGATATGCCTGCCCTGGCTTGCTGCGTAGATGCTGCCGCCGCCCTGGCGCCTCCCGGCTACGCCTCCCTCGCTGGGGAAGGCTCCCTCCTTCCGGCTCCGACGACCTCCGCCGTCACTGCCTTCGCCACTGCTGCCGAAAATCCTTCCCATTGGTCGCCGTCTCTCTCCAGCTCGCTATACAAGATCCACGGTTGGGGTGCTCCGTACTTCTCCGTTAACTGCTCGGGCAACGTCACCGTCCGTCCTCACGGCAGCCACACTCTGGTTCATCAAGAGATCGATCTGTTGAAGGTCGTGAAGAAGGCTTCGGATCCGAAGTTTGCTGGCGGGTTGGGGTTGCAGTTACCTCTTATTGTTCGCTTTCCCGATATACTCAAAAACAGGCTCGAGTGTCTCCAAACGGCGTTTGATTTCGCCGTACAATCGCATGGTTACGAGACTCATTACCAAGGGGTGTATCCCGTGAAGTGTAACCAGGACCGTTACGTGGTGGAGGACATTGTGAGATTTGGATCTCCTTTCCGGTTCGGGCTCGAAGCCGGGTCGAAACCGGAACTGCTCCTGGCAATGAGTTGCTTGTGCAAGGGAAACCCAGAAGCTCTGCTGGTCTGCAATGGGTTCAAGGATTCGGAGTACATTTCTCTCGCATTGCTCGCAAGGAAGCTTGCTTTGAACACTGTTATTGTGCTTGAGCAAGAGGAAGAGCTCGATTTGGTTCTTGGTTTGGCGAATAAGATGAGCGTCAGGCCTGTGATTGGGGTTCGGGCCAAGCTGAGAACCAAGCATTCGGGTCATTTCGGTTCGACCTCTGGCGAGAAAGGGAAGTTCGGGTTGACCACGACCCAGATTTTGCGTGTGGTCAAGAAACTTGAACAATCATCGATGCTTGATTGCTTGCAGCTTCTGCATTTTCATATTGGATCTCAGATCCCGACCACCGCGTTGCTCGCAGACGGTGTTGGTGAGGCTGCGCAGATCTATTGTGAATTGGTCCGTCTTGGAGCGAATATGCAAGTGTTTGATGTAGGTGGTGGTTTGGGGATTGATTATGATGGGTCACGATCTGGAGACTCGGATCTTTCCGTTGCTTACGGGTTGGAGGAGTATGCTCTTGCTGTTGTTCAAGCTGTGAAGTTTGTTTGTGATCGGAAGAATGTGAAGCATCCAGTTCTTTGTAGCGAAAGTGGTCGAGCTGTTGTTTCTCATCACTCGATTCTGATATTTGAGGCTGTATCTGCCAGTTTATCGAGTGCTGGGGCAGTAACTCCATTTGGGTTGCAGTATCTTGTTGATGGGCTGTCTGAGGATGCCCATTCCGATTACCGGAATTTGACATCTGCAGCTGTGAGAGGTGAGTATGACACTTGCGTCCTCTACGCTGATCAACTGAAGCAAAGATGTGTTGAGAAGTTCAAAGAAGGGAGTATTGGGATGGAACAATTGGCTGCGGTTGATGCTTTGTGTGAGTTTGTTTCCAGCGCTATTGGAGCAGCGGAGTCTGTTAGGACATACCATGTGAATCTCTCGGTGTTTACTTCGATTCCGGATTTCTGGGGGATTGGACAGTTGTTTCCAATTGTGCCCATCCATCGACTTGATCAGAGGCCAGGCGTAAGAGGGATTTTGTCAGATTTAACCTGCGACAGTGATGGGAAGATTGATAAGTTCATTGGTGGTGAGTCAAGCTTGCCACTTCACGAGATTGAAGGCGGCGGCGGTGGTAATGGCGGGCGGTACTACTTGGGGATGTTTCTGGGCGGGGCTTACGAGGAGGCTCTGGGTGGAGTTCACAACCTGTTCGGTGGCCCGAGCGTTGTGAGGGTGTCGCAAAGTGATGGACCCCATAGCTTTGCGGTGACCTCTGCTGTTCCGGGACCGTCGTGTAGTGATGTCCTCCGGGTAATGCAGCACGAGCCCGAGCTCATGTTCGAGACCCTGAAGCACCGTGCCGAAGAAATTTGTCCTCCGGAGATTGAGAGCGATGATGATAACATTTGCAGCGGTGGAGGCAGAGGCTTGGGCAATGCGGCTTTAGCTAGCAGTCTTGCACAGTCTTTCCACAACATGCCATATCTGGTTGCTTCTTGCTCATTGTCTGCTTTGAATACCGGTGGATGCTACTTTCTGAATGAGGACGAGTTCAATTCCAACACAGATACGGTCCCTGCTGCTGCTGCTGCTGCTGCTGCTGCTGATGACGAGCAGTGGTCTTATTGTTGTGCTTGAGTTGATATTTACCAACTTTAGCTGCTGCTGTTGCTTTGTTTTATTAATTAATGCCCTCAGTAGTCTTTATGGTCGTCGGTTTTAACTTTGTTATTACTTACTAGTTCTTCCATCAAAATGCAATTTGCATTCTGTGTTTAAAGAGAAGAAGGGGGATATGTGGACATTCGGGATATTGTAAACTCCCCAACCCATGCCATCCATCTTCTGTATTAGTTGTTCTTTTTAGCAGACCCTTTTCAATGGAATAATTATTTTAGTTCAGTGGCTTCTTGTTCCTCTTCGTCTGTAGAGATTATATTATTTATATATTCAAGGAGTTGCATGTGCATGTTTACTGCAACATTTTCTACGAATCGGTGAGTTCGTTGGTCGCCGCTCCGGATGTTGCGTTTAGTAGTTGGTTTTTTCATGTTGGGTTAACAGATGCTGATTGATGCTTCATATCAAAGCTAGTAGTCATATCAAGAATTTGAGAGAGCAACCATATTCCTTAACAGTCTTTGACACTCGCTGACATGAACAGTGTTGGAGTTTTTGAGCAAGATCAAGTTTTTCTTAACGTCCGAGGGATATGATCCGGCTGATGTAGGAACAACAGTGTTGCCTTGGAATATGCCAATAGAATAATATGGTTATCTAACACTAACTGGTGTAGGAATGAACAACAGTGATGCCTTGGAATATGCCAATAGAATAATAATAGGGTTATCTAACACTAATCTGTTGAAGGCTATAGGTCCAAAACTTGTAATTTGCTGAATTTCGTTTTTGACAAGCTTAAAACCAGAAGTTTTCACAGATGAAATTATAAAAGCTTTTGACTTTTCACAATTACTGGACATCTTAGTGCCTAACAGTTAAGTTTGATGATATTCCAATGCATTGCCTAACCATTTTGTTTGAATATAAATTAAGCACCAGGGCATGGATTGGACCCAAAAAAAAAAAAGGAAATTAATCTTTATTACATATCATGAGAGAGTAAAAGGTTCAAACTTGTTTAGTAAGTCCATTTTTATTCTGGGCCATCCTATTAGGCATCAGGCCCAAGTAGGGCCTGAATAACACGCAAAGCATTTTAATTTTTATACCCTTTCTAATATTCCCACGACGCCTTCAATTCTTTTTCATATTTCCATTTCCTATTTCCCTTGTTCTTCTTCTCCTCCTACGATTCTATTCCCTAACAATCACTCGCTTCACCTTCCCCACCTTCCGTCCTTCTACATTTCTGACCAGACAGATACTTCAATTCCTTGTTTGTATATGTTCCCTAATACCCTATTTAATCTTCAATTTCCTAGTGTTTTAGCTGTTGCTTGTTCTTTAATCCACAGCCAATCCACCGTAAGCGCTACTTGAATCCCGGGTTGTTCGACTTTTTGTTCTTATATTGAGCTTAATTTGTGATTCCGCTTGGTCGGTTCTTTGGTTGGTCTTGAGTTTTAACTCTGGGAACCGTAAATATTCGGTTTTGTAGTTTTTTTTTTTGGTCTCGTTAAGAGGTGTTTTCTATTTCATGGACTGTTTTGTTTTAATGGAGAACTTATTTCCTTAAATTGTGCCTTCTTTTTTTGTTGGATAGGGAAGTCTAAAGGGTTGATCTACTGTTTTGACAACTACATTCCAAGATGGTATGTTTAGAGTTTATACATTCTTAGTTATCATGTATTCCTAATTCTATGGGTTTTTTTAATGTGGGTTGTATCTGGGTTGCTTGAGAGGCTCTCTGGTCCGTCAATTTGGGTTAAACGTGTGATTCATGCGGCATACTTGCGAGGAAGTACTTGCTAATTGTCTGGGTCAGGCTTCATCTAATTATTTTAGTTTATTTGATCATTGATCGGAATTGGACAAGATATCCGCAAATGTACATCGCCTTAGTAAATGTAAATCTTTCCGCTTTGCAACAAGTGTTTCATAACGACATTGATATATGTTTCCTAGTGTTGGAAGCACAGATGACATTCTGTGTGTCCTTAGTTCTGGTTTTAATGTTTATTTTCTGTATTTCATTAATTGCAGTTTTTTGACCCATACGGCTACCATGGTACCTCATTTGAGCAGACATATCGATGCTACCCTGCATCGTTCATTGAAAAGGTAGTTTTTTATCTTTTTAAGTTCTGTCAATCGAGAAACTATTTTGTTCAAGATCCACGAAGTTTAAGGGTTTAATTGATTAATTTAGTTTGGTTGTATAAGGGTTTATGATCTCTTTGATATGTGTTCCGCTATGCTTGCTGCTAAAAGATCCATTCAATACGCTCTCTTTGATACTGATGTTTGTTTTATTTTTCTTTCCCTTTCCTCCTCTTCTTCAATTGCTTGCAGCCTCAAATTGAAAGTGGTGATAAAAGTAAAGCCTCAGATCTTTTATGCTTTTTTGTTATAATTTTTATGTTCATATCTTTCTTTTGACCTTATTCATTTTCTTGTTGCAGTCATAATGCCCCCTTCAGCACTTGATCGCCTTGGTCTGTTGCATTTTGTATTTTATTGGGGAATCTTGTAAAAGTGTTTTAGACTTGAATTATTCTAACAGTGGGATGTAAACTTGCAGCATCTCTGCATATTGATTATCCAATGCTGTTTGAGCTTCGGAATGACGCTGCTGAACGAGTGTCTCATTGTGGTGTCCTGGAATTTATTGCTGAAGAAGGGATGATATACATGCCGTACTGGGTAGTCATGACAATGAAGTTTTCTTTTGTGCTTTTATTGGTTTGCTTGGCTATGTGTAAATCATATAAACTTGTTGATAAGTCCTTGATTTGTTGTTTTATAGTTATTTGTTTCCTTTTTTTAGATGATGGAAAACCTGCTTCTACAAGAGGGAGACATAGTACGAGTGAAAAATGTTACTCTTCCAAAGGGAAGATATGTTAAACTGCAACCTCACACCAAGGACTTTTTGGATATCTCAAACCCTAAAGCTATGTAAGTCATGCTGTTATATTTGATTATTTCTGTGACATGTTCGCCACTTTAGCTAGATATTGCCATTACTTTAATTGCATTATTTAGGTGTGATCGCTGTGGATAGAAAGATCAATTTGATTTCACTATCTTAACAAATGAGCTATCCAATCTGCCAGCTGGAGTTATATTGCCTAGGGGATTGATAGAAATAAGTATAGAATTCTGGAAAAGGTAGCGTAACTTTTAGTCTCTCATTAGTCTGTCACTGTCACTCTAACTAATGATTGTGAAAAAGTTTGACAGACACCACGTCCATGTCAAGGTCACATTTGAATGTTCCTTACTATCCTTATTTACAATAAAAAGGAAATCATGTCATGGCACTTGTTGAATGCAGTTCTTTTCTCTTGCAGATTAGAAACAACACTGAGGAATTATTCCTGCTTAACCACTGGGGATAGCATTATGGTTGCATATAACAACAAGAAATATTACATTGATATTATAGAAACCAAGCCATCAAATGCAATAAGTATCATTGAGACAGACTGTGAGGTGGACTTCGCACCTCCCTTGGATTACAAGGAGCCTGAGAGACCTGCTGCTGCGATACCTTCAAACAAGCAACCATCTCAAGGTGAGTTCTCATCTATGCTCTTTGCCTGTGATAGTATATTGGGGACCTTAAAATCTTTAAGATGTTTCTAACATGGAATTCTTTACAT
This sequence comes from Erythroxylum orinocense, assembly GCA_025531955.1. NCBI lineage: Eukaryota > Viridiplantae > Streptophyta > Magnoliopsida > Malpighiales > Erythroxylaceae > Erythroxylum > Erythroxylum orinocense. The sequence continues at coordinate 36,389,290 of JANZLX010000213.1, forward strand.
GGGAGCACAAATATTGCATAATTCTTAGTGTAATTCACTGTACTAAACCTTCATAAGCTTTCTTCTTTTTGTTTCTTTTTTCACTCTTTTCTTTTTTTTCTGGTATTGGGGCCGGGGGTAGGAAAAGTAGTGTCTGCAACCAATTCTTTTTGTATAACAGCAGTGAAAAATTGCTTCCTGTCTGAAACAGGAGTAGGAGGGAAGTTTGGAGGGATGCGGATCCAAAATATTGACAGACGAGTCTTTATCCATTTGCTTATTACTTAAGGCATTGACTTTTATTTCGTCGTGCAGCTGAAGAGTTTCCAGATGAGACAGAGCCAAAATTCAGCCCCTTTACAGGAGCAGGAAGACGCTTGGATGGCAAACCTTTGACGTATCAACCTCTACCAGTTTCTTCACCAGGGCTTAGGGACAAGCAACCTTCTGTTACCGTTGGTAGTGGGCAACCCTCAGTTGGCTCTACTTCGCAAAGTACAGCACGTCAGTCTCAGGGAAAACTCGTCTTTGGATCTAACGTGAGTCGGGCTCCAAAAGAAACCCAAAAGGTGCCCTTTTCTTCTATCTTCCATCATTATGACCCAAATTGCTGACACTGACGATATGTAGTCGACCGTTTTGTTTGTCTGTTTTTGACTCAAATCAACTGTTTTTTTGATGCTGCAGGAAGCTGGAAAAGAAATTAAGCCAGAACCCCCTAAAAAGGAGGAGTCAAAATTCCAAGCCTTCACAGGGAAGAAGTACTCTTTGAGGGGTTGATTGTACCATTTGATAATTGGTGCATTAACTTTTATTGCCATGTTTAGGATGTTCTTTCTGACTTAGCTAGAGAACGAGAGATCTATGTATCATCAATAGACAGAGAAGTGGACTCTGATATGGAAGAGAATAATATACACTGTTAACATCTTATCCCAAGCATTGAAGGTCCTTTTCACTTCATTCTTATGGAGATAGAATGATGACTAGCCAAAATAATTTACCTGATTGTGCTTGAAAATGCCAAAATTCTCACAAGATCATTGAATTATGGTGTTAAATGTGGTTCGATTCCTCTAGCTATTGCAATAGCAAGTTGTTTTTCTTTTATACTGCGAAGACGACGTTGGAATGTTAATTCACTGAAGTGTAGATTAAGTTCATTATATGGTCCAGATGAATCCATAAAAACCTGAGAGATTAAGGACAATGAGCTTAACTGAAATTTGTGTGTTATTTTGTTCTAGATCTTGAATTGCAGTCTCCAAGTGTAACTATGTCTATGGTTAAAAATAATACTTCGGAAGAACGAATATAAGGGAAAATAACAACAAACGAATTCAAAATTGAAGTTTCCTTCGGGCCTGGGCCAGCTATTACCTGAAATGTATTAGCGAAACCTTTACTCGACCCGACCCGGCCCTCTGATAAACAAGATCCCTTTATCACTAATACGATAATAACACGTCCCAAGGTTGCTGCTTCTGTGTATATCGCAGCCTGAAACAACAAAACAGAATATGGCGGCGACGATCATGCAGTGGTGCACCTCGGCGGCGAGACGGGCGATGGTGGCTCCGCGGTCGAATATACTCTCTTCACCACCGTCTTCGACTTCGGTGCCGATACTTTGCGGGAGAGGAGACAAGAGAACGAAGAAAGGGAAGAGATTCAACGGATCGTACGGTAACGCGAGACCTAAGAAAGAAAAGAAGATAGAGCGGATTAAAGATAGAGTTGAAGTCCCTAGGTCCACTCCTTGGCCTCTTCCTTTTAAGCTCATCTAATTAAATTTGTGTACTTCTACTCTTTTGTCTTATAAGGTGCTTCTTGGAGAATCTGGATTCTTAGCTTTTGGTTGGAATTGGAGTTACGTCTTTTTTTAATGATGTTTGTGTTAATGGGTTTCAGGCTTTTACTTGCATTAAGTCGTTTTGGCATGTTAAATATGTGTGCTTTGAATGGTTGCCAGTCTGTGTTGAGTTTGGTGTTTCTCTGGTTTGATTTGACATGGTTTGATTAGCTGTTTAGTTTTTAGTTTCTTGTTTTGTGATGAAGCAGCTTAGGAGTTGGTGTTGACTGATAATGTCTGATTGTAGGCCTTGTGAGCATTTAGTCTAGTTTCATAGTTAGGAATCAGAGGAGCAGTTGTCACTAGTTAGCAGAAGTTAAATTGGCATGTTAAGATTGGAGAGCAACGATTTTAGCACCAACATGACCTACTCATCATTGTCCATTTGTGTAGTTGTATATGGTGAAGTAGCAGAATGCAGCTCTCAAGTAGACAGAATGAATTAGTACTGGACTTTGTGTTTTGTCGTCACAGTGATGAGGAGTGTGTTTTGAGACAGGCTAAGGATCCTGGATTTTCTTTGGATTGTTATTATTACTACACAAAATGGTGCTAGGATATCCTTATTCATGGAGTACGTGAGCAACATGAATGACTTACAATCACTACAGATCCAATTTAGAGTTCTTGCTGGTTGGAGATGGTAGAAATGTATTTGGTGGGCTAAAATGGCTCCAGGATGCTCTATATGCGTGGAGTATGTAGAAGAGGTTTTAGATTTTATGATGCTTTTCTTTATGTAACAGGTGGTATTAGAGCAACAACATCCACTTCACTTACAACTGCTATAGAGCCAATTTAGAGTATCTTGCTTGTTGGATTTGCTAGAAATGAGTTCAATAGGTTCCTTTCAACTGGTTTGGAAAATGGTTAAAAATAAATTGCAAAGTATTTGACAAAATAATTATTAGGACATCGCAACAGAGCTTTACAATTCCTTTAATGGAAAAAGATCAGTTCCTTGGACGAAAATATTATTCATGCACAAAAGTGTATCTTTTAGTAAAGGAAGCATAGAATGAAGTCAGGAATTCAATACAGAAGATTCGTATCATTACTTTAATCTTTATTTCTGCTGCAATTTGAGTAGTAAGTGCTGTACGAGCTCCACAATTATGGAGAGTCCAATGATTGAATAAATATAATTGTGATGACACCAATTGAAGTTGTTAAATAAGAATACTCGCTGTTTCTAGTTGGTTCAGTTGCAAGCCCAAGTCCTGTGTATATTACCCACCAAAGGATGAACTTGGTAATCTTGCATATGATGATTCGGATGACAACTTTACAGGTTGTTTTCTCTTCCTTCCCTGCTAAATATGATGAAAAGAATGATCCAGATATAAGTTTCGAAAGAATAGAGATGAAAGAAAATTACAGTAGCATGGCTGATCAAGTTATCCATTCGCCTTGCCTACATTTTTCTCAAAGTTGGTTTACAAATTAAGAGTTATAGCAACTGCTCAGATTCGTCCACAAGGTAGATCTGGAAATGTGAATTGTTTTCGTCCACTGATTCTGTAGTTTGATAACTGATGTCATTGTTTTGTTTCCATTCCTTTGTCCCAAAGAAATAACTCTCTTGCGTGCGCCAATCTGTCTGTCTTTCATAATTTCATCATAATTACCTTGTTTACACCAGAAAAGTAGTGTGTTTCTTTCTTCCATTAAACAGGATTATCCAGTTTATCTCTTTCTTTGTTTAATAGATTTCAGAATGTTGAATCTGCCTAGCCATGTTAATAGTCATCAGCGGTTATCTATGTTTCTTATTAAAAAAATGTAAATAAATGCTACCAAGAAGTATGGGATTATGCTCTTCGTCCGCAAAAGTCAAATTGGATCAGTATATGTAGAATTTTTGGGCATGAAGTTTCATAATGGTTTATTCCAGCCTAACTCACATATAACTAGTGAACTACTAATCTTTCTAGATACAAACCTTATTGTTAAGCAGATCTAATAGTTTTTGTCAATTATATTAGGGACTTTATACTTCATGTGTCATAATATGTTAGTCAGTTGTCAAAACCACTGAAAAAAAAGACACCACCATAAGACCTTGACTAGACAAAGGTAGTGAAGCAATTAAAATAGATCAGTCAATATCTACCTTGACTAAAAATTCCTGACAAAGGAAAAAGGATTTTTGGGGAGCAATGTCAATTGAAAAAAATTGAGGATGAGCCTTAGAGCAATTGCTAAAGTAACTGCTTTATGACCAAAAGATCACAGGTTCGAATCACGGAAACAATATCTATGTAAAATACAAAGAGAAAGTTGTGTACAATTGATGACCCGCCTTCGACTATCGCAAAATAAGGAGTCTTATGCACGGGGATTTGTCCTAGTATTAATCAAAGAAATAGAAGGAAAGATGTTTTATTGTGGACATGTTAGGGGACAATTTAAACCTTTAAAAAGGTACTATCACGCAATCTACGAGGAAATTATGACAGTAAACACATTAAAGGTCCTCAAAACATCTTAGTTGATTTCTTCTCTTGGCCTCAAAAGCGCATCAGCCTTATCACTCCTAAAATTATTCCTCTCATCCTTTTGATGACTGAACTACTTAAAAGAACATTCACTACTATTGATGAAATAGCTTCTTTTGCCTAACTAAGTCTTTTCTATTACCTTCACTTCTTTCTCAACCAATCAGGCTTACATTGTTGTTCGTCCCTGTTTAACATTCAGGCAACATATCTTACTATGTTTTTCGTTAATGATCTGCTCTTATAGAATGCATTGTAGTACTAATGGACACTTTCTGCCCTTATGCATATGTTATCTCTCTTCCTTTCTTACAGATCTATGAACATTTATGTGATAGAGAAAATGAAAAATTCCTCTTATGAACTTTCCTTGAGTAGTACCAACCACTGATGAGATGGATGACTTAACTCTCACAAATGATTGAAAATTTCAGGTTAGGGAAGACCTTATTAGAGAAGCAAACCACTTAATATTTCTTTGTCCTTAACCAACCTTATGGCACATCATACGATGGATCTGTTTAGTATGAAAATCAAGTGTATTTCTAGCATACCTCAGTTCAATGGCCAAGATCGAGAAAAATATCCTTAAAAGCCTTAGGCACTTTTTGAAGGACCTAAATTATTTTTTATAAATATGCACCGCCGGTTGTCTTTACATCTATTGGACTTTACCCAGGAGAATTCAATAAGGACCTCAAATGCCAAACTTTGACATTCCAGACGGCTCTATGAACTTGGGCATAGACACTACTAAACCATCTAATGTCCAAACCTCTTCCTTCTAGGATGCCCAAGACTTAGATGATGATATTTCCATCATTAATGAAGAGGGACTAGATAAGTTTTTGAAAAATTAAACACAGAGGAAGTGAGCCTTGGTAAAAGAGAGAGAAGAACGAGTGATGATAATGACAACATGAGTGAAGGAGCTTCCTTGCCAAATTTGCAATCATGGCAAGAACCTATTCGACAAGGATGATGATTATGGATTCTCTCATTATTATTATGGATTTTTCTATTTAAAGTTGTTTGTCTTTATGTTTAGATGTCTTTTATTATGTAAAATTGTTCTTATTTTTTTACTAAGTGATGGAATATTGTTCTTATCCATTTAGTATGTGATGTGAGGTTGATCTTATCCATTAAAGATATGATGTGACCTTGTTCTTATCCATATATTTTTGTCTTTTGTAATTTCCTTTGCCTATATAAGCAAAATACTTCTTCTATTGTATTCAAGCAAGAGTAAGCAAACATTTACATTCAATAAATGTTGTATGTTTTCTTATGACTTCTCTCTAAAACTTGCTCCCCTGAAAGATTGAGTCTTTAATATGTTTACTTTTGTCACATAGAGATAAGATTATGCTTTGCATTTACCTTTGTATAAAGATTTTGTACCTTAGAAAGTATCAAACCTATGATCCTGTTTGAGTTTTTAAGTTATACGGAGACGATTGATCAGTTTAGATTCCTCAGAGACAAGCCTTAAAAGTTGATGCTTGTTGAGAGATGAAGAGCTTGTGTCTTGACTAGCAGACATTTATTGTTGATAAAAGTGAACAAGAAAAGACCCAGACAATCATGAGTAAAGTTTCCACCTCATCAATAAATCCAGTTCATTTCCCTTCAACTCTTTCTTTAGGACAATTTCCTTCTAACTTTAAGAAACTCTCCAATAAAATAGAAAACTTCATAGAAATTACTCATCTACCTGAAGACACAAAAATCTGTGATACTCAGCTACTTGGGAACCCTAAGACAAAGGTTACAAGAATATCATGAAACTACTGGTGATACAATAGAGCAAACCTTTATTAGAGCTCAAATAGAAAAAAAATGACTGTAACTAAAACTCATAGGTATGCTACCTATGACACAAGTCCTTAATCTCTCAACATGCGTCAACTCTCAAGGCATGCCATTTAGGGATCTAAGTTGACCTATCATCCTCATGTAACTTAAAACTGAAACAAGATTATAGGTTTGATAATTTCTAAGGCATATGACCCTTGTACAAAGGCAAGGCAGAGCATACTCGTATTTCTGCATGACATAAGTAAAACTATTGAAGACTCAATCTTTTTAGGGAGAGAGTTTTTAGAGAGAAACTATATGAAAGCACACAACTTTTATTGAATGGAAATGTTGCTTAATCTTGGTTGAATATAATAGAAAAGGTCTTTTGCTTATATAGGCAAAGAAGATTACAAAAGACAAACATCTCTAGATAAGAATAGGGTCATATCACATCTTAAATGGATAAGAACAACTTCACATCACACACTAAATGGATAAGAACAACATTACATCTCACAGTAAATAGATAAGAATAAAGTCACATAATAAAAGGCACCTAAACATAAAGACAAATTTAAATAGAAAGACCCACAACAATAATGGGAGGATTCATAATCATCATCCTCGTTGAATAGGTTCTTGTCATGATTACAAATTTGTCGAGAAAGCTCTTTCACTTGTGCTGTCACTATCATCATTAGTTCTTCTCTGTCTTTTACTAGAGCTTGCTTCCTTTATGTTTAATTTTTCTAAAATTTATCTAGCTCCTCTTTGTCAATGATTGGAATATCATCATTTGGGTCTTGAGTATCCTTGAAGGAGGAGGTTTGTGTGTGAGATGGTCGAGCAGTGCCTAAGTCCAAGTTTATAAGGTTATCTAGAATGTCAAATTTTGGCATTTGATGTTCTTTAGGAGTGAATTCTCCTAAGTAAGGTCCAACAGATGTAAAAATAGCCAGCGATGCATATTTAGGAAAATGATTTAGGACCTTAAGAAATTTCTTAAGGCCTTTAAAGACATTTTCCTTGTATCTTGACCATTGAACTGAGGTATGCCAGAAATGCACCTGATTTTTATAGTAGATGGATCCATCATGTGATGTGCTATAAGGTTGGTGAAGGATGAAGAAGCGTTAAATGGTTTGCTTTTCTAATGGAGTCTCTCATAACTTGAGATCCTCAATAATTTGAGACCTCCATCTCATTACTGGTTGGTTCCACTCAAAGAAAGTTCATACGAGGGAATCTTCATTTTTCTATCACATAGTTGTTGATAGATTCATATGGGAGGAAGAGAGAGAGCGTAGGCATAGAAGGCAGAGAATGCTAGTAAGTACCATAATGAAAATGACCAAAGTAATAATATGGGCCCAAATTAAAATGAACAAAGTAATAATATGGCCCCAAATTTATTTAAATTTGGGGCCATATTGTTACTTTGTTCATTCTATCATGGACGGATTCTCAAGATATAATCAGATCAAGTTATTCTGGGATGACAAGTTGGGCGTGAAAAACACAACTAGATATGGTGTCTAAATGTTATACAGGGATGAGCAGCAATATAAACCTGATTGGTTAAGAAAGAGGTGGAGGTAATAGAAGCGGCTTTGTCAGGTAAGAGAAGTTATTTCATCAATGGTAGTGGGTGTTCTTTCAACAGGAGGAAATAACTTTTTTGTCTTGATAGTGCTAAGTAGGTTGGCTATCAAAAGGATGAGAGGAATAGTTTTAAAAAGATTAATAAGGCTGATACAATTTTGAGGCTGAGGGAGATTAACTAAGATGTTTTGGTGGCCTTTGATGTGTTTAACTATGAGAGAACCAATATTTCCAACAAAGCAATTGACTCTTTGGAATAAATTTTTTGTTCAGATCCAGTATCTTTGGGAAAGACATATTGCCCATTTTTACTGTAAAGAGATAAAGGTTATGGTAGAAATTGAACTTTTCTGTATCTCTTTTATTACCAAAATCTTTTTGTAGATAACGTGGCATTTCTACAATAAAAACATTTTTCCTTTTATTTCTCTGATTAATACTGATCCCCAGAAATCATGACTATCATTATTCTACAAGATTCTTTTTTCTTTGTAAGGAATCTTTAGTGGAGGTAAATGCTTACCAATCTGCTTTAATTGGTTTACTACTTTTATCTAATCAGGCCCCATACTGGTGACTTTTCTTCAATAACTTTGACAGCTAGCTGGCATATTTTGACACATTAAGGGTGAAGTCCTTGATATAATTGACAATTCCTAAAAACTGTTCACTTAACAGTAAGGTCTACGTTTGGAAAGTTTAGTAATTCGTTAGTTGTGTATGGGTTGGGCTGGTAGAAACTTCATGCCCAAAAATTCTATATGGATTGATCCAATTTGGCTTTTGCAGGCTAAGAACATGATCTCATACTTCTTTGTAAGATCCAAAACTTATTTTAATAGGGCGTGATGCTTTTGTTGAGTTTGAGAATAAGCAAAATATCATCAATGTAAATCAAAACATTTGATAAAATGTCGTCATAAACCCTTGTTATGACTCATTGAAATAATGATGAGACTACTTTTAGCTAGATATCATAACTTTCCATTGGCACTGGCATTAAGAATACAAAATGTTGTTTTATGTCGATTTTTTAGGTCAACACCCAATTGTCAAGACCCCGCTTTTAAATCAAAATTTGAGAATATTTTTGTCTCTTTCAAAAATTACGCCTGTGTATTTATCTTGGGTAGAGGAAACTTGTCATCTTGAAGAAAATTATTCAGAGGCTTATAATCAGTAACTAATATCTTCTTTCGTTTGTTCCTTTCTGCTCTTTTTTCCTACATAAAAGGCTTGAAATGCTCAATCTAATTTTGTCGGTTATATTAGTCTTTATTTTAAAAGTATAGCACGCTTCTCTTATGTCATCTTTAAGTCATCTAAATTCAATTTCGGATGAGTTGTCTTTGTTGGAATAACATCCTCATTCATTTTAAATGGCAATTGAATATAAATTCTAATTTTCATGATAATGAATATGGTTGACATAATTGGTCATTACTTTCTAGACAATATTGTAATAATTGATCTCATGATTTCTTCATATTCAGTGGGAATATATTGTAGCTCAAAGATGTTGCAATCTTCATTGTACACTTCAAAGTCTTGTTTGAAACGAATTCCTTTTGGCAATATTTGTAACTTTTTTTGTTAACAATAGACATACATCTCAATAAGTATGTCAGGACCAGGAAGATTGCTTCCTAATGGTTTTTTCCAAACCAACTCGGAAAGAACTTTATCCTAATTATTCTCTTTATGATAAGGTCTGTCTTGAAGGATTTGCCATTAGTTGCACGAAAGTATTCTTCAAAAGATTGTCATTATTGTAGTAAGAATATACAATTTCATAACACTCCTACAAAAGCCTGTATCCATGCAACCAATAGCTGGGATTGGTCTGTGATACTTCTCTAAAAGTAACTGACGCTTGGCAAATGGTCATGCTAGTACTGTCATGTTAGAACTAGTTTCCTGGTGATAGGAATCTATGAAGAGATTGTATTATTTACGTATAATGTGTAAGAACAGCAATAGTTTCCTCCTGGAAATATCTCCAGGCCTATACGATATAACAATTGACAAAATTAATCCATAATGCTCTCTCCCCTCTGTTTTGCTATATATACCTCTGCTGTTTACAATCTCCCTAAAACTAACCCTTTCCCCATCTTGCCCCTACGGGTGTAAGTGAAGATGGGCTTGGGCTAAATGCTAACACCTGGGCTCTAGCCTTAAGCAAGATTGCTTCATAATGTACATTGGTTCGTTATCTTCTTCATCAAGAGAAGAGACTTCATCATTAGTAAATTCACAGTCAAGTAGTGTGTAAATAGTGTTTCTTCATCTTCACTAGATTATTATTTAAAAAGAGACTCAATGTTCTCGCCATCTTTTATAGGCATCATAGTTTCGTTAGACTGCAAGATTTTCATATCCTTTTTAGTCTTTTAAGGCACTTTTTTTCATAATAACCTGGTTGTTCACATAAGTAACATTTGTCTGACTTTCTAGTTTCAGAAGCTCGTTGTTTGAAAAATCTTCTCTTTTTTCTCTTTCTGTTGAAAGGATGTGAACGAACTCGAAACTATTTTCCTTTGAAGTGTTTCTCCTTCTTTGTATTACATTCACATTTCTCTTTGTCTTTGCATTTGATTTTTAAGTAGGGCTTCTTACATGCTTGTATGAGTCAAGGTCCACCTTTTAGCTTAGCTTTGAAAAACTTACATTGTTCACATAATTTGTCCAGCATCACCAAAGTTGGTAAATTTTTCCGAGAGATGTTTCAAGCATGTCTCTATAAAGAGAATTTATGGTTTTTTGATCATTTTGGTTGTAACTCATCAAGAATGGAGACAATGAATATGTACCGAAGATTGACATCATTAAAACTATTAAACATATAATATATTTAAGACATTATTTGAAAATGCTTTTGCAAATCTTTCATGTTCATAGAACATCACTTAATTTCAAAGTACCCATATCTGCTTTGTCAATCAATAAGCTGGAAATCTCTGATGAATTCTTTATGAATCATTCGTAACAAGGAACTGACTTCTGAAAGTTGTAAGACTTGCATGCCTCTATATTCACTAAGGATTTGGAATCATTCTCTTAAAGTTTGTCATTTTTAAGACAAATTCTGTCAAGATTTTTTTAAGAGAAATATTTGGTCTTGTCATTTGAAGATCTATACAGGCACTAAATTTATGTAGTAGATCTCTCTATTTTGTTGGTAGGACATCATCAAATGTGAACCAGAGCCCTAAAATAGGTTTGTAAATAAGAGTTATTTTTGGTCTTACTAGTTCAGTCATTTACTCAGCATCTTCAACATCTATTTCAACATTTGTGTGTGGTTAAGAAGCGTGTGTAATAATTATCATCATTTCAGATATCTAGGTGAGATTTGTAAACTTTTCAGAGCGTTTGGAGCTTTTCATAAAAGAATCAAAATCTTAGCCATCATTGTGACTTTCGAAGTTATCTAGAATTGATTGAAAGGTAGCTATGAATTCTTTGTTAGGCATGCGTTCTTTTATTGTGTCCAAAAAAGGTCTTTATTTTGGTGAAGTTAGTGGAGTTTATTTGTAAATATTTAAAAGTTGACAAGATGTCTTTTATTGAGGGGTTTGACTTAAAAGGTTTTGATAGTTTTGTCTGTCTGAACAATGGATAGGATGTTTTGAAGGTTTTTTTTTTTGTCGTCAGTAGCTTCACGATACGATAGAGTGTTATAAGCAAGTCTTATCGCTAGAAATATCGAGGGTTATGGTTTATATATAGCTCTTGATTGTTCTTTAGCCATATTTGACTTCTTTTGAGTTCTTCTTGAACTTTTTGTCGTTCTCTTTCTTCTTAGAGAACTCTGATCTATAATAATGTTGATCAATATGTCTTCTAAAATCATAATCAAGTTGGGCAGATTGATTAAATAGTTGTTGATATAATTGTCGAATTTGAGAGTTATAACATCAACCTTTGAATATAGTTCTTATGTCTGTTAGAATAGACCATCAAACTTTGAATAAATTCGAGGACATTATTTTATGCAATAACATTTTGTGTCTATCAATGTAATACTGCTTCTAACAGAGAAATATGTATATAATTTCCTTGTGGATTGATACATGTTGATCTTGAGTATAGAATCAGAGATACCCCAGTGGTTTTATTGGTCTGAGCTTCCAAAGGTGAAAAATATTTCTCATATGATTTCATAATCATAAAAGGTAATAGTTTTGGAATCATCTTAAAGATTGGATAAATTATTGGCATAGAGCATCTTGGTTGAATTCAATGTTCTTTCCAAGTTGCTCTCAATAATTCAGGGAGATCTTTCGGTCTAGCCTTAAGATTTTTAAGACCAATATGAGGTTTCAAGTCATCATCTTCATCATGCTTGATTTGGCTTGCGATCAACAATTAGATCTTAACTTTTTGTTAAGCTCTTCTCTCCATCGTGGGACATAATTTTCATCATCACTATCGTAATATTCATTCATCGAACATTCACATTTTGAATCGTGCATAAATGGATATACATCCCATATGAAATGTCTATTGACATGGCCGACATATAGCTCATGTCCATCAGGATGGATAAAGTGGATTGGAGGACTACTAATGCCTTATTTACGATGAGAAAATGTTGGAGTAATCATTATTATTGACCAAGAAGAGGCTCTAGATGATTCTGGATTTTCTTCTCCAGGTTTGCTAAAAGTAGACTTCACTGTTCCATCTGTTAAACTTCTCAATAATGGAGCAATAGAATGAACTGAGCACCGATATATAGCATAAAATTTCTTCTCATAATTTTTTATCCACTCTATAGGCATTAACTTTGCCAATTGCTGTGATGGTAATTGATGTGAAGTCTAGATGGTTGTAGTCTCATTATGAGACCTGTCTGCTAACATATAAAAGGCATCTCATGTAAAGTTTATAAAATTCGAATCTAAAGCATGATTCTGCAAGGTGCCGATCAAGACATTTCGGTAAGATGTGTATATTGTATCTAAGAAAATTTCGAATTGAATCCCTTTTCTTCTAAGTAACATTAGGACCATGCAAGTAGCATTTACATGGAGACTTGCAACTTTAATCTAGCCGTAACGAGGTGAGTTCAATTTTGATGGTTTTGCAAGGATTTATAGGATATTTTGAAGAATTTTCCGTAATCAATAATTTCAAAATATGACAGAGCGTTATAAGTAGTTCAAAAAATATGACATACATCTTCCCATAATGCCATAACCATATCTCACAAAAGTGGATAAACGGCTTCTCTTTTCCCACCATGTAAAAAGAAAGTATAAAGCATTGCCACCATCACAGATTCACATTCACGTAACTTGATGAACGGTTCACTTTTGAATGTTTGAAGTGCTTCGTGGATATTCAAGGGCCACACTAGCTATGAGAAAAGTAAAACGGTTCTTCACTTCTATTCAAGATCATTTTTCCATTTTGGTGCATGTAAAATTCCTGGGTTGGTAATCAATCTTCAACAAGACAAAATACGTATAAGTGAAACACCCAAATAACTCAAAACGTCTAAAATTGGAGTCAATTAAACACAAAGAGGTAAGAAGCTGCCTTGATCACTATGTTGTGCATGGTCGATGATTAACTCAATCTGCATGAATGAGAAAGCTGCAGCTTCAGTAGGCCACGAAGTGATTCAATATAAAGGGAAACCCGAGACCAAGAGAGATCAAGTCCAACTCTTGTATTACTTGACAAGAAACACAGGTTAGATCAAACACTTTCTAAGAAGACAATGATAAATGGTCATAATAGATCTCCCAAGTCAAGAAGAAACAAAAATGGAATCTGAAAATTTCCTAAGAATCTGAGAATGCAACACTCAAATTGTACTTGAAAATTGCCTTCAAGTTGACCAGATGAAGCTCAGTGATCTCTCTTTTATCTATATCCAACATTGTTGAATATAATTTGAGAAATATATTAAATTCATTACTTCAAAAGTAATAGAGATGTGATCCTGGTACAGGAGTCGGAGATGAAGCCAGCTCACATCTAAAATTACAAAGGGATGCGTGACAAGGGCACAATTGATATAATAGATTGTAAAACTAACCCTTTTTTTTATGAGGTGTCCTAGGAGGGTCCTAATTTTAGGAAGACACTTTTAAGCCATTCACACTCAAATTAATCCCCGCTCGAGCCGAGTAGATCCCTTGTAAGAGGCAAAGCTAACCTTTATTTGCGACGCAGACTTGGGTTTTAGGCATTATCTTCTCGACCATAGTCATACACTATCTCAATCTGCAGGAAAAAAAACATCAATAACTTAATAGAGCTGCCCATAGGTTACACCAAAGAGGGAGTTTTTTTTTTCTCTCTCTACAAGTTAATTTCTCAATTTATGTCCAAAGTCTTTCCTTCATATGTCTATCCAACTCAAGCAGATGTTGATACTGAACTCAGTTCAACATCAAGCCCAAACTAGTAGGGAGTATGGCATATGACTTCTTTACAGAGAATTACAGCATAGGAAACCCTACCAATAAAAACATACGTTCACATGTTGTGTGAATGTTTTAAGAAGGTCACCATAAGCACACAATTACAGCAAAAAAGATACAACGTTCTATGACATTTTTGTCCTTATGGGTAATTTTGTCAATGTCTCATAAAGTTGGACTAACATTAATTGTAATTTTGGTTTTAAATAAATTACCGGTTAAA
>JANZLX010000213.1:36413681-36434872 GCA_025531955.1 Erythroxylum orinocense
ATGTAATTATTAATTTAATTAATGACTAATTCAAAATATGATTCACTATAAAATAATTTATTAATAATAAAATTCAAAGTTTTATGAATCATACAACTACTTTAAGAGTACAATTTAAGGTTATCCTTACTTGATTTTCAGACTCAACTAATTGATAAGTTCAATCTACTTCTTAGTATGTCTTTTAGACCTATACATTACAAAATTCTCATAGATTTGTTTTCATTCCAACTACATTTAATAATCCAAAGTTTTTTTTTCTCTTTTATGCTTATTTATTTAGATATCTTTACTTTACCTAACCATCATAATTACTAAAATACCCTTAACTATTAAAAGTCTTGTTTTACCCTCATTTTTTATTATTACAAAATACCTTCTCATGAATTAAATTCCAATTTTTCCCTTAAAATTTTACATTTTTATTTTTTCCTTATTATATCTTAAAATAAATTATCTATTTATTCGCTCTCTTCTCTTCCTCTCTTCTCTTCTGATAACTCCTCTTTTTCTTATTTTATTGCCAACTTTTTTATATTTTCATTTTTTTCTACAACTTAAAAATTATTGTCCTAAACAATTACAATATACTTTCCAAGTATAAACTGATTAAAAATCACAAATAAAAGGCATAGAATTGTTGTTGGAAAAGTTTTACCTGAAGTTAATGTCTTCCTAAGAGACTTTTTGATTGTTAACCTCCACCATCCCCAATTTCTTGCTAATTCACTGCAAAACAAACAAAATAAAAGAATACGTAAGAAAAAGCTTCTTACGTGCGGGAGAAAGATCACGTATTTTTTTCATGTACTTACTAGCTAGAAAATATCAGAATGGTTTCTTATTATTAATTAAATAATATTACAAATATTCAGTATTTATTTATGAAATAACTTTTAATATCAAATACCTAAAATCTAAATATAATAAATATAAAATTTTTGTTTATGCTTATTTATTTTTATAAAATATAATAAAAACTTAAAATATAATTAAATAAAAATATATCCGGAAATTATCAACCCAACGAAATGACAGACGAGACCAAACGGTTTTCGCGGACTCCGGAATCTCGACCATAGGTTGAATCCGATCGTATTGGCTTCATGTCTGGAACCTTATCTTTGTGACAAGACAAGTGAGACGAATCTGGCTCAAAATCAAAGATTCCTTCTCCTCGTCAGTTGTGGGCGGCGTAAATCGAAAGAAAGGAGTAAATCCATTTTTGTCCCCACTCTCTATTGTCCCTACATTTTATACCCATTCATCATGGTTCACTATCTAATCAAATTGGCCCTCTCCACTTTGACTCTGTAAATTCTCGTTGACTTATTAAATGTATGGTTTTTATCTTAATATTTACAAAAATACTGAAGTTCATATCTTTATCTTTGCTATTACTTGGGAGTGCAATTACTAATATTTTAATAATGTTAAAATGTAATAAATATTATTTTGTAGGTCTAAAGATTTATAGAGCAACAAAGATAGAAAAGTTATAACTCTTCTTCAAGGAAATTCAGTCTAAGACTATTTAGCTAGGGAGTCACAATATTAAAACTATGGTTATATTTATTAAATAACATATTATATTAGTTATTAGCTGATAGTAAATAAAATCAGTTATTTATTAAAATTGCTTCATAAAATTAATTGCTTAGCATTAACTGTTTATGTGTAAAATAAATTATAAGAATATAATTTAAAATCTCATAAAAAATTAAAATTAAAATATTTAATTTGATAAAAATTATATTTACAGCTCTAATAAAAATATAAATCATATAATAATTATAATAACAATAACAAATAAACAATTGTTAACATAATTCAACATAAAATTATATATTTTAATTAATTAATTAAATTATATTTTAAATAACGATAATAATTATTATTATAATCGCGAAGTAGTAACTGTCACGACGGTGACATTCTTATCAACCAGTGACACTTGTTCTTTTCTTTTTGACCTTTTAAATAATTAAAAGCCTCAACTATTATTAAAGAATAAAGTACACAATTGTCGACTAAACAAAGTTTTATTAAGTACCAAAAACGTTCTTATAGAGGAACTTTCGTCCGTTGATAACCAAATAAAATAATAAACTATTTGACATAATAAATCAGTTTAATACTAATGTCAAAAACAAAAAAAAATCAGTTAATACTCTTTAAAACACTAAGAAAAGGCTGAAACGCATCTAAAGACGGGGCTTTAACTTTACTCCACTAACAGAAGTCTCTCTTGAACTTGAGGAAAAGATTGGAGGTTCTCTTGAGTTCAACTTCCGTCCACAAGAGGCATTGTCCTTTTCCACACCGCCGAAAACCAAGTACAAGGTTATTTTTACTCCGACACGTAATGTCTGATTCTCGGTATCAGAACTTTTTGCAGTCACCTCCGGTCCTCCACTGCTTTTGAACCTGGTCAAAATTAGACGACCGCCTCCTCTTTAACGCTTCGAGTGTGGACCAGCCAAAGCCAATTCTTGGTTTTCCTTACTCAAGTTGGGAAAGTTCAGTTCGTGCAATATAAAATGTTTTACTGAAGACCATTCTTGGTAGTTCAAATCTCCTAAAACCTAGAACTAACTTAGACGCTCCTTGCTCTCTTAACTGTCTCCGTCACAGCCTCCCCCTGTCCTCTCTCTTCCCCCTTCCCGTGCTTCTTCAACCTCAAAAAGTTTCTTTTCAATCTATCCGCAATACTTCAATGGCCGCCACTACCTCCAATCTTTCTTCCCTTGCAAACCCTTCCTTCTCTTTGAAATCTAATAGTCAGATATCACGGAAAGCTCCAAGCTTTCTTCTCCCCAAAACCCTGCATAAACCCTCCAGTATCATTGACAAAAACAACCTTTCTCATTCCGAGAAAACATACAGCTCTTGTTCTTCAAAAAATCCTATTTCTGGTCATGTCTCTGCAAAAGAAGAAAACCCAGATGATCATTCTTTCAATTCTTATTTTGATGATGATGATAAGCCCCGTGAAGAGTGTGGTGTTGTAGGTATATATGGAGACCCTGAGGCCGCTCGTCTTTGCTATTTAGCGCTTCATGCTTTGCAGCATCGCGGTCAAGAGGGAGCTGGTATTGTTGCGGTCACCAACAAGGTTCATCAGTCTATTACTGGGGTTGGGTTGGTTTCAGAAGTCTTTAACGAATCTAAGCTGAACAAACTACCAGGTGATCTAGCTATCGGTCATGTTAGATATTCTACGGCAGGGTCTTCAATGCTTAAAAATGTTCAACCTTTTGTTGCTGGCTACCGGTTTGGATTTGTTGGTGTTGCACATAACGGAAATTTAGTGAATTATAGGAAATTAAGGGTTATGCTTGAGGATAGTGGCTCAATTTTTAACACCAGTTCTGATACAGAGGTTGTTTTGCATTTGATAGCTATATCAAAGGCTAGGCCCTTCTTTTTGAGAATTGTTGAGGCATGTGAGAAGCTTCAAGGTGCGTATTCTATGGTGTTTGTGACGGAGGATAAGCTGGTTGCGGTGAGAGATCCTTTTGGGTTTAGGCCTTTGGTTATGGGAAGGAGGAGAAGCAATGGAGCAATTGTGTTCGCCTCTGAGACTTGTGCTCTGGATTTGATTGATGCTGAATACGAGAGAGAGGTTAATCCTGGAGAGGTTCTTGTTGTTGATAAAGATGGGATTCAGTCACTTTGTCTGATTCCTCATCCTCAACCAAAACAGTGCATTTTCGAGCATATTTACTTTTCCCAGCCAAATTCAATAGTATTCGGTCGGTCAGTTTATGAATCGAGGAGTATTTTTGGTGAAATACTTGCCACTGTGGCCCCTGTTGAATGTGATGTAGTAATTGCTGTCCCAGATTCAGGGGTGGTGGCTGCACTTGGTTATGCAGCTAAAGCAGGAGTGCCATTTCAACAAGGATTGATAAGGTCACACTATGTAGGCAGAACTTTTATTGAGCCTTCACAAAAGATCAGAGATTTTGGTGTGAAACTCAAGCTCTCACCAGTGAAAGGCGTGTTGAAAGGGAAGAGGGTTGTGGTTGTTGATGATTCAATTGTGAGAGGAACTACCTCTTCAAAAATTGTTAGGATGCTTAAGGAGGCTGGTGCCATAGAGGTCCACATGAGGATTGCTAGTCCACCAATGATTGCTTCTTGCTATTATGGGGTAGATACACCTAGTTCTGAGGAATTGATATCTAATAGAATGAGTGTGGAAGAGATTAGGGAATTCATTGGTAGTGATTCCCTTGCCTTTCTACCTTTTGATAACTTGAAGAAGTTATTGGGAGAAGATTCTCCCAATTTTTGTTATGCCTGCTTCTCTGGAAATTATCCAGTTAAGCCTACTGAAGAAAAAGTGAAAAGGGTCGGTGATTTTCTGGATGATGGCCTTCATGGAAGTATTGATTCCATTCATGGAGGCTGGGTTCAAGGCCCTCAAAATGGGAATGTTGGGAATGCAGATAAAGTTGAAGCACCTCAAATTCAGGATGTACGGAAGGTTGGTCTATAATGTACAATGGCTAACACGATTAATGGGCACTGTGTGTTTGCATTTGAGTTATAAGCCTCCTCAATAATCTACCTGGAGATTCGACATCCACCCCTCCCTAGATAAGCTCCAAAAATCTAGAACTGAGCTGTCTTGTTTTGGTCCTGCAATTTTGGCAGTAGTTATTTTATGGAGCACTCTTCTTTTCCTTCCAATTTGATCACAGTAAATGACAACCTATGAACTGTCTCTATATGTGTATTTTTCTCAGCATGCGATTTATATACATGATTATATACCAAAATCCCAGTTCTGATTCATGTGCTGGTCTTGATTCTTATATTTGTTTTCCCGTTTCTCTTTACTCTCCATTGTTTTATCCAAATTGTTAGAGAATATATAAAACCAATTAAGTTGGCCTCACACAACAGCTTAAGCTATTGTGGTGAAATGGTTACTTAACATGATATCAGAGCCTTTGTGACCAAGTGGTTATGAGTTCGAATCCTGCTACCCATCTATTATTCAGCACAAGGTAGAGTGGACCTGTGTAAGTTTCAAGCCTAAAGAGCTTTCACTTGAGGGGGTGTGTTAGAGAATATATAAAACCAATTAAGTTGGCCTCACACAACAGCTTAAGCTATTGTGGTGAAATGATTACTTAACACAGATGCCCAGGCATCAAGCATTTAGTTGAAACTAAAACTTGCAACCTTAGCAGACACTAAGATAAAACTTACAACCTTAGGAGATACTCATCTTCTTCTTCATTTGTTTTCTTTATACGATACCTAAACTTCTTGATGACAGGCAACCATAGCAATTCAGTTAAATTCAATTCTCTGTCATGCCTCTGTATAACTCAAAGTCACTAACAGTTCAGTAAGAGGTTTTAAAGCTAAAACATAAGCATAAGAGAACTTCAGGTGCATCCTTATTAACTTGACCTTTTATGCAAATGGCAAAATCAAATATTATATCTATTAAAAAAATAATTTAACTGCAAATTATTGTCGTTGACTAGAAACTACAGCGATCAATGAACAACTTAATGGATTTGCTCTAGTGTGTGCAACATTTTCCATTAAAAAGAAAAGCCTATATTTAATTTACCCGACCAAGCGGCGACGTATTATTGAAATGGGTTTGATTGCAAATCAGGCACACGATCACGAGTGCACTCGAGCTACACTGCTACACTCTAGTGCACTCGATAACACTAGATACAAACTTCGGCCATATATATAGCAGCCACAAAATAGTGGGTCTCGACTTTCGTTCACCGTAAAATCAAATTCTAGGGTTCGTTAGTTTTGCATTACCAGAAGCTCATTTCTTGTTCGATCCCCAAATCCTCGCTAAACCTTGACAATGACGCCGCCTGCGGGACCGTACTCCGGCACGAGCACTCTCGCGCTGGTAATTTTTCATTTTCTCCCGCGTTTGGTTTCCTAGAAAAGGCAAGAAACCAAGAAATGGAAAATGAAAGTGATAGTTATTTCTCATCTTTGTGTTTCTGTACGATAATTATGTAATTGAAGCTAATTGGAGTTAAATCCTAGACTCTGAATCTAATGGTCTCCTTTTGTTCTGATTAAGTTCTGACTTGTCATAGGAAAGAAAAATTATGCAACAAAGAGTTTTATTTTGTATGGTTATGTTATGGGTGATTGTTAAAATTCAACATATGGGTGTTTAATTTCTGGTTTGTTGGTATTCTAGGTGGCTCGTGTATCGGCCTTTTCGTTTGGTCTCGTTTATGGCAATATGAAGCTCAAGTATCTCAAGGTGCTCTCTTACTAATTTTTTCTGCTTTTGACCCTAAGTATATCCGAGTATTATGATCAGTTTGTTGTGAATTGCACTTATAATTTGTATGATGATTACTTTTTTTTTGGGTGATTTTTCAATTCCCATTGCTGTAATCCATCTTAAGCTTCAGATCCGAGTGGAATCCTTTTTTAATGTTTGTGTTTTGAGTGCAAAGTTGGAAGATTTTATGCTGAAAAATGTTCTTATTTCACAATTGATAGAGTTTAATCAACAAAGAGTGTAAAATGGCCTGCTGGGTTAGATCGTACTTTGAACTGGTGTGAAAATTAGGGGAAAAACATCTTCGGAAGGAGAATTCTTGTTCTACATTTTTTTTGCTTTGATTCGCCATCCTTCAGCTGCCTGGTACATGTTTGATATTTTCTTGAAAGCATTTTCTTTACATGCATGTATATGTTTTCTTTGGGTTGACTGGGGTTAGATCCTAATTGTTTAGCACATCTTTTAATCTTCTTTTTGGCATTTATTTTGCGGCTCTTTTCAAATTAATTGGTATATAGTTGGAAAATAGAATGCTCTTGATCTTTTATAGCCTTGCTTAAGCTATCCAAGCTTGGAAATGAACTGACCATTACTTGATTCTGTAAATGCAGATGAAAGCAAAGTCTCAGAAGAAAGCTGAAGCAAAGGCTCATCACTGAAAGCGATGATTTCATGGGAAATTGGGTACAATATTGAGGTGGCACGGAAATAATGCATATTGATGGATTTTACCAGCCATTAATTCTGGTGATAAGCTTCTGCCTTTTTTTTTCCCTTTCTTTTTCTGAATCACAGCGTTCTGCAGTTTTAAGTTTTTATCTAATCTTATGAGAATTCGTATATTTTGTTCCATGTTTCGGAATAGTTCTTTTACTGACAAATGGATAATTTTTGGAAGATTAGATCTTCCTTTCGTTGAAATAATAGAGATCTTGACCGCAACTGGTCGTGGAATTCCTTCCTAAGTTCCAGCGAAGGTAACGATTCACTAGAAACATTGTCGATTAGTGCATGGCAACTAACTATCCAATATATATTTTGGTTACGTTGTTAATACTCTTAAGCATATTATGATAAACAAGTGGAAATTTGTTCAGCCAAAGACATTATAAAAAAAAGAAATAAAATAATAAAATGGAGCAAACATAAGTTTGTTAAATCTGACTCACTTAAAATTCTTTATTTTAATCTGAGAATCTTAAAAATATTTCTATGTAAATCTTCTAAAGTAAGAATTATAATTACTGCTGATTTTCATGACAAATATAATTTCAATTCTATTTATATGTTCTGTTTGTAATTAAAAAACCTAAAACAGTGTGGCCTTGATTAACTAACTGTGGCGTTTTTAAGGGTAGATGCAGTCTGTCTCACGAACTTTGTTTGTAGACTACTATCCCAAACTTCAGATAGTTTCAAATTACAGTGCATGAGATACAATTGTCCCCAAAGATGACAAATGGCTACGGGCCTGTCTCAAAATGAATGGGCAGATCTGAGTTGATCGGGTCTTTTCTGAAAAAGTCCAGCTTTGGATTGAGTTTGGACTTGGGCTGCCAGGCTCGGCTCGGTGCTTAATTTTGGTAAACAAAAAAGTCATTTTTGTATTTTAAAAAAGAAGATGCGTCAGACTGCGTTGGGGATAAGCTGTGCTTTTTCGGGTCTGGTCAGGCTTGGGCCTGCTGCTTCCGGCCCAGAATCTAATAATTAAAATTTTATAATTTAGTCAGGTGAATTTGCATTTCAGCAGACATTTATATTTGTATAAAATTTTTAAAATCCGTAAATTATTCCCTGTACCTTAACATACCGACCCTTAAATCAGTATGCATCATCCAACACTTCTACAAGATTTGTAAGTCAATAACTAAATTCGTATAGGCTGCTTTCTCTTACAGTCTAAACAAGACAAACAATACTCAACATTGTTATTTTTTTATTAATAGGATAAATTATATTTTAAATTAAAAATATATTGTAATATTAATAAAAATATAATATATATTTTTATTTTTTATTTTTTAAAAAATTAAATATTTTATCCTCTTATGGGATAATGGTTATGTCGTGTAACTCGTGTTGAATGGACATGAGAATTCACCCTCTGTAACATACCTCCTTCAAACTGGTCTTTGGTCGTTATCGGATTTTGAAGACCGCTGCAAATGTCTACTTGTATTGTATGAAGTTGTGACACATTCACTTCCTTTCCTCCATGACCAGTGGATAATTAAACTGCTTACTTGCTCTTCTAGCTAGTTGTCTTGTGCTAGAGCACATATATACCTATCATCCTTATATATGACGGCAGCAAAGACGGTTTTCAAAAGCTGCACTCCACTGTAAAACCAACCAGCCAACCGCGTAGACAGAACTCAATGTTAGAAGTTGGAAGACCAAATGGGTATTTTATTGGGCTTTTGTTTCTGCTACCTTCTTAGACTTCTTCTAATTGTTTTCAACTCACTTCAAGTGGCTTTGTTACGATTCTCAATTAATATATAGTAACCATATCCCTCAAATAATATTCGATGCTTCAAGCCGCCTTCAACTGTGCACCTGTATCTGGCTTCTTCAGTTCCCGTAGTTCGTCAACTAACTTGTGGCTTTTGCTCTGTCGGTTTATCTTGGACATGATACTTTTTTTAAGCTTCATTCCTATGTACAAGTTAGAACACTGCTAGATTAGAAAGAACTCAAATCTACATTAAGATTTTGGCTCTGACACCGGTGTTTTTTTAACTCAACATTCGATGAAACTTATCATACTTGTTCACATCTGCAGAAATTTGCAATAATTTATTTCTCTTTCAAACTGAAAGGTTTTAGAAAGGTTGTTAGCATATTTTTTCCTTTCTATTTCATCTTTTTGTCAGAAAGTTTAGATAAGGAGATTAGAGTATCAAACTGTTATAATCGAGTTTAAAGACAGATTCAATATCAGTAAGCAATCAACTCCATTCTTTAATTGACGTGAGATTTACAACTAGGTCTCAAAGTTGACCAGCTTTGGTTAATTTTTGATAAATGGTAGCAGATATTGCTCATTGTCTTCATTGTTAATAAGGTGGTATTAAACATATTTTTAATAGATAGTTAAGATATGCAATTTGAGTTCAGCAGTCAGTTCATGCAGTCAATCGTCATCGTGTCTGTAGCGAAACATGTGCATGTTCTTACACGTTAGGTGGCATTAATTTAGGCACTATAAAAGCACATAAAGTAAGGCCTATATTTCCATAATCTTATCATCAATTTAATTGTCATTGTCACCTCTAATCAGGCTAGACATGGTTCAATCAGACAATCAAAGGGTAAAAGCTTCCGTATGGAAACTAATGAATCAATTTAATTAAGAGTATAACTAACCAAAAAGTTAACCGGTACCAGCTTGGAAGTCATGCCTCTTAAGCAAACATAAAGAACACTCACTATTATTGTTTGTCCCTAAGAGTATTAATCAGTGCTTGTTCTGTGTTGATGATCAAGAGTATCTGATAAAATACAAGCAAGTACATTACCTGTTTGGTACTGTTCTTGTTCCCTAACAAGAGATGGTATTGGGTAGGAATAGGATTACTCTGTTTGGAAATCCCATATTGCCCTATCTTCAGGCAACAACAAAAACCATCAAATTCTTCCCTGAAAAGGAGTTGGTAAGCTAGTCGTAGAATTTCGTGTCCTTGGACTAAAGGTCACCGAGGGAGGTCCCAGCATATATTCTCTTTATCTTGGATTATGTACTATTCTAATCAGGATTACTGTGGGGGGGACAAGAGATCATGGAAGCAAACTAATTATGTATGCTTAATTAATCTTTACTTTATGAGCTACTTAATTATTCAACAATCATGACCTGAACATGAGCAATTGTCGTGGTAGACCTACAGTCAGTGGTAATATTCCATAGTGCTTTGAAATGCTCTCCATGTCACCGGTAAGCATTGAAAAAGTAGAAAAAGAAAAAAAAACAGAGAAGTTGTAGCGGGTAAATAACTTGAAACTGTTTCTTTTCAATGATTATGTTGCATTCATGTCCTTTACCTCTCCAAACAAGTTAAGAACAAAAGTATTATAATAATTCATACAGTAGTTAGTAGACATAAAGAATCAAATCTCTCATCATGTTAAAGGTTTATTAGACCAAAATTGAAATGTTCTGATTTGCCTACATTTCCCATCTGATTTAGGGTTGGTTGATTGATTGAGTTAAATTAGGGATTTTTTTTTGAAATACTTTATCTAAAACGGCCTCACCAATAACTATGTTTGTTTTAAATTAAAAATCTCCCGTGATCATGGTTTCCCCCAATAACACGGCCTTGAAAAGAAGAGAAACAAGGAAAACAATCTCGTAATTATCTCGAAAAGGAAGGGCGTTCACAAATACCTCCCGCCATATAAAGCACCCAGAAAGAGCGAC
This sequence comes from Erythroxylum orinocense, assembly GCA_025531955.1. Taxonomy (NCBI): domain Eukaryota; kingdom Viridiplantae; phylum Streptophyta; class Magnoliopsida; order Malpighiales; family Erythroxylaceae; genus Erythroxylum; species Erythroxylum orinocense. The sequence goes on from JANZLX010000213.1 coordinate 36,424,403, forward strand.
CACTTCTCTCCTTCAAATTACTTTTGCTCTCCCTCTCAGCAAAAAACAGATGAAGAGTAACAGAATCACCCACATTGTGAGAATCCGGCAGATGTTACAACGCTGGCGCAAGAAGGCGAGGATGAACGCGGCCGGAGCTCCGTCCGATGTCCCCGCGGGACACGTGGCGGTCTGCGTGGGGGAGAGTTGCAGGAGGTTTATCGTGCGCGCGACGTACCTGAACCACCCAATCTTCAAGAACCTCCTCCTACAAGCCGCTGAAGAGTACGGTTTCAGGAATAGCGGTCCTTTGGCGATCCCTTGCGACGAATCGGCCTTTGAAGAGATCCTCAATGTCGTATCCGCCTCCCAAACTGGCAACACCCCTGGAAGGTTCTTGAATCTAGAGAACGTTCAGAGATGCAGCAACGATGGCGTCACGAGTAATCTGGGTTATTTAGGTGAATCAAGACCGCTGCTTCGCGGTTAACTGATCTCTGAGTCAACTCTCTAGCTGAGGTTACTAACCATATAAACTTTTTATTTTTTGGTTAGGTTATCATTCTGTTTTTCACTTAATTAGGCTTTAGGGATTAAGTTTTGGAAAGGGAATGGCAAGCGTGGTCTTTCATTTATTTATATAAATTAACCTTAGCCATCAGAAGACGAGTGTTCTTCAAGACTTTTTTTCTCTGCCAAATAAGCCTATAATTTATTTCAATATATCAAAGAGCATGACTTAGAAACTACAAATTAATAAAAAATTGAAATAATAAAATTTAAAAAATACTAAATAAAAATTAATTGTTCATATGTTTTGAAATTCCTTCAAGCATTATACATTAAACTACATCATTTGACATTAAATCTTTATTTGTATTCTTCATATAATGTCTATATGCGTAATCATTTATTTTAATTTTTATAAATTCAATATAATATTATTTATTTAATACAATTCAAATATACAATCCAATATAATCAACTAAACATTGAATATAAAATATAAAACCTTTCTAATATTATTAAATTTAATTAATAAAATCAAAATTATGAAGTATTAAAAAATACTTGATAAAAAGTTGATTATTTATCACTTTTCAGAAATTAAACTATTCACTATCCAATCTTTGTTTGTATTTTTCATAATATATATGCAAATATTATAATTCATTTAAGCTTTTATAAATACATCCAAATATTATCAATTTAATGCAATTCAAATATTCAATCAATATAATGAAATAGGTATTGGATATAACATGTACGTATTTTAATAACATTCTTATATTTGATTAATAAGTTAGAAATTAGTAATTTCTTTATTCAATTATAATTTTTTAAATTTATTATCTAGCATAAATAAAATTTTCATATACAAAAATACATACATACATACATATAAAGTAAGGCTAATTTATTTATAACAAAATATGTGTTCCATTTTTCACTCTTAGATACAACTTGTGGTCAAGTATTATTCAAATTATTCATTTTATTTATGCTTAATATGCATGTAAAATACAAAATATATAATATCCACATAGTAATTTTTAAATTATAAAAATATAACATCATCATCAAAATTGTAAATGCTTGATATACAAAATTTTACTTCTAACTTAGTTTAATTATGAAATAGTTATATTGGTGGATAAAGTATAGCTAAAAATAATAAACTAAAAAAAATATTAGTTTTAGAAGTAAATTTGTACTTTTTCTTTAGTCAAAGTTAGAGGACTCTTTTCATATGATATTAAGGATAAAGAGGTAAATCTCTTATGTAAATTAATATATGATCATTACAAAATTTAAATTTAAAGTGTGTAGATCACACACTATTGTAGGGTAAATTTAAGGTTTAAAAGATAGCTTAAGGAAAGTTCCAAGTCTATTTGGTAAAAAACAAACTTATGATCAAATGTACAATTAAAGTGAAAGTAGAAGGATTAAATTGAATTTTTTTTAAAAATCATATCTAATACAAAGCTCTTACTTGAAAGAACAACTAACAACATTTTATTAGCAAAGCCAAAAATTGGAAATAATTATTTCACAAAAGGTTTTGTAAGAAAAGTAAGGCTATATTTTTTTTTCACTTCATTTTCTTCTTTTGTTTAGGGTTCAAGATGGGCTAGGTTGGATTAAGCCTGAGACTGCCTAAACTCAACCCAAAACTTCTTACAAATAACCAAAATTTGGTTTGAATTTCAATTTGGCCTAGCTTATGCAGGTTGATCATAAACCTAATTGGCTTGAAGTTAACCAGAAGTCCAAACTATCCAATTCTTAACTGGGCTAACCTAACACCAAATGTTGAGGTATTTTGTGTTTCATTGCATCTTCTTTGTGTTTTAGTTTATACTTGTTGTTTTGGTTTTGAAGTTGGTACCATAAATTCATAAAATTTAGCTTATGGTATAATATATTGTCTAAATTGGGCATTGTTAAACTAGGCGTTGAAGTATTCCTTACCTCTTCAAATCAATAGTCTTTACGTGTCAAGCTTATCGGACTTAAGCAAATTTGAGTTTGATTTAACTCGAGTTTTAGATATTTAAAAATTATAAATTTGTTTGTTGGATAGACATTTCATTTTCGATAGAATTCTACTTGTAATTATATATATGGAATTCGAGCTTAGTTTAAAAGATCCTGGTTTGATAAATTGCTTATTTCAACCTGTTTCAACCTATTGCCTAGTTTGACCTGTTACCAAGCCTGGTTCGTACAAATTTCAAGCTTAGTTGACGCTAAGAACTGTGAAGATAAACAGTTTATGAGCAGATATCAGAGCATAAGTTGTAACAAAAATGCCTTCCATTGCAACTTAGGAATGATAAATTTAATATCTATCAGTTCTTAGATTTAAGATGGAAAGAAGCCTTAAGATGCTACTTTTTCTCAATATCCTGTAGTCACCAAAATGTAACCATACAAGCCTTGATTTCAAATGTCTATACTCAAGCTCCAATTTTTAAATGCAATGATAAATTATGCAGCAAATTCAAGAACCAATATGAAGATACACGAGAAATAAAAGTTATTCCTTTAATAAAAGACCGAGTTAATTTAGTAGTAACAAGCTATTGATGATGAGTTATCAAAACACACATTCTAAATTAGAGGGCATTTTCATGGTGAAAGGAAACACCTTTAAGTGCGCGTACAACCTTATTGTGCATGTTGAGGAAAAAGGTAATCTAAGAGGTAAAGGCAAGTTGTGGTTTGTTTGCGGAATATATGTCCCCTGTCTCCTTAGATACCATTCACCTATTTGTGTGATCCAAAGTCGCTTCAATTATGCCATCCCTTATGGCCTTTGCAATAATACTCTCAACATCTTCCATAGGATTTGCAAAGTCTAATCTCAACCTCTTGTCACACCAGCCAGTGAAATACGAGAATAAGAGACATTGATGATGCGAAGACCAACTCTTATAACATTGTGGTGCAGTCGGACAATTAGATTATATGTCTTATCGTGACTAAAAGTAGTGGAGAACTTTTTAGCAACAAATTTAAAGAGCTCCAAATCTCCTATTCTGATAGCCTAGAATAACAAACATTTGAGCATATCAAAACCAATAGTAAGGCTCAAACTTCATATGCAAGTTACCAATATATCAAAAGTAAATATAAGAGCAAAAAAGCATATATTTCAACAAGCTTGGCATTGAATCCTCATTTGTGATTACTCAGCATGCTATCACTGTAACACCCCATGTTATGGGTTAGAAAGTTAAGGAATTCCAGTACGTCATTTGCTTTGCATCATTGAATATTTGTTGATATGTGCATATAAATTTTGACTTATACAAATAATTATACATGTATTCATGGACATTTTTCTAGTATAATTGATTTATAAATACAATTAAAAATGTAAATTGTCGATTATTTGCGTTAAAAATTTATTTGGAGACTATTAGTATTATTTTGAATTTTTTTGGTGAATTTTAAAAATTTTCTAAAATTTTGGAGTATTTTGGATTTTAGACTAGGAAAATTGTCAAGTGACAAGTTAAGTAGTACATAAAAATTAGTATGATTAAGCCTACGAATTATTGACATTTAGCATCATTCATTGTGTGACAAATGGTCTGATACATTGGAGACATGGCAACTTGCATGAAAGGCAAATGGGAGTCATGCATGGAGCCATGTGTCAAGATAATAATAACGCATATTATTGAAAGGTAAATTACTATAGCTTATTGTTTGTCTTTCGGATTGCTTAATCTTCACCCGAAATCATGTAGGTAGAAAATCTGAAATGGCCAATTAGGATATGAAACAGATTTCACATTGTTTTATTTTGGTCTAAATTATAAATACCAAATGCTATTAATTAGGGCTTTGATATCTGATTGATTTGACGATGAAAATTTCAATAAAATACCCGAAATTGTCATTGAATAATGTATTGTGCATATTTTAGTTATTTAAGTACATGTGCATAAGGAATATGTTTTCAAATGTGCCATAGTGATTTGTATATGTGTTAAATATTATAGTGGAACGCATAAAACAACCATTTTCAGATATTGTCGAGACTTCGAGGCAATAAGCAAACGAGAGCAATAGTAAGTAATTTAGACGGTAAATTTTGTGCGTAACCTAAGATGGTCTCACTTTGAATTGTTTTATTTATTACTGAATTAAAATTGATATTGATGAATGTGATATTGAATTACTATTTATCTAACGTTGTTCTACTTGTTGAATTTGATTTATACTGATGGTATTCTGAATTCCGGACAATGATTGTCCGAGGCATTTGATGCGTGCTTATATCATTGGAAGTGCTACTTGCTTTGCACTGCACATGAAATATCTGAATGAGCTAATTTTGTTTTAAAAGTGTTGAGTCCTAGTTGTGGGTAAATAGGCATGCTTAGAAGGGTCTGCAGCTGCTCTTGTTATTGACACCTCAGTGTCTCCTGTTATTGACACCTCGGTGTCTCCTGTATTGACACTTCGGTGTCTCCTGATAACGAGACATATGTCTCTCATGCTGATACCAATTATAGTATCTCTAGTATAAGTCCCGTTACCCGCTTCTGTAAATATATTTAGCAGTCATCTGGTTTTGTATTATGATATCGGCTTGATTCTGACATAAGCTAAATTATGTTCTGATTCTGAAAGGTTTATAACCTCCTATGTTATGCAGTTCTGTTAATTATAAAATATGTTCTGAAATGCATTATTTCTGATTTATTGTTAAAGAAATCATTTAATGTAGATTAGTTATTATTCACTAAGCTATACGCTTGGCACGGTAGATTTGCCCCATGTAGGTTCAGAGTGAAGATTATAAGGACTGGGACGAGTCAACCGTAATGGCCAATGGAGTCTGAGTTTTGTTTTGATAAAAATGTATTTGGAGTTTGTTTTGGGCTTGTATATAACGTGTATGGTTCTGAATTGTTGTAAGTTTTTGTAATAATTATGTTTTAGGTTGGTTTCGATTTTTGGAACAAATTTGTATTAAGCTCTTGTGATATAATGTATGTTTGTTTAAGATTTTGGAAATTCATGTATGAAATGTTGGGTACATTTTGGAAATGTTTATTTTTTAATGCTATGCTTTCATAAAATATTTTATATTCTGTATGCTTTGTGTGTGTGGCACTCGCAATGTCCTCCCAGGGGGTATTAGGGCGTCACAATTTGATTACACCCTGAGTAAGTTTTAATAAAGCTTAAGGTCTAATGTTTTAAAGTTGCATCCACCAACTGGTTGATCTTAAATAAGGGGTAATTGTTTACATAACAAGATGTATATATGTTTGTGAAGTCAACTCATGTCCTTCACTTTACATTAGCCTTTTGATCATAACTACATTGGCTAACCATGTAGGATAGTCAACCTTCCTTTTTTATGACTTATTGCCTTTTTATTACAAAATTTCTTTTTCTTTTGTTTTATTGAACAAAAGTGGGGTTTGACATTTAGCTTATAGGAGATTATCTTTCTACTTACTCTAAACATATTGAATGAGTTCCACGCAGAAATGTTTAGGTGTTGGAAAAAGAAATTTTTTGGGGTCACTGACATCCAACTTTTCTACATTCATGATGCAAGAAATATTTCTTTCCATAAGGGTTATAAAACAACATTATTTTGTTAACTTTTGATCTCCACATATCTCACTTGCCTCATTTAAGATTAGGAACTTTATGATGAGTTGGTAATGTGATAGTATTTCACACATTGTACATAGGAATGACTTACAAATTATTGCATTATATATAAAAGTTCTTCTTACTATGTAGAACCTCATCATATTGGTTACCTACCTTGATCTTGTTCCTAACATCTTGGCCAAAGAGATCTTTCCCTTAATATATATTTGATCATTTCAAAAACCAAATAGTAGTAAGGTGATAGGTCTCAATTTACCTATGAAGATACCCATATCTTTGAAGAAATAATGAAACAAAATGTCAAATACACTTCTTGCATCCACTAAACCTATTATCAACTACTTTGAAAGTACTATTAGAGACCTTAATCCTTTTTTCAAACTTGCTGTGATTAGTTTTTTTTTATTGTGGTTCTTCCTTTATATGAATTCTTTTTAAATGTGATTTTAACTCTCTTCAATCACCTTAAATGATAATATGGATAATCCTTTGAGTAGGATGTGTTTCCTTATTAGGTTTTATAATTTTGTACCTGCATATAGGGCTTATTATTTCATTATCCCTAACTCGCACAGTCCTGTAATTTCCTTTTAAGAAGTGACTTAAACTTCTATGTGTCGCTAAGTCATTGGCTACCTTTACGAGATTCTTATAATTATTCATATCGTGTCTAATATTGTTATGAAAAAGTGAGTATAAATTTTCATTTCTCTTGGCAGGGTTAGTAGCCTTTCTTTTAATTTTTTCGACATAGTCACTGTTAATGATGTAGTCAATAATCCTATTAAGTGATATTTTAAAATTAGGGATCCTTTATGTTGTGTCTGATACACTTTGATCCATTTGATTTTTATTGTGCTTGTTAAGACTTCTTACTTTATGCTCGATATCCTATAATTCTATGTATTTTTGTAGTACCTTTTTTCAAAATCTTGAACATCACTTTTTCTACACTAAGTTCCATAAAGGTTAGTATGGCATGATTTTATTCATGAAGACTGTTATTGCCATCTCTGTATTAGGGCTAGGGATTTTGGTAGCTTCATCACTAAAGTATTGGGTATAAACCATTAAACTTTCCTTCACTTCTTAGATTATTACTATTAGTCATGTTAAGTCTCAAGGCTTATGTCTATTACTGATAAAGTGTAATAGAAACCTCAAATCTAGTTATTGAAAAGTAGGTATTGAGGTAATAAGCAAATCTAAAACTATGATTGTGATACTTCAATCAATGTGGAAGAGAAAAAATTGTAATTTATGTCGTCATATGCATCATATAGGTCCAAAATTTTCATTTAAGAATGCACATGTTTAATAGGGTTCTATATAGTATCAGAAGTACCGAGGATGGGATCTAGAATCCTATTAGTAATGGTTCAATTAAGATTTAAATAATATAGAGCTTTCAATTATCAAAATTGCCTCCTAGGTTCCATATTCATTTGGTAGGTATGTAAGTTTATAGAGTGCAGATGGTGCTCCCCTTAGTGGTTTTTGTGTGGGCCTAGGTTACGAGTCTAGAGTACAAGGTTAAGGGGCGTGGATGAGGTTCCCCCTAATGGTGGTTATGGAATGTGAGCTTAGGATAAAGATTATATGATGTGAATGGTTCATTTAATAATAATTGCAATGTATAAGCCTATGGTGTAAGGTTGCGAAATATGGATAGTTCCTTCCACTTGTATTTTTCATTTATAACAATTGTCTCATCTGTTTTCATGACATCATAATTTTAGGTACATGGTACTTAAACTACTCAAGGATATGCTAGAATTTAGGAGTGTTAGTTATGCTAATGAAATTAAAAGAGAGGTTACTTTCGTTGGCTTCCATTGTTATTTTCTGATATTGTGATAACTTAACTATTTTAAAGAATCTCTTAATTGGAGTATCTGAAGATTTCATTTAGACTCTTATAGATAATAACACATAATATAGGTTGAATCTATGATTTGCTTATTGAGTTAATCTCAACTTGACAGGTCTATAAAACAAATACGAATAAGTCAAGAATAAGTCAAGAATGTTCTCGACAGAGATATTTTAACATTAAAGTCAGTAAGTTGAAGGGTGTTACGTATGTAATAAGATCACTAAATGTGCTTAGCAAAAGTAGCCATTAAAATTTACCTAGAGATGTCTCCTTTTTATATGTAATCCTTTTTGAAGTGTAGTTGGACTCTAACAATCCTTAGTAGATTAAGCCCAACTTATATTAGATAACTAATTTGTTTTTTTTTTATTATGACTCTAGCTCCTTAGTTGATTAAGTCTTACTTTAAATAGACTTACCCTTTTTAAGTATTTAAATCTCTTAAGTGAGTGCAACATACACAAGCTTGTAAAAAATTGGTAGGCCTACTAAACTAACCTAAAATCCAATCATACACTAATCATGGGGGAATTATCACTTAGTACAAGTAAATAATATTTGTTCAAAAATTATATATATATATATATATATATATATATCAATATCAAAATCAAATTTTATGATGAAAATATATTGCTTTTAAATCCAACCATAAAATTATAATTTTACCTTGTATTAATTTTTTAATTAATTTTATACCACATGTTAATAATTAGTTATGCTATCTCAGTAACACACTAATGTGTTATTATGCTTGTTAACATTTACATCACTTATAGATTTTTAAGTGTTTCCATAAATATGATAGACTCAAACTTTTGGGGTCCTATAGACTCAATCTTTTTGGGTTAACCTCTATCTCTGTATGAATGACCATAAATGTAAAAAATTTGTTATTCCTTTTATAGAATACACATTTCTTAAGATCTAACTTCTTGTAATTTTTATATTGGGTTGTAAAATATTCTTCTAGGCTACTAGATGGTCTTTATTAACTTTTATCTTCACAGTTATAACTTTCAAATATTTTTCTATATTTCTTCAAAGATATTTATGGAAGACTAAGTTTAGTAACTTTTGATAAGTTATCCTTGCATATTTCACAACAAAAGGCATGGATTTATAGTAGTAGAAACTCTTATGTATTATAAAGGATGTCTTTTCTTTATTAGCCTCGTTTATCTTGATCACACTCTAAGCAAGCATTCATAAAGCTTAGGATTTGATGTCATAAGGTTTCATCCAATAATTAGTCTGTTAGGTAAAGGATAGTTATCTTTGCAAATTTTCTAATTTTATACGAACTCAACACACACCCTTCATTTTCCTTTAACCATTTTGTCCATGACCATATTAGTTGTCCATTCAAGGTAGTCAACCTCCCTAATGAAGCCTACATCTAGTAGTTTGGTTATCTCCTCGTCTATAGCATATTACCTCTCTATTACAAAATTTATTTTCTTTTATTTTTTTATCTTGAAGAGGGGACTTGAATTTGGCTTATGAGATATATCACCTTACTTATTTTAGATTCATTGATTGGAATATAAGCAAAAAAATCTAAGTGTTTTGGGTATGAATATTTTTAGGTTTTCATTAATAGTTTTCTCTATCTTCACTCCAGTCTTAAAGGTTTTAGAGTTTTTAGGTCTTCCTGTTATAACCTATTCTATTTCTCCTTTAATCTCACCCTTGATTTTCGTTTTTAGGTCTATAAAATCCAACTCATTCACACTTATTAATCAAGTGATGTTTCTTTTTTAAGGATTATTGAATATCATTGTTCTAACATCCTTTAGTCTCTACATGCTTTACTCACCTCATTGAGGGTCAAAAACTTCATAATAAATCGATAAGGTCGTACTATTACATATTACATTTATAGGAATGATCTAATGATTATGACATTATATATAGATGATCTTCTTACCATATAAAACTTTGTCATATTGATTATCTACCTTGATTATATCTCTAGCATTACGAGTAAAGAGTGTTGAATCGCCTATGGCCTGGGTATTCACAATACGCAGCGGAATGGATCATACTACACAACAAGAAAGTATAATCGAAAATTATAACACATAGGAAATTACCTTTTGATGCGGATTGGTATTTGTTTCTTTTTCAGATTTGTAGACACTGCAATGCACGAATGTCCTCTACCGGTATCCACACAAGGATGACCGATCCGAGTAGCGGCTAATGTGTACTAGCATGCTCTAAAACCTTTTGAACGCCACACAATTTTTCTCTCGAAAGAAGAACGAACAACTAGGTCTAGGTGGCTAGGTTTTCTTCTCTCATCATATGAGACATAAGTTTCGCTATTTTTTTATAGAGAAAACCTAATTCCTATTCCTGTTAGGAATAAGAACATCATAATCCTAAACCCATTAGAATTATTGAAGCCCAATAAGTTTCGGCCCATATTATATCTCATATAATAAAAGCCCGACAAC
>JANZLX010000213.1:36490684-36550658 GCA_025531955.1 Erythroxylum orinocense
CATTCCATTCATGAATGCATAAACAGATAATGGCAGTTGGACCTGAGTAGCCACCGATAGAGCTTAAAGCTCACCGAATAAAAACGAGCCACAAGCTCGAAAGTGATACAGAGCCATTGGCTCACTGATTAATGAGCCCAGTATCCTATGAATACGGGACAGTTCAGGCACTCAGTCTCAACAACGTAATAATTGGAATGGGTCTCATAAGCATTTCATATGCATAATGATTTGATAACTTTCAGTGGTTATTTGGTATTGTTCAGTGGAACTGTAAAATTTATGAAATGTGATTGATTGAATTCATTGTAGAATCCATTATGTGTATATGAGAATGGGAACATTGTTTTTGTGCCAAATTGTGAAATGTTGGCTAGGTGAAATTGTGTAACTATTAAATGTGAATTGATATGTGCTTGTTTTGAGGAAACCATCGATGATGGTTAACTCATTTAGTTCGCAAAACTCAACAAAATTGTAATATTGTTTTCAGGACCGATAGACAGCTAGGGAATTGAGTGGCTCCACTACCGCATAGAGTGTGCATTGAAGTGAAGCTATGGCGTAAAGGTCGGTCAGCTGGAATGTTTTTGGATGACATAGTTAGTTTGTCATGTATAATTCCTCAGTTTTATAGAGACCTTGTACTAGACTTTGTAGATATATGTATGTTAAGGATTGAGGATGACATTGTAAAGTTTTAATTTTGAGTAATGAAATGAGGAAACTTTTGGTTTAAAAAATGTGATGAAATTCTATTAATGCTTTATAATAAATATTAAAGTGATGCCATGTGGAGTTAGTGTAGTGTTTAACTGTAGTGCGCCTTTATCGTAGGATATGTGCCGGAATGACCTTTGGGCGTCCCGCTTCGTACTCTGCGGTAAGGGGGCGCTACAATTAATTTTTGATGGATTTTATATGCATACTTTTATGAATAATTTGTATTTATTTTCACCAATTTTTTAAATAATTTTTATCATATATATTGATATGAATAGGTTCTAGTTACCTTGAGAACCGAACCTGAAAATAGGTTAACTGATCCTATAGGTTCTTTAGGTTCAGGTTCAGGTTCAGCTTCGTAAAATTGCCGAACCTGACATTTAGGTTTAGGTTCAGGTTACTAATGAATGGGTCAAGTTACCCTACCATGAACACCCCTACTAGTTTTCTCAGTAAACCACTATGTTTGGATGATAATATAGTAAATAGAAGGAGGTTGGGTTATGCCAGAATTTGCATTAATATGGATCTTTCCAACAACTTACGGGAATCTATTCCTATTATGAGATTGGAGCTTGATGGTTTTCTTTATAGGGACAATATGTCAGTCCAATAATAATGGAAGTTGTCCCTTGTTTCTCAAGGTAAAAAATGGGTAAGACATTTCTTAGGGGGACTATGAGGAATTGACAAGTGTTGGTCTCACAAACAAAGAGGTAGGGTAGATTGAGGAGGCAAACCCGAGATTACACTTGAAGATTGTCAAGAGAAAAATGAACTAGAATGTGATGGGGAAAGATCAATGGTGACAGATAATGCTAGGAAAATAGTAAGTGTAGACGATATTGGGGAAGGGGACTTTGTTAACGACAATGTTGGAGGTAAAGCAAAAGAGGTTACTACGGCTAGTATGAATAAGGAAGACTTGGTGGATGATTTACCAGCCAATCTTGATGACAATACTAAGGGGTCGATCAAAAGGAAACTATTGGTTATATTACGGATAATAAGGAGCAAGAACCTACTATTGGAGAATTTTTGACAGCCACTAAAAGGAAATCTAACAGGAGCAAAAGGAAGGGCTCCAAAAACAACATTGTTTGAATTATGAAGATCTTAGCATGGAATGTGAGGGGATCAACTGCCCTAAAAAGCTCTCAACTTTAAGGGATTTTGTCTATAACACAAAGCTGTAGATTTTTGCTCTTTTTGAAACTAAAATCATATATGAAAACCTTAAACTATTGAATAAACTGGGATCAAAATAGAATTTTATCTCCAACCATCAAGTCCATAGGTACAAGAGAATCATTATTGGATATGATCCTACTTTGGTGGATGCCCAGGTCTTTGTCACGGATATGTAAGCCATTCACCTGAAATGTAAACTGCTTTAGGTAAATGTTGACATCTTTGCCTCCTTTATTTATAGGTCTAATCATGTCTTCCAAAAGAAATTGTTACGGGAAAGATTAATACAATTCCAGAATATGTTCAATGGGTCATGGCTTTGATGTGAAGATTTCAATTCTACATTATATAAAATGGAAGCTGAAGGTAATTTTAGTCTAAGAAATTTTTCATCGGACTTTAATGATTGTGTGGGTCAGCTAGGCATCTTTGATCTAAAGTCGTAGGGGCATTTCTATACTTGGAGTAACAAGTAGACGGGAAGATAGGCTTTGAGAAAAAAACTTGATCGGACTATGGTGAACAAGGATTGGATTACTCAAGTCCCGAATAGTGCAACTTCCTTCCTAAACCCCTTATTTTCAAATCATACGCCTATCCAAATTGAGAACCTACTTTATAACCAGGGCTGAAGAGAGCCATTAAGGTTTAACAACCTATTAATCGATGATGAGGGGTTCTCTGCTCTGCAAAAGCGATTAGAGGCTACAGTGTAGGTATACACCAATATATATGTGTTCAGATGCTTAAAGCTATCAAAAGGGAGATGAAAACTTTAATGAGTAGAAGATCTTCCTCCACTCAACAAGCAGTTAATAAAGCTAAGGAGGAACTAGAAATGGTTCATCATCAACTTGACTTGGATCCTACCAATTCTAGCTTATTGAATACCGAGAAGACTCTTTTGATGTCTTATCTTTCTAAAGCTAGGGTTCATGACAACTTAATAGAGCAAAGAGCCAAAGTTAAATGGCTAAAAGATGGTGAACGGTGCTCAAAATTGTTTTTCAACTCGATCTTAGCCAGGAGAAATGGAAATAGAATCTGCTCTCTAAAGTTACAAGATGGGCAGGAAATTTCTAATCTAGAAGGCCTTATAAAGGAAACTAAGCAATACTTCAAAATTTTCTATAGATCTTCTCAAAACCTAGTAAATTCAATTATTCTTGAATCCTTTATTCATAAAAAGATCTCCCAAGAACAAACTGCAACTCTCATTAAACCAGTGGAAGAAAAAGAAATAGAAGAGGTGTTGTTTCAGATGCATTTGAATAAATCCCCTAATCTTGATGGGTTTAATGGTTTTTTTTCAAAAGACATTGCAGGATATTGGACCTATGGTTAAAAAAAGCAGTACTGAAATTCTTCTCTAGGGGGTTCTACTAAGGAGATCAACAAAACTCACATATGTTTGATTCCTAAATCCTCTTGTTCCTCTACTTTGGATGACTTTAGGCCTATTGCATGCACCAATTTCCTATATAAGATTATCTCCAAAATATTAGCAAATAGGTTGAAGTTAGTCCTATATTCTTTGATCTCTGACAACCAAGGTGCTTTCTTACGTTGTAGAAGAATTGGTGATAATATTCCCATTGTTCAAGAGTTTATGAAAGGGTATCAAAGGAAGAACAACCTACTAAAATTGTATCATAAAAGTGGATTTTAAGAAAGCTTTTGATCATGTTGAATGGGACTTTATTTTTTAGACTCTAAGACTTATGAGGTTCCCTAAGGAGTTTGTCAATTGGGTTGAGGCTTGTATAACCACTCCTACCTATTCCATACTAGTTAATGGTGCTCTAACCGATACTTTCAGGAGTGTAAGAGGCTTGAGACAAGGTGACCCTATCTCCCTATATCTATTTATCATTTGTGTGGAAGTCCTAAGTTAGCTAGTCCAATAGAAAATGGATAATAAGAAGTTCTTTAAATTTCATACTAAATGCAAAAAGGTAAGGCTAATCAGCTTATGTTTTGCAGATGATATATTGCTTTTCACCAAGGCACATGACAAGTCTATTGAACTACTCATGTCAACCCTGTCTTTATTTAAGGATCTCTCAGGTTTGGAGATTAATTTTACTAAAAGTCAGTATATTTTAGCTGCAGGGGCTAACATAATAGAAAGCAGAATCTTCTCAATAACAGGAATGAACAGAATGCCAACTCCACTGTCCTATTTGGGCCTTCCCATCACCATAAAAAGAATTCAATTTTCGGAATGCCTTTCCTTCATTGATAAGATACAGAGACAATTGGGAACGTGGTCTAATCGAGTGCTCTCTTTTGGAGGAAGATTGCAACTGATCAAATCAGTGCTAAATTCCCTATATATATACTGGTCCTCCAACATTTCTCTAGCTAAAGAGGTTATCAAAACCACTGAGAAGCTCTTCCGAAGATTCCTGTGGGGAAACCTTAATTCGGACAATCATTTTGTAAAGGTTAAATGGCAAGAAGTTTCCAAAAGGAAAGAAGAAGGGGGATTAGGCTTGATTCCAATTGCCTCCTTTAATAGAGCAACATTGACCAAGAATATTTGGAATATCCTTCTAGAAAAGAAATTTCTTTGGATTTGATGGTTTCACAGTTATATTTGAAAAGGTTCTAGTATTTGGTCTATTCCTATAAAACCCTCCTTCTTCTGGCCCTTGACCAAGCTATTAAAGCTTCGACCTATTCTTGAACCTTTGGTCTTATGTAAGATCGAGAATGGAGATAAAACTTACTTATGGTTTGACAATTAAACTGGTAAAAGATCCCTAACTAGATATCCTCTGGCTCTTCAACTTTGGAATGATTTTCCTATCAATGCGAAGGTAAAATCTATCTTACTAAGAGGTCAATGGAAAATTCCAGTGGAGCTGCAATATCTGACACCTAACTATCAACCAAATCTAGATAGGGAGGACACTTTCCAATGTCTCAACCTGCCTCCAAACACCTTCAACATTGCAAGATTTAGGAAGTGGCAAAATCGGAACAGTACAGGGAAGATTTGGTTCCTTATAGTTTGGCACAAGTCACTTATGCCGAGCTACTCTATTCTCCTATGGCTTACGGTGCTAAACAAGTTAACTACTACGGACAGAATGCACTTTATTTCTACCAATCTAGTCTATATCCTATGTGAGACAGAGCCAGAATCAAGGGATCATTTATTCTTCAAATGTCCCTTCTCACAGAGCGGATCAAGGAATTGAATTTTATCTCTAATGCAGGTACAACTTTTACAGAAGCTATTGATTGGCTTTTGAAGCTGAGTCATACTCCTAAGGATAATGAGTACATCTATACCATCTCTTTCGCCTCCTCCATCAAGGAGATTTGGCAAGAGAGAAACAATAGAAGATTTCATAATACTACTCGTACAAGAAGGGAGGTTCTCATCTCTCTAATTAGTGGAATTAGAGAGAAAATTCTCTATTCTACTAGGTCAAAAAGTATATACCCTAATCTAGCCTCACCATGGAGAATCAACAATTAATATAGAGCAAGAGCAAATTAAAGATGGAAGGTTGACGGTACCTGTGAAACTCATGCTCTTCTGAGGTAGATATTGACACTATGCTTGACGAGAGTAGCCCGATTTCATAGTGTGTTGTCTGGAAGCGCCACCGCTCGTAGAGGAATACCGTAAGCATCAATGGTTGTAGAGCTGCATCCTCCGTCACTGCACTCGGATGAAAGATTGTTGAACATTCTACCCTAATTTGCTAGGGTTACGTGAAGAGGGGAAATGTGATATGTGTTTTTGCCCTTTATATCAAACGATTTGCTTTTGCGTTAAACATAGAAGCTTGGCTCTAAACGTCACCGTTGAGGTTGGTTTTAAAGGCCTACATGATATTTTGTCATTTTGTTGTTATATAACTTTGTAATCGTTATGATTTTCATTTAATATAATTCTTTAACTTTCAAAAAAAATATGAAATGATCATTAAATTGAAATTAAACTTGTAAAAGCTCATTTATAACATACGAAATGGCCATTAAACAAGAAACATCACATATAGCTATGACTAGAAAATGTCTAACTAAATTTTCTGGATGGATAAAGTTCAAGGTTCCAGGTGTTCTTATCAAACAGCAATAGTTGTTTAGTCCTTGCGTTAACAGCAATACAATTCTAAGCTCTTTTTACTAAGACCAATCACAATAATGAAGATCATTCAACTTGCCATCAAGAGTAGAATTTGATATTAAAAGGGTCTTCAAGAAGCTTTAATCAAGTAAGTTCCAGTGATGCCAGAGTCTCTGTAACAGACCATTTACTCTCCAGAGTCTATATCCTAAAGAGGCCAAACTCCCGGGTTTTGTGGTTTTCTACTTCCTTGATCACGCCTACCATTATTGCATGGAATTCTCTTCTGGCTGTGCCCATACCAACTTTAGAAAGTGGTCATGTGCTCATCCTTTCATTTAATTATGTACATATGCATAAATTTTGATGCAAGTAAGGGGCATATAAAATTATCAGGATTTCACAGTCTGTGCATGTGACTCTTAATTATTGCCTCAAGTGAGAACTATCTAACATCAACCGTTGAGTGGATCTGATGCAACTTGACCTTTTGCTCGGATCAAATTACAAAACCCAAAGGAACTTTATAGATAGAATCGAGAATGATGAAAAAGATTTACACACTTAATCTGCACTAAAAACAGTCTTATTTCTTTTTTCATTGAAAAATATGAAGGGTTGGAGCAAAAGGAGATGTTATAGAGCTTGAAGGCCATTCTTGTATGAAATTTAACAAACAATGAATTCTTCATTTTGCCTCTTGAAATTGCAAGATACAGGGTGAAAACCTCGGTCAACCACATCTGACGATTTCCTCAAAAAAGAAAAGAAAAAGAAGAATGAAGCTCTGCTGCTCCCGAGGCTCGACTTTCGGTTTCCTTGAACCTATTAAACTTCCAAAATCAGGTATGCAGACGCCACAATCGATGGAAGCCATGATCGTGGGTCCCATTAAACTGGTTGGAAAGGTAAGCCCTACTAAACTTTATAAATATAAACACCAATCAGATATTTCAGAACAAGCTGGTCTTGCACCTATAGAAGTTGGAAGTTTCACAAGTTTCAGTCTTTATCTATCAAAGCAACAATCCTTTGCGAACAAAATCCATTTTGAGAAATGGGTATTCGTTTACCGTCCATGATTGTCGGTGCCAAGCGAGTTCTGAAGCGGAAGTCACTTGCTGGCAAAGAATCTGCGGTGCTAAAAGGGCATGTTGCAGTGTATGTAGGTGAATGTCAGAAGAAAAGATTCGTGGTTCCTGTATCCTATATCAATCATCCTTCGTTTATACACTTGCTTAACCGAGCTGAGGAAGAGTTTGGCTTCAATCATCCAATTGGTGGCCTAACAATCCCTTGTGAAGAAGATGCCTTCATTGATCTCACTTCTCGATTGCATTCCTCCTGAAAAATGAAGAACAAAAGAAGAGAAGATGACATTTTTGACGGGCTCATTTTCTCGTAGGTCATTTCCACTTTTTAACAGGAGACTAATAGGTGGAGTCATGTATACAATTTTACTAGTATTTAGTCGGAGAGCAGAGGAAGTGTGAGATGTAAAACGACTTCCTTTATTCTCCGATTTATTTCAGACTTGTATCCATTCTGATGTATGGAGCCTCATTCTTTGTTCATTTTATTTTTCAATTTATTTCGTTCATATACATGGCGGATCAGTCAACTTGCTAGCTGCATCTCCGGACCAAATTTCTGGCCTTCACGGATTAATAGCGGAGTTGTTTTAAAAGTCGTAATAATCGGTAAATTTGTTAACAAGATCTGCATACTGTGCTTCTTGCATCATAACCCAATCAGGAATCGCGAAAGCTCTTAATGTGCAAGAGCTTAAGCCTTCCTTTAAATATTTTATTTTGTTTTCAGAAAAAGCAGGCAAACTACATGTAATTTTGTGGCGAAAATAAGCCACGAGATAGGTTTATACATGATTCAGGCTAACAAAACTAAGCCCTCCCCAGCCTTTTTGTGTGCGAGTTTAAGAAGGGGAAAAAGGGATGATTGAATACCTCCATATCTTGCCCTGTTGAACCAGGACAACGTAATATTTTTCTAAATGGAACGCGGCTTCTCCATTTGTCTAGCCTGCTGCAAGTATGAGTCAGTCCAGGCAGTAGAAAATGCTTACATTTTTCTCAGGAATCAGGCAGCTCTGGAGCGTGATATCATTAGATTTTCAGAGCGGACGTGGTTGTATTCAATGAATGACTCCTTGTGATGAAATCCTGAACAAAACTACTGTCATTGCAAGTCCAATCAAGGGATAATGTTACCATCTTCTACTGTTTTGTCCTGGTGCTCATTGGTGCGACAATCATAATTCTCTCTCAGTTTCTTCAAAAAAAATTTCCAAAGAATTTCAGGCATGCAGGCCCAAATCAGAGTGCAGAGAACAAGGAACAAGAGTTGAGATCATAACAGTTATTGAATTGGGTATGTTTTAACTCACAATATGGGGTTCACCAGTTTGCACATTGACATTTTGGGTCTTCAATACTTTTTGCATAGCATTGTGACATCTCCAAGGGAAATGATCAATGAACATGTTTGGTGATACAACTATATCTTTGAAATCTCCTCTATTTGCCAGATATGCTTTATAAACACGTACCCCCTGTTGAAATCTCCAGCACACTGGTGTACTTGGTTTTCTGTGTTCTGGCATTATATGAACCACAAGGCCTGGTAGAAACATCTCTGGCGGATCAACAGGTGACTCATTCTCAGATGTGGGGATGGTTTCCAAAAATTGAGATATAGGATCTTCTAATGAATGTACATTGTCATCCCTGTTAGAAAAGGGATTTTCTTCATCATGATCGTCAATATTCCCAGGGTTAGTCATCGAGTCAGATTCATTCCAGGTTGAATCGTTCACATTTAGGTTTTTGCTTTCTCTAAGAAGATGCTGGCTTACATGGAGAAGTCTACGAGCTAATCGGGTAACTGAGACTGTATCAGCTTTGGAATTTTGTGCGAGTGCTGTAATTGCAGCTGCACGAAGCTGTAAAAGTGATCTAACGGAAAGGCGTGCAGAAAACTCATTGTTATTTATAATACTAGTGATAAAACTTGAACATGATTCTGCTATTACGGGATCCATACACGGAAGGGGGCCAAATGAATAGACATGTAAATCAGGGTATCGGTGACATAGCCTCAATCCTAGCAATGCAGCAACAGCACCTCCTAGGGAATGACCAACTATGCGGACACTATATCCTTCACACTCACATCCAGCTCCCAGCAATGAGGAAAGGAAGCCTCTTGGTTCAGATTCAAAGTCAGAGGGACTTCCTTCTATTTGTTCATACAGATCATGTACAGCCTCAACTATACCTGAATGTGCATAGTGTGGAAAAGATGATTCTACACTTTGCTTCACATCAGGATGGATATAACTGCTATATATAAGTCCAGCCAAGTCATCTCTAGAAAGGGAACATTCCCTAGCTAAGCCATCAGTTATGAGATCTTCAGGAGTCTCAGTTCCTCGGATAGCAATCACTACAGTTCTTTGGTAATGCAGAACAACAACAAAGTATGCAGCTTGGCATTTGTCAGCACAAACACGACCTTTTCTCAGTACTTCTGGGGGTAAATTAACATGCTTCAAGAAGGCTGCTGCATGACCCCTCCACCAATTATCTCCAGCAAGTTTTGGCAGTCTGTTGCGCCTCCAAGGAGTCAAAATTCCTTGCCTATGGAACCATGCACAAGAGAATAACACATTATGTCTCCCAAGATCAAGCAAGGGACCAGTATATGCGGCTTCAGCAAAATCATGAAAATGTAAAGCATCCTGAATCAGTTCCTTTGGTGCCTCCTGCTGCACCAAATCATCACAAGATTCAGGTGATTTACCATGCTTCTGCAACAAAGCTAGACCTGCAAGGAGCTCCAAATGCCCCTTCCCTGCTGCACGGTAAGTGACAAGATCACCCAACAATCTTGCCACGGAATAAATTTCATCTTCCTCAGACTCACTACTCAAGTACTTAACACGACCAAGACAACACATAACCTCGCGAATACCATGATCAAACACCTCCTGATAGTGAGCTCTCCAAAAATCATCATTGCTCACAAAATAGTACCTCCATCTCAGGATATCAGACCCAGCAAAACATTGAAGCAGAGGAAGGCAACAAGCAAAGAAAGAAAACAAAACCAGTAATCTTCGCTTCAGTTGGCTACTATTTAGAGCTATATCTGAAAGACAACGACTCCTAGATGTTCCATCACCGGAAATATATTTAGCAACTTTGCATATAAGATATATCGCACTCAACAATTGCAAGGCACTAATTACCAGTCCAACTCTTCTCCAGCGATGCCATTTTTTGTATCTAATCCGTCTCCCGAGCCGAATAACAGGGTCAACCGAGGTTTCGTCGGAGCTGTGAATAGGACAATCAAGAATAGATTTTGCTGCGGCTTGTTGAGCAATTCCAGCATTTATCATAACAATGATTCTTAAGACAGCGACAACGGCCACGACCGCAACAGGAACAGTTGTTCTCCAAGGATAACATCCAGGAAATGCCCGAAACGTTAAGAACCCACCAAGAAGCACCAAGAATAAATTCGATAAGCCCAATGATATGGTGGTAACTCTCAGACTCTTGACCCACATTGGCGTTGCACACTTAATTTGGATGTTGCCAACGCTTCATCAAGGCAACGTCTAGCCTGGGTATCCCTCGAATTCATTAAAAAAAAAAAAAAAGAGCTGTCTTGGTCTCCAACAACTTAAAATTTCATTTTCTGGATGGAGACCCTTTTGTAAGGTGTTAATAACAGTTCTACTGTGAAAGGTTTTTCGAACAGGACAAGAGCTTCCAGCTTGATGTTAAGGTCGTAAATTCAGAAAACGAAAACAAAGCCAGGCACTGGTGACCGGTAATGACTCCGGTGGAGGCAATGAAGGTCTCACAATATTTTATCCAACACATGGTTGTTGAACCCCGTAAAGTTTTGGCAGCAGACGGGTCAGTAAACTAGATGTCAGTTAATTCACAAGTTCCATTATTTTTATATTATTTATTTTGGTTTTTGTTTTACTTGAATGTATTATGATTTATGCATGTGTTGGTTCTTGTATGAATGATGTCGCTGAAGACCATAAAAAGGTGTTTTGAAACAGGTGAGAAGCCAACTTGGACTACAACGCCGAACAAAGGTAATTGTTGAAACCACCACCATCTTATGTGGTCCAAATTGTCTGCAACACAATTTTTCTTTACAGGTACAAGTTTTTTGGGCTTTATTCAGGATGCGACATGCAGATAATTATCAAAGAAAATCGCTTTTAATGGTAACCGTAGTGTGATTCCAAGCATAAGTTCATCAATTGGTGGAGTGACACCAAGTCCAATATATGATATGAAAAAACCTTACTCTTATTCTTATAGTACACCTTTGTCACAGAAGTTGCTGGCTGTCACAAATTTGGCACCTTCTTGTTGTCATTGGCAATGGTTAACCCTGTTAGTTTACATGACGACATCCAAGCGGTGATTATATCCTCTTTTGGCCAGAATAATTCATCTTGAGTTCAGAAGGCCACACAGAACTTATTTTCTCTCAGGTCCCTGAAACCAAACGTTTTAACTTTCAGCTTTTCCATTGAAATGTCCAAAATCCTCCCTGAAAGTGGCAGCAATGCCTGTCTAGGCACTCTAGGGGCAGAGCAAAGGCTTAGCTGTAGTTCTTCCGTGCTGTTTCAGTGTTTGCAGCAGCATTCTAATTTTTAATCCAAAGACAAATTCTGTATTCTAATGTTACGCTGTTGATCAAGGATCCCTTTTCCAATCCTGAACGGGGATGTGCTCAATTCTTCTGGTTTTCCACTGAATGGTGAAGTAAGCTTAGGCTGAAACCACCTCCTCAGGGAAATGCCATTGACTCTTATTCTTCCATATGACTCACTCCCTTGATAAGGTAATCCCAGCCTTCTAAATAATGATGCAACTGCCTGGCTGATCCTGTCAGCCAAATCACCAAAAAAAAAAAAAAAAAAAAAATGTTGCATGAAATAATTAAACTTGAAATAATTTTCGTTAACTATACATTGTGAATGTGTTGAATTTGTCACTCTCTTAAATTTCAAACAACATTTCTATCAGTTTGCAGACTTGTGATTCCGTGTGTGTTTGTGTGTATATGTTTTCTCGTTCACGTAACCATTAAGAGGTTAGTTATAAGCTCTGCCTTTTTTACCTACACAAAAACAAGCTTCAAGGATATTACCATCATAAAGACCTTTTTTTTCTTTTAAGTAACTATTGTGAAAATGGTTAAGGTGTGGAAAAAATTATTATATATACTACTTATAAGAAAGTACTTTACCTTCCTGCAAGGTTTATTGTTCTCTCCCCGTCCTGAGTTGTAATTTGTGCCTTCTCTATAGGCAGATAAATGGTTACGTTTGGCAACTTGGCTCCTGCAAAAGATTTTGAGATCATAGAACATCGAATTGAGTAATTAGTTTATTAGGCAAACAAAGTAAACTAAGTAGGAGTCTTCTGTTGTGATTTTTTTTCCCTTCATTTTTCTCCAGGAACTACCACTGATGGATCACTAAAGGAACAAGAAACAAGAAAGAATAATATGAGTTTCATCAAATCTAAACAAAACTGGTAGTTATAAATCAGTAGTTTCTTAGACATTTGACGTGTTAAATTCATTGTAAACATACACAGTGAAAACATAGAACAGTTGAGAAAGATTTGAAGACAACGCAGTGAAGTATAGGTTATATATTGTTCGAGCCATTCTTGATGTACTTACTGCTTTTGGTTTTCCCATCAGATTCATCAAATGGCTTCGAACAATGTATAACCTCAGCATCCTTTAGTTTACTTGTAAATGGGGAATCAACTCAAAATGTCCAAGGTACTAGGGGAATGAGACAAGGAGACTCCTTGTCTCGTTACTTATTCATCATTTTCACAGAAGCTTTGATTAGGCTAACCCTCAATAACATTGAAAACGAAAGAAGTTCCAGTATCACTTCAAATGCAAGAGGCTTAATTTTCAATCTTACATTTGCAGATGGTACACTTTTGCTATGCAGGGCAAACATGGAGTCAGTTAAGGTTCTCCTCAATTCACATTCAACATTCCAAAGACTTTCAGGTCTCATTATCAACAAGAGCAAGAGTACCCTTATAGCTTCAGTGGGAACCAATGATCTGGCAACTGAGATTACCTGGATTTCAGTATTCACCCAAATTCAGCCTCTTTTAGATGCTTAGGTATATCAATTGTAGCCTCAAGAGTTAAGCTGGTGCAATTCCTAACATATGGCAGGATATCACAACTAATTGTCTGTTCTTTTCAGCTTAAGGTATATTGGTGTTCCCATCTGTTCCTTCCCATCAATCTAACAAAATCCATTGAGAGGCTCCTGAAAAACTTCTTATAGTTTTGAAAGCAGAATGGGGCTCCTCGTGCCAAGGTTAAAGGCACAAATATTTCCAAACGTAAAGATCAAGGTGGATTGAGAATCGAGCTAGTGAGAACAATAATAACATATTGCTAGCCAAAAGAATTTGGAAGTTTTGTGTTGATGGAGAATCCCGATGGGTGCAATGGATATACACTCAATTCCTTATAGGCTAGAGCTTTTGGAGGATTCAAGCAAAAACTAATACATCATGGACACTCTCGTAGATGCTGAAACACAAAGACAAGTTGAGTAATGATATCAAAAGTGTGGTAGGAAATGGTGAGAACACGTGACTATGGTTTGACAATTGGCCAACTCTAGGGCCCCAATACAAACAGCACAACGCAAGACTCCTGATGGCAAGAATTTCAGGTACCACTAAAGTCAAACCCATAATTCAGGGGTTTAGATGGCCTTGGCTGGCAGATAAATAACAGAAGATGCTTGAGAATTATTAACAACATACCTAGGTATCAACCCAACTCGTGCAAAGAGGATAAGTCACTTGGATGAGACATGACTCAGGGAAATTCACCAACAACTCCTGCTTAGAAACTTTTGAAGAAACTATCCCAAGAGTACAGTGGTCAGATCTTGTTTGGTCAGCCTACTGCTTACCAAAAGCTTCTTTTGTACTTCAGTTAGAGGCAGATTTTAGTACTAAATACAAGCTATTTTTTGGCTCATTTAACAACCATCTTTGTGTGCTTTGTAATCAGATGCCAAATTCCATAAAGCATCTCTTCTTAGAATGCCAATACACCACAACATGGAGCAAACTACTAGAGATCTACAACTAGCATTGTCCAGTGCAGGAATGGAAACAGATTATGGATTGACCTAGCAAGATAAGATACAGATGTTAGGTAGCCATGCATGTATTCAGAGTAGCTTGTAGAGGCATCATTTATGCCGTAAGGGAAGAGAGGAACAGGAAATTTTCAAAGATAAGCAGACAGACAATGCTCTGTTTGCCTGTCAAAACACTCTCAGGGATACAAGGGAATTTCTCTTAGCAATGGGAATCAACTCTTCAAACAGCAAAGAATTAGCTACTAGCTGGAACACTGGGAAAGACCTAAGAAGCACGGACACGGCAAAATGGAGCCGTGTTTGCGTGTCCATGTCAGACGCGCACGTGTCCGTGTTAGACGTGCACGTGTCCGTGTCGGACATGTGTTTGACACGAATACCCACAAAAAGTGCATATATATGCTCCATATTTTTTTAGAGGGGTTTATAAAGTATAAAATATGTATGAACTATCAGGATATTGGAAGTTTTGAAACACATCAATCAATATTTATCATATTATGGATTCTGAATTTTTTTCTTAATTCTAAATTTTATAATATACATATATATATATATGCCGTGTCCGTGTCCACCAAATTTTAGAAGTTGGTGTGTCCCTGTGTCCGTGTCCGTATCCGTGTCCGTGTCCGTATCGTGTCGCGTGTCCGTGTCCGTGTCCGTGTCCGTGTCCGTTTTCGTGCTTCTTAGGGAAAGACTGTAAAATTTGCTAGGATACTCTCCTTGTCTAGTAATGTTGTGTACCAGGAGGCTAAAACCTCATTTAGACTTAATGAATGTTCCTTGTACTCCCTAGGGACTTTCTTTAATACAATTTTACCTTACAAAAAAAAAAATTGAAGACAATAAACTCTTACCAGCAGCCAGCCGATGCTTGAGACCTTTCAAAACAGTTAATAGGTAAACCTGGTTATTCACAGGAAGTCACAAAATTTGAAGTTATGAAAATTATCAAGGCATATATAAATAGGTTGAGGACGAATAAACAGGAAATGAAGGTCATCCATACTTTGCCTTGTCAAGAAATAAATTCACATGCAGAGTTGCCAAAAGATAGCATAGTCTCATTTTAGCTTGTTTTTTCTTCTCCCTTTCAAAGTTTTTCTTTCATTTTAATGGTGGAAGCGGGCATGGAGGAGAAGGGATTTCTTGATTTATGATAATTTTTAGAGGCTTGTTTTATTTTAAGAAGCTGGCACAAGATAAGATAGTAAAAACTAACTGTAAAAAAGAAAAACAAATGAGACTAAAAAAATAAAAATAAAGAAGTTGTTCTTTCATAGCAGGTTCCTGCCATTAAAGATTTGCTTGATAGCATATGTAAGCTCCCTTTACTTTCCAGTAAACCTTTGAAGAATCACGAAGTAGTTGTGTTAACATTTCCAGAATTAGAAGTCAAGAATCATTTAGATGTTTGGCCAATTACATGAGTTTTGCTAGGTGTCAACATGATGATGAAATTGCCCAACTCAATCAAACAACACATCAACTCGTAAGAATTTCAAATCACCAACTTACCTCAGCAATATGAACTTGCAATTTTTTAGCATCAACAACAATAGGACTCTCCTTGAAGGATACACATGGTATGATTCCACGTGAAGCAGCTTCCTTAAAAGGAAACAACTGGCATCACAACTAGAGCTCACAAAAGCATTTAGTCAAGAAATGAGAAGAAACAACTTCAACTTCCTACTGACCTCGAGCAATGAAAAAGCACGTGGATCATATTCTCCAAACCCATCTACCAATGACAAGAGCTTAGAGCTTTTGGTTGACTCAGCTGTGACTCCAAGATTTTCAATAAGTCTACCTTTCAATGAAGCATCCCGAGGGAGCTGCAGGCAACCTAAAACTTGTGAAACAACTTCCATTGTAGGTACCTGACCAGATGCTATCAATTCACGGTACACCATTAAGGCTGGCGATGTCCTGAAGATTAAATGATTAGGATTTAGAATGGGACTTTTGAACTGCAGGAGTACTAGTTGCTTAGAATAGCCAACCTTTTCAACTTAGAAGGGGAGGTAATTGTGACATAAAAGATGGGATTTAGTTGAACATTTCACTCTTGAAATTCTCAACCTAGTACAAAAAATTCTAGTTCTCTCTAGCTATGGTTGCTCATGAGCATGCACTGAAGCATACATGTTTACATATAGGTACAACATTATTGAAGTGTCAAAAGAAATTTAAAAGGTAAAAGAAGAAATACCACTTATTTTCAATTTGTGGCCGTCCCGAGGCAAAAGACAATACAGGCTCACCAGCAGCAGTAGCTTTCTCAAATCTCCGCAAGCACATTCCTTCAAAAAGAATATTCCATCTATTTAAATAAAATTTTTTAGGATAAAAGAGCTATTGCTTGTCATCTGAAAGATTTTGAAATATTTAGTGATCCAATATCATGTAAGCCGTTTAGTAAAATTATTAAGAATTACTGAATTTGTATAAAATGATCACATTAATGAACATAGGAAAATTACAATGCACAATATTGTACTTAAATCACTTGAAATTTCAGATCACCCCGTTTTATTCATAAACCCTAAGATTAAAAAAGAAGAGGATTAAAGATGGCATGATATAGTTTAAGATAATTCTTTTAAGAACT
This sequence comes from Erythroxylum orinocense, assembly GCA_025531955.1. Lineage (NCBI taxonomy): Eukaryota > Viridiplantae > Streptophyta > Magnoliopsida > Malpighiales > Erythroxylaceae > Erythroxylum > Erythroxylum orinocense. The sequence continues at coordinate 36,507,524 of JANZLX010000213.1, forward strand.
CATTTTATTTCCAGAACAATATACTAGCCACTAACATCATCAGTTACGGTTGTCCACTAAATCTCAGACGTTAATGCTTACGCCTTATGTTGTGTAATTGCCAACATATCAAGATAGCCAAGAATTGAAGATTAAATAGTTTCATGATCCTTGAAAACACTTCAAATGATCCAGTATATTCAAGAGAAGAAGATAACTGGTCTTGGCTGTACTATAGTGCATTTTTAGCAATTGAATAGCATTTCATCAAGTTATAATAAGCAATGGTGTAATTTCTTTGCATCTCTAATTTAAATAACTTCTAGGGTAATACATATTATAACAGATAAAACAGAAACAGAAACAAAAGGAATGCTTGAGTTAGATGATAAATATGAATTAATATGTCACGGAAAATACAGCCAAAAATGAAGTAATTCAAGCTTACCAATGATGCATTTACATATAATAAGCGTAGGGGCAACAGAATCTGCTTTTGCTTGAGAAAAAACCATGAGGCCCATGTCCAAATCATCCTTTCTGCAATGACAAAAGATAATTCAGAAGGCAACTTCTTTGAGGATATGCAAACATGCTACAATACCAAATTAGAGAGAGCTGTGTGGAAGGATAGTTGAGCAGGAGACTGGAGATGATGGTTCATTGACAGAGGGACAACATTGTTTAAGCATAACAAATGAAGGAGTAAGAAGGCAAATTTTGACTTAGTTGAGAATCTGTAGCATATATATGTAACTTTTCTATTCATTTGGAGCTAGTATAGCATGTATATGGGTGTAACGAACTTTGAAAGAATCAGTTAATACCTAACAAGAATTCTTCTCTCTCTCTTCTCTCTCTTTCTGAATTTCCCAAATTTTTAAACCTAACTGCAATTTGGAGTTCACATACTTGACCCTAGCATTCGGTATCAAAGAAATGATTCTAGGAGGTGAACAATGGTGATGATGGAAGGACCAAGATCTCAAGACTTCAAACGATCTGAAGAAAGCATGAAGAAACAAATGCAGGAGCTGTGCAAATCTGACTTCTTGTTGCATAACTTGGTGATGCCTGAGTCTATATGGTAAGCTTGTTCTTGACAGTGAAAAAATGGAATCCTAGAAATTTGCAGTAAGCATAGAATTTGGCCAAGAAACAAGAGGTGGTCTTTTAGCAAAGTACAAGACTACATAGAAGTAATGAAAAAATGTACCCACACCAATTCACAGAAGAATTACGGAATTGTACAGCAACCCCAATTTACAAACAAATCCAACGGAGAACATAGGTTTGCAAATGCCACCAGTAGTAAAGAGATGGATGAAAGAAGAGCCAAGGGATTTTGTTTTTGGTGTGACGAGATATTTGTGTTGGGACATAAATACAAGAGAAAAATGATGCACATGCATATAGTGGAAGATGTAATTGAAGAAGAGGATGAAGTGGTTGAGCAGGAGCAAGAGATGCAATCAACAATATCCTTACAAGCAATAACAGGTACTGCCTCAGGAAAATTTCAACAAATGAAAGTGATTGGGACGTAAAATAATTGGAATATACATACTATAATCAATGGAGAGAGTACTAATAACTTCATCGAAGAAAAGTTGGTAGAAAAAGGAGATGGGAGGTTAGAGGAAATCAAACCACTCGCTATCATAGTGTGAGGAGGATTACAAATTGTATGTAGAAAAAAATGCAGGGGCTTTTGTTGGTTTATGAGTGGCTAATAGTTTGCGATTGATGTGTAAGAGGAAGCAACATGGTCTTCGAGGTACAATTTTTGGCTACCTTGATACCATAATTTGCAATTACAATAAAGGTACCCTGCAATTTGAATGAAATAAAAAAATGGAGTTGAACAATGGTCAATATGTGCCCGTGCTTGGTCAATATGTGAACAATGGTGGATCTTATGAAATCACTTGTTATGTGCCCATGCTTGGAATCCAGTCCAAGGACGATTACCAGGAAAGTTAATATCTTTTCCCTTATTTACGTTGGTTCCCTTCCTCACAAAAACTATTTTTGATGATGAAAAATGGCAGCACTTGTCAAGGACAAGGCCTGCCGGGCTAAATTATTCTACTTCTAAGCTAATTTTTATGATAACTTGTTGCTTACTTTATTGCATAACGTAATAGCCTTATATAGGCAAAGAAACATAAAATTCCACCTAAACTAGGACTCCTAGAAAGACTCCTATTCAAGCTATTTTAGGACTCTTAGAAAGACTCCTATTCAAGTTGTTTTTATTAACATAACTATAACAGAAACTAGTGTAGAAATAATAGGGAAATAATAGACTGCTACGAAAAATAAAATACTCCTCTAATAGACTCCTAATAAAACACTCCTATTTGCAAGTAGCTATTATTCAGGGAAATAATAGACTCCTACTAAAAATAAAATACTCCTCTAATAAACTCCTAATAAAACACTCCTCTAATATAGACTCCTAATAAAACACTCCTCTTTGCAAGTAGCCGTTATCCGCCTCGTAGGTTTTTCCCACAATGCATCCATATACCATTGGAAGAGGAATGAAGAAGTGGATGAGAAGTTATGGAGTTGTTTGTCAATTCCTATTATTGCAAGAGGATGAGCATAGGCAATGGGGTACTTCACCACAATGTTGACTCTAGATGGTGCAGGTGAAATTGTCTGGAAATGAATTGCCAGTAGTGAAGGTAGGGGCTTAAATTCCATCTATTGAACATGTCAGATTTCAAGGTTTCAATCCCTTTGCTAGTTAGCACAGAGTGGGAACATACTTTTATCCTTTTTTTTTTTAAGTGAGAAATATATGCTATATGAAAGTTATAAGTTGTTAGATGAAATTGTATTCAAGAGCCACAATGGTTGCCGTCATCTAGACTACAAGACCACAAAATTTAATGGAGCAGGAAACTGTTGCAGTAAACTTAAGGCCCTATAGATACGCAGGAATGCTAAAAGGAGGCTGTGCAAGGACTGGTAGATGACATGTTGAAGCAGGAGATAATTCAAGAGAGTGCAAGTCCCTTCTCTTCTCCAATCATTTTAGTAAAAAAGAAGGATAGTTCATGGAGCTTCTGTTTGGATTATAAAGCTCTTACCCTTAATAGAAAATTTGTTAAATGAGGCGCATTGAGTGGAATACATTTTAAAATTAGATTTGAGGGCTGGTTACGATCAAATACAGATGCGTTATGGATAATGTACATAAAACCACATTCAAAACTCAAGAGGATCATATGAATTTCTTGTTATCTCATTAGGCCTTACCAATGAACCAACTACATTTCAAAGTTTAATTAAATCAATTTCTAAATTCTATTTGAGGATAAGTGTACTAGTTTTCTTTGATGATATTTTAGTGTGCAGTCAAACATAAGAACAACACCAGAATCATCTTAGTGAAGTCTTACAAGTGTCATGGACATAAAAATTATATGTAAAACTTTCTAAGTGTTCATTTAGAGCCAAGCAAGTGGAGTATGTAGCCATATCAAATGTTGAAGGAGTTGCTACTGATCCTAAGAAAATACAAGTAGTGATGAATTGGCCAATTCAACAAACATTAAAGCATCTAAGGAGTTTCTTAGGTCTAGCAGGGAACTACAGGAGGTTCATCAAGAACTACAATCAGCTTAGCAAACCATTAACAACAAAAACGCCTTTGGATGGAATAGGGAAGCTACAGATGCTTTTAAAGCACTAAAGACGGCATTGTCGAATTTACCAGTCCTAGCATGGCCCAACCTCGAAAGGACTTGGTAATAGAAGCTGATGCAAGTGGTGGCAGCATAGGAGATTTGCTAATGCAAGGACACCTACTAGCTTATGTGAGTAACTGATAGGAAGTATACAGAGAGGCAGTTTGAAGTTTTTGAATGGGTGATATGAAACTTAAGCCCTATCAACAACACAATGTGGTATGTAGGGAAAATCATAGACTATCTTCTTTGTTCTTTACTCCTTGTAGATAATCAGCAAGATAGGATCAGTGAATTATAAATTACGGTTGTTGGAGGAATTGCAAAAGCATCTCATTTCATGTTTCACAACTCAAGAAGCATTATCGGATTCTAATTGAGTTGGTTCAGTTTTGCCCATGTCCTTCCCAGCTGATACATGATCTCCAGCGGCTATTCGAGACAGAAAATTGGTAAAAAGAAGAAATCGACAGATGGTACAGGTATTGGGTCAATGGTCAACTGAGGACAACAAGGATGTGCTATGGGAGTACCTACATGCTTTACAATAGATGTATCCTAAAATTAACCATGTGAACAAGGTTGCTGAGGTAGGAAATAGTGTTATGATAGCAAATTGGAGGGAGGTGTGTAGAAGGAGAGTTGAGTAGAAGACTGGAGATGATGGATAGGTGGCAGAGGGATGGCACAGTTTAAACATTATAAACAAAGGAGGAAGATGGTAGCATTTGATTTAGTTGAGAATATATAATACACGTGTAATGTTTCTTTTCCTTTGTAGCTAACAGCTAGTATAACCATTGTATATGGATGTAACGAGCTTTGGAAGAGTTAGTTAATACCTAACAAGAATTCTACTCCCTCTCTTCTCTCGTTTCTCTGAATTCCCAAATTCTTAAACCTAATTTTAATTCGGCGTTCACAAACTTGACCATAACAAGCAATAGTAAAGAGTTTCAGTCAAAGATTTCCAAAGATAAGAATCAAAATCCTAGTACACTTACCTCTCACTTGCCACTATGAGAACAGAGTATGTAACACAATTTGGGCACAAGCCAAAGCTTTTCATATCTGATAGAACTTCAATGGCCCTTGGGAGTTGGTCCCCATCACCTGAAACAAACTTACCATAATCAGAGAACAGTTCTGATAGTGAATAACAGAAGTATTTTGACAGCAAATTACAATATATGAAAGATTAAATTAATTGACACCGAATGGGGCCTTATACCGAAAATTGCCAGATCGTTTTGAAATGATAAATGTCCACTTACATAAGGCTGTAATCAAAGCATTCATAGTTGAGACTGTCGGATTCAGTTTACAGGCTTTAATCTCCTCATATAGCTCCAGCGCCTTCTGCCAGTTCTTTGCCTGAGAAGTGGAGAGAGGAACATTTGTTACTGTCAGATTATGTAGTATTATTTGGAAAGATTGTATAGTTATAGAGATCATATAAATCCCTAATTTCTGGGGATTAGAATAAGATATAGATTTCCCTAATCTTTAGGGAGTTTGTTACTATATTTAGGATAGACAATTGTATATATAAACTAAGGTTGTAACCTAAGATATATGAGAAAGAAATTTATTCTTCTCTGCTAATATTTGACAGTTACAATAATAGCATGTTCTGCAGTTTGAAATTTATTGACAGCAGACTGACGGAAAAATGTTGCATAACCTTGGAAGAAAATAAGGATTTTTTTTTTCTCACAATGTTTTCACTCTTTCCATGGTAGAAAAATTATGCCAATCGGAAAATAGTGCCAAATGGAAATTTTAGACAGAGCCTTATCTTTTAAAACAATAAAGAAGCTAGCTCTCAGAACTTCACATCAATGGATGCTGAAACCATAGTGAATGTAGCTCAATTCTTTACTCACTCATTGGTTTAAACTTGGGAAGGGGGATTTATGTTGCTTCTTAAATCAACTATACAGCAAGAAGTGAACCGTTTCAATTGTCAAAAACATCTTACTGCAGGACTGAAGAATTGAACATACATTGCTGCAAGCTCCCATCAACGAGCTATATGGTACAATCCCAAGTTGTGCTCCCTGAATCTTGGCTTCCTGAAGAATTTGAAATGCTGCATCAACCTTTCCAGCATGCCCTGCTACATCTATCAGTGCACTGAAAAACACCTGGTTCAAAGAATAAACTTGGTATCTCCACATTGACATATTAAAGAGTGTCTTTAAGAATGACAATCAAACCGGAGCCATAATGCACAATGAGAGTATCACTGGTTCCCCTTTTACCAAATAACTAAAAAACAAGTATCTACATTTTGCTTTCACAAACAGGCAGTCAAATCACCAATGTTATTCCATCTGCATAAACATGTACAGATCTAGACTGTAATGTGCAACTCCTTTTACATGTGTTATACGAGAATCATAATCATAAATCAATACCTCATCAGGAACCACTCCTTTTCTTTTCATGTCCTTGTACACACTGCAGGCAAAGTCCCAATCACCAGTCTGGCTACAGCAGTTCACAGCAATTGTATAAACCTCTGGAGTGCCCTTGATGTTGTAATCATGGACCATTTCATACACTTCTTTTGCCCGATTAACCTAGGCACAAAGACTAACCATTTGGACCCTAAATCTATTGACTAAAATAACCATGCCAAGAAAATATGAGTTAAAACATAGTACAGACCTGACCAGCATTGGCACATGCCTTTATCAGGGCACCAACAGTAATATGATCAGGATCAATTGGCTGGGTCTCCGCCTGCATTTCTGCTAATACATCAAAGGCTCGATCCACTGCTCCCGATTGACCACATGCAGTGATTAGAGCATTAAAGACAACTCGGTCTGGCTTCACATTCTACTGCAAGCAACATTTATCATTAGGAAGATTGAAAATTAACTTAAGTTTTAGATACAGCAGCAGACAGAAAACACAGCCTCATCCCCAAAATTGTCAGTGAAAACCAGAACACAGAGGATAAACTAAGTTCCATTGGCAATTATTCAGAACATCTTTTGCCATATTACCTTAGACCTCATTATACCATAAGCACCAAAGGCCTTGGCTACTTGTCCAGCTCTGGCACAACCATCAATAAGTGCTCCATATGTGTGGATGTTGGGCTCAACTCCAGCATTAACCATCTGATGAAATACCTGAAAGGAACAACTCATCATTATATCCATTACTAGAAAAAGTAGTTATAATCCATTTAACTATGCTATACTATTGTGTAGTTGATGAACATGGTAATATCAACAATTGGAATGATTAATAAATTTTATCTATTCAAATAACAGGTGTAACTGAAATGCCCTTAAGCAGATAGTATAAAAACAAAGAAATTATATTAGCATGTGAAGGGGCTTTCCTCAGAAGACAAAGCATCAATAGAGACTATCTTTCAAGATCTATCGAAAGAAACCCAGTAAAGGTTACCTTCCTGCTTTAATCAGTGGAAAAGCGAAAAGAAAAAAAAAACCAACATTATTAATGATAAAGACAAACCCTGACAGAAATTGTCAGGAAAGCTATCAAAAACCACTCAGTTTTCCCTGGATACTAAGGCACAGAAACAAAGAAGTTAGCATACTTCAAACATTGTATCAACTCTTCCACTTTTGGCACATGTTGATATCAAAGTTGTGTAAAGTTTGCAATCAGCTTGGAACCCAGCACCTTGAGCAAGTCTGAGAACTTGAAAAGCTCCTAAAAAAACAATATCCATGTCAAGATATGAGGAGACATTAGAGAATGCTATTGTCAGTTTCATCACCAAAAAAAAGAAACTTACCCTCTGAATCCTTGGAACTTGCACACACAGACAATAGCATGTTAAATGTACTAAGTGTTGGGTTTGGAACCAACTTGCAGAAACGAAAAGCTTCCTTTACGGCGCTTTTATTTTTGCACATTTGAAAGAACTTTGTATGATAAACCTAGAATTAGAGATAAAATAAGGTTAGCGAAGTGACTAGAAAGCTAAAACTTATAGTGATAGAGCCTTTAGTAAAGGTTAAAAGAGTTAGCCTCACCTTATTCATGTCTAGCATATCTTTCTTGTTCATGTCTTCAAGCAAATCAACACATTCAGATAACCTAACAAGTGCATTCAAGGGTAAGATTGAGGTTTTCAGAAACATAAAGTAATAAATTATCCTAGACTTTAGCACCCTAATACTCAAAACTGTGCTCCATATGTTTTCAGAAGAAAGAATATGGTTCTCTTGCAATTGAATAGAAGATGATACCATCTTCAAAAGAAAATAAGCAAAGATGACTTAAATGTTTGGACATGTTTATCACCTCCCATTTCTAAGCAAACGGTTGTAAGCAATGAAGGCCTGCTGCAGATGGTCTTTGTCATTAACATGTTTGCCATTTGGTTCAGGGAATTGTGGCCTTTTTGTATGTTTGTGTTGATCATGATTTCTTAGGTCCTTCTTTCCTGTAAGTTTTCTGCTTCTTCCCACGTTCCTGTGTTTGGGTGAAGAATCTCCATGATGTGCAAGAGATTTCGCTTCTGAATCTGGAGGAAATAGTCCAGTTATTGTAAAATGTTCAATAATAAGGATAAAATAGAAATACATGTCTTATACCCTAAATTATTTAGCAAGTATGCTTTTCAATAGCAGAACCTGAAATTTCAAGGGACTGCTCTGCTGATAATTCTTCCCCTTTATGCACCGGATCTGTCTTCAACAGAGAAACGTTATTGCTCTTCACAGTAGAGGCAAGAGAAGACATTGCCTTAAAACCATTTAAGTTTGATGGAGATTGGAAAATCGATTGGCTTTCCCCATAAAATGTGTACAGATCTTCTGGAATGGATTCCTTTAATATGCCAATGTAGCTAGAAAGGTCACCCTTTTCACCAGATTCATGATTTCTTTCTAGAGAAGCAGTTACAGAAACTGTCTTCTCTAGTCTAGGAAGCTCAGAATCAAACCCAGTTTCTTTCCCACATACTTCTGAGGCCAATTCAGGCATACCCGTCGCAAATACAAGTGGTACAACTCCAACCGACTTGGGGAGTACAGAAGTAGATACGCTAGGAGCTTCAGATTCTTCTAGGACTATATTATTGAAAGAATCAGGAGAATTTTCTGGTTCAAGCGAAATAGGGCTATTTTGCACCAAAAGGCTCTCCTGAACTTGTGCAACCTCCTCTCTAACCTCATATGCAAAGCTACGTTCAGTTGCCTTATCCAACAAGTCATTATCTTTATCAACTGAATTCTCATTCACCTGAACCCCAACATCCACAAACCAATCCCTGGTTACACGATTTAAAACGTTCCTCCCAAACTCAGTCAGATCAACACACAGGAAACCTAAGACCTAAATCATTAGCATCATACAAGTAAGTCGAATTCAATTTAGACAGAACTAAAAACTCGCCAAACTAGCAACAAAATGTAACTCATGGAACAGTAATAATTAAACTAAAATTACTTACCTCCTTCCCATCATTCTTCTTCTTTACGTACAGATTGAAGTACATAACAGGGAGAGCTGACAGAGTCGTCACAGCAACAACAGCAGCAACAACCGCATTCGAATCCAACGAAGCGTAAACCGAACTGTTTCTCGATTTTCTCTCCCGAAGTTTCAGCCTCCGGCATTTGCTCCGGAATCCGTTGGCGGGAGGTCGGAGGTTGTGCGCACGGCCGAGGAAGTCGGGCGGCATAGCGGCGGAGGAGGAAGAGAGGTGGGCACATGATATCAGATTTAGGGGTTGGGATTTAGCAACAGAAAAGCTAAGGTCCATTGGAATTTGGAGTGTTGTGTTTGAAGAGAGAGTGTGAAGAAGAAGAAGCAGAAGAGATGAGGAATGACGTGAGAAGCAATGTTCGTTTCTCGTTAACGGACATTTCGGATATCGTTTGCTGACGTGGCGTTACTAGAATTAACGCACCCGCGGTTTTCTACTCTACGTGCGTTCGTCGGTTCTCAGTTTGATATCAGCCGTTGGAAGCGCTTACTTATAAATGGCCGGTCCAAATTGCTGGACGACTGAGAAATCAATAAAATCGAATAAGCCTTTGATCCTGCACCAAGTTGTTTAAGTTTGATTATCAAGCGATAAATATTGACATAAGCATGAGATTTCCTTTTTTTTTTGTTATTTAAAAATAATCCCTTAATAAAGGTAAAGTTCTGTACTACTATACTTTTCTAAGACTCCTTATGTTAGCGAAATTTTCACTAGATATTGATATTATTATTATATAAGCATGTGAAATTATACATTTTGTATTCATCCGCACATTTTTTAGATAAATTTAATTAATTAGAATATATTGGCAATTTGGCATAGTTTATCCGACGGCATCGTTTCCAAGCAATGATCCATTACAAGAAGTTGCGGCGTTTCGAGTATCATATGTATGCATGTAACTGCCTTTATTCTATAGGATGGACTCTTTCTACTGCTTCCGTTTATTTGTAGTTTCTGTTCTCTATTCTTCGTTCAGTTCGTTTGAAAATCTGTTCACATACAGATACAGGAACAAAGCGATTCCAGAATGGTGATTCATGTTCAAGTTCACCATTTCTTCTCCCATGGCGTTTTCTTCTTCTTCTTTTTTTTGCGTAACTTTGCGTGTGTTTTATACTTTTTATTGCCTTCTTTTACAGCTTTGGAACCAGCCATTTCTTCCCTTTCATACGTACAATTTCTATTTTTATCCGGTGTAATACCATATGTGATCATTCATTTGAAGTTTACTTCCTTTTTCTTGGACTCGAGGAACTGAATTCTTGTGTTGTGCCAAAACCTAGACAGAAGAAATTCTTTCGAAATGATAGGATCGTTTCTGTCAAGAGCCCTGATGTTCATTTTCTTCTGCTTCTTCTCTTTTTAACGTGACGTCAGGTTTATTTTTCTCACAGTATGACCTTCAGTTATGCTTATTCTGCTTACGAATGTTTCAAAGTTGTGGAGAAGAACGGCCCTGACATAAAACTAACTCTTGTTTTGGTGCCAATATTGGCATGCACTCATGACTTGATTGGAAATTTTCTCCATCCTTCAATTGTGGTGTTCATAAATAGACTACATACATTCTTGTAGGATTTTAGTTGCAATGCTTACAGTTTGTGAGAGAGTGGGCGACAATTTAATCTTCTGGCATGTATTTCTTGAACTAAATGAGGTATTAGCCTTTCTTAGTCTAAATTTTTTTTAATCAAGACTCCTAATAAATGGTTCTGTTGCGTTGGAAGGTTACCTTTGTATAGTGAAGCAAAGTTGGCATTGTTTGTGTATCTTTGGTACCCAAAAACAAAACTAAATACTTTCTTCTTTAACGGTGTACTAACCAGTGAATTCATGTTTAAATCTCAATTCTTTTAAATTGTTGCAGAAAATAGAATATGTATATCAGAGCCTTTTCAAGCCTTTACTGGCAAAACATGAGATTGAAATTGATAAAAATCTAATGGATGTGAAAATCAAGGTCGGAGAAATTGCAATTGTTTATTGGCGAAGGGCTGCAACTTATGAACAGGCAAAGTTTCTTCAAGTGTTGCAGTACGTTCCTTCTTAGTCGGCATCACAACCTAACTGAAAAATTAGTTTGAGCCCTCAACTTATAAGCCCTCTGCTAAGATAATTGTATGCATTAATCCTAGGTCCACCACTCTTCCTGTTATCCAATCAGTTTGAAAAAATACTATAGCTCATCTAGTCATGAACCAAATTTCACTCATGCTAAATGCTGATATGATTTTAACAGGGTCGTGGTTAAGGTTTCATGAGACAAGATATTAATTGTCATTCTTTTCCTGCAGCAACAGCTAAATGCTAACCAGGCTACCAAAGAACATTAGTCCAAAAAATGGAGAGTGTCTTTCACCAAATAGCCACATGAATTAGCACATCATGTAACTTTATAAGCTGTGTTGCAGAAAATCTGACAATTCATCAGTTCCATACCCTATTGGTTGGTACTGGTATATTTATCAGATTGGTGACTGCACAAGAATGGACATTTGTGCTGGTAAGTATTTATAAATTAGGCATGCTGAGACTTGAAATTCTTAGGTTAGGCCTCCAATATAATTTTCCTTCATTCAAACATATGCAACAGGTACCAGGATTTTGGGAAAGGAATAAGAGATAACAATATGGGGAGAACAATGAATCCAAGTGGTGACCACAAAATTCGACTTTTTTCTCCATGGTACGACCAAAAGCCAGGATAAGGAAATAATATGGGAATGAGATGCAGCATACAAATATTCCTTACCTTCAGAGCCAGTAACCCAGAGATGGGACTCCCAATATGAAGCAGCTGCAGAGGACAATTATGCCTTTGTGACCTTTGAGTCCTTAAAGATGAGAGCATCTAACATGGACCCCATAATCGTGATAAATGATTGCAGAGGCATGGTCCACACAAAAAGTGAACCACCAGAATCCCAATAGCATAAGGATAACCCTTGTAGTTTCAGTAAGTAGAACAATACAATGCTGTTAATTTTAGATTGACGAGGCTGTCATTTTTCAGCACGGGATGAGATGTGTCACTAAGATGCAAGCGACACGCTGCACTCATTCTTTGCTGAGGCAAGAAGTGCAGGAGGTGTCATGCTCTGAAAGTGCCAAGGTTTGTATGTTGTGGGCAATGGCCGGAAAGGACTAAAACTGAAGTATTATTTTGTAATTCTACATTATTATGGTTTCAAATCAATATAAGAGAGTTCATTATGTAAAACATTTTTAATTTACATACAAATGAAAAATAAATTATGTTCTTGCTACTGGCAGCATTTCAAAAACAGACAATTCACCATTTTTCTTTATTTCATGATATATACTCCCTGTCTTTCTACATCATACTTGAAGGTTTAGAACCGAACCCAAGAGGGCAACAAGAGCAGGAAAGGCAAAGGCAGAGTCGAGTAACTCAAAGCAGGAGACCCCATTCACTTTACCTCTTGTAACTCACGAGACGCACGGAGAAGATCGACAGCCAAAGCCAAGTGACTCACAGGAAAAACAAGGGGACCGTTCCAGAAAGGGCAAGACGTTATTGATGGAGAGCACGACTAGCAAACAAAAGTTGAAGGAAAGTGCAGGTGATGGACAGGTAGTGGACGTTTCTGATATAATGGAGTTGGTTGGGAACGAGGAGGTGTTTAGCAGCTTCGTTGATCGTAAGTTCCAAGAGCTTGATAGGGACAGAGATTATCAGCTCTCTGTGAAGGAAGTTGAGCCTGCTGTTGCTGATATCGGTGCTGCTCTTGGCTTGCCTGCTCAGGGCTTTTCTCCTGAATCTGATCACATCTACTCTGAGGTTAGTAACCTCATTTAACTTCAAAAAATCATGAAAAATCTCATCTTTCTTTGAAATAACTCTCTGGGTTGTCTTGCTTTTGAGACCAACGCCACAAAGCTTGCTTCTTGGAGTCTTTCTTTCTATCCATCCCATCGAACATAGACCTGATTACCTCCAGAGTTCAGTTCTCCCTATACTACAGCTGTTCATCACTAGCTTTAGCTTCCTACCTAATATAAGTCGATCAATACTACAGTGGTAACTGGTAAGTTATAACTCGATAAATGCTACAGTGGTAAGTGGTAACTGGTAAGTTATAACTCGATCAATGCTACAGTGGTAACTGGTAAGTTAGTTGCGGCTGAACTTAGAACAAGTGCTTGGCTACTAGAGACCATTTTTATGTTAGAAATAAGTATATGGCAATAAACACAGACAAATAATCAAGCGCTTCTTTAATATGGCCAGCAATCAGAGCTCAAAACCCTTTCTTCATAAGATTGAGAGGTGAATGATAATTCAGCGGAACGACTTTATCATGAGTTTGTGGATGCGAGGCAATTAGAGATTGGATATCTACTACTGTATAACTCTTGAAAATAATTAAAATTTGTAATTGAGGTTGAGTAAAGATTGTCAGATTTTACTAAATTAAATGAAAACAGAAAACAAATATCTTTCATGTGATAGCTTCAAGACAAGACCTGAGAGATGAGATGTTGCGTGTGATATTGACTTCAAAGCTTGTGATTGCGTCGGTCTTAGACTCTTAGTGGTGTACTAAATTGCAAAACACCAAGAAACTTGAGCAATAAACAAGTGAAATATTCTAACTTAATTGCACTAGGAAAAAGGCTTTCATAAGCCAACAAAATAATGAACATCTACACCGTAGTTTCATAAAGTAAGATTTTAGTTATTAGTTAGCGTTCACTATAATTGTTGCCATTAAGGGAAGAAACTTGTGACATTAGTATATGTTACCATCTCGAGAGCCCCCCTAACACTTACTATTGGACAACGGGCGCTGGTCGGCGTTGTGGGACTACACTTTTTATCTCTTGACCTTTTCCTTTCCCACTCGACTTTTCTCTGATGTTGCTTTCTTTTTTAAGGAGGAATCTTGCAAGGAATGGTGTGGAAGCTATGAGCGTATTGGGTCTTTATTTTCATGCATGTCAAGCTTGTTTTGTTTCTTTTAATAGCTTTTGTTTTACATGGTTCCTTGTGGGCAAAGTCTATTGATATCATTGGTTATGGTGATGCATTGACTAGCCCGCCCCATGTCTTTAAAGCCTTCTTTTATTGTTTTCTACTCGATGCTATGGAGCTATGTACTAGAAGATTTTTTTTTTTAATGGTGAAAGGGATTAATTCTCCTTTCATAGCATAGGTGCTTCACTCTTTCTGTTTCATCTATTTTGTCCTTTACAATGCCAATATAGATGCACACGTGAGCTCCTTTTGCTCAAGTATCTTATATCATGGGCAGGTTTTAAATGAATTCAAGCATGGAAAGCAAGAGAAGGTGAGCAAGACTGAGTTCAAAGAAGTACTGTCAGACATTCTACTAGGCATGGCTGCTGGTTTGAAGCGAGATCCTATAGTCATCCTCCGAGTTGATGGAGAAGACCTCATAGAGTTTATCAATGGTCCAGCTTATGAACCTGAAATGGTCTCCATATTCTCACAGTTACATTCATATGATGCGTCTCTCCGGGATTCCGTCATTAGAGCCCTTCAAAAGCTTTCGGTGGAACAAGGAATGCCTCCTGCTATAGATTCCTGGGTAACATTTTATTACTTCTGATGCAAACTGTGTGGTATCTACGATGTTACACTTTTTTTTCTCTCATTCTTTACTAACTTTGCTTCTTTTTCACACTTTTTGTTGGTTTATTTTGTCTGTCTATCTGTAGGTCATGAGCAACATTGTAGAACCAGCTTTGCAGTCTTGTTGCGATGGCCAAGATCATGAAAAACCCGTCTCGCAGGAGACATTCTTAGTGGAATTTAAGAAAGTGGCAGATTGTGTATCTCAACGTCTCAAGGAACAGCCTGTGATTGTTGCCCATAGTGAGAACACCTTTGACGGAAGTGGCATCAAGAGACTTTTATCCAACAAATTTGAATGGGAAAAGGTTTTGGTTTCTGTCATACTTTGTTTCTTTACCAAATTCATTCATCAAGACCAACTTTACTTGGTCTCCACTGGTTTTAGGGGTTTAACTCTTTTTATATTAATCAAAGATTAGATTTAGTATTATGCTTCTTTCTTGCAGTCACTGAACATAGCTGTAGAAAATGTGCCAAAAGATCGGAATGGAAAAGTATCTAAGGAATATCTACGCGTCGCTTTGGATGCTGTGGCTCCATGTGCTGGTCTGCCACCAATTGGTGCAATTGGGGAGGTACTTGAAAAATCAAAAGTTGAATATTCACTTCCAGAATCAGAGTGCTTGAAGTGGATCATACGTAGCTTCAGCTTCTTTGAAGTGGATCATACGTAGCTTCAGCTTCTTTACTTACTAATTTGATCATCATTTTCACAGATGGACAAGATTGTAGGTGAGGTTTTTAAGATGAAGGAGGCAGATGATGGAAAGCCGGTTAAAGAAGATGAGTTCAAGAAGATTTTAGCTGAAATTCTGGGGAGTATCATGATGCAATTAGAAGGAAATCCCATCTCAATTTCTTCAAATTCAGTTGTTCATGAGCCCCTTGCCAACTAATCTTCACTTTTGCAGCCATAGCTATATGTAATATTTGAAAGGAGGGATCATAATCATAAAAATAATCGTTTTCACATGTAAGGCAATTAGGTTGTGTTGCAGTAATTGTGCTGATTGTATAGAATCACGCACTGATGAACTTGGTAGGTACTACGTGCTTTTAGGATATACAAGTGAAATAAAAATCTATTAAGCTCTCTATAAGCAAGAATCTCACTTAAAGAAGGAAAAATAGCCAATGGGAGAATCTGTACAAATAAAGGTTTGAATGAGTTGTTCCCCTCGTATTTCCACATGCGTAATATTTATAGACAAATAAAATAACTAATTGCCTAGAATGACTGACCCTCTAACTATCTAACTACGGAACTAAGTTCTAGAGTGACTAACTATTTACCTATAGAACAAAGTTCTCAATTAACCAGTAAACATAACTGGCCCCTACATTTTATGATACGTAGAACAGATATAAAACAATTAAAACTGCTTAGCACGTAGCTTCATTATTGCTTAGCATGTGACATTGTGGCTTCTCTTGAAATACGTAATCAGGGGTTTATCATGTTTCTCCCCTTCGAAAGTCACCTTGTCCTCAAGGTGAAAATTTGGATATTAATGAGCAAAGAGGTTATAGTCTTCCCAAGTAGCATCTTCAAGAGGTCGACTTCGCCAAGCTACTAATAACTCCAAATCCTGTATAGAAGTCCAGCGATACTCAAGCACACGTTCTAGTTGCAATTGCAGTTCCCAATCAACAGAAATGGGTAGTGGAGCTGGTGATGATGTCGGTAGAATACCATTAGCAGGGCGAAGCGAGGAAATATGAAAAATTGGATGAATCTGTGCATCTGATGGAAGTTTCAATTCATAAGGTACTGAACCTAGCTTTCTTAGAACCTTGTAGGGCCCAAAAAAACGTAGGAGATAGCTTCTCATAGTGCTGCTTGGATAGAGATTTTTGTCTAAAGGGCTGAATGCGTAGCAAGACATAATCTCCAACATTAAAAGAAAGTTCCCAACGCTTCTTGTCATGCTGATATTTCATACGTGCTTAAGCCTTAACAAGATTATCTTTTAGCAGTTTTAACATTGCACCTCTCATTAATAATTAGTCTTCTAATTCTGCATTAGCAGTCTCACCTTTCACGAATGGATGTAGAGGTGGTGGGTCCTTGCCATAAACCACTTTGAAAGGTGAAGTACCTGTAGAAACATGAAAACCAATTTGTATGAATATTCAGCCCAGCATAAGTAGAAGCTCCATTTTTTTGGTTATTCATAAACAAAACAACATAAATAAGCCTCTAAGCATCGGTTGACAATTTATGTTTTTCCATCATTTGTAAACGAGTTTGACCGAGATGGAACATCTCTTGCCAAAAAGAACTTAGAAAAATTCAATCTCGGTTAGAAACTATGAAATAAGGAATGCCATGGAGACGAACAACTTCCTTGCAGAAAATTCCAGCCATTGTTTTAGTTGTATACGGATGAGAAAGTGGCAAAAAATGGTTATATTTACTCATGCGATCAACTATTATAAATATAGTGTCAACACCTTGTGATTTAGGCAGTCCAGTTACAAAATCAATGGAAATATCTTCCCAACTTTTTTTCTGGAATGGGTAGTGGTTGTAAAAGACCAGCAGGTGCAAGAGTTTCATATTTGTTCCACTGACAAGTCAAGCATTGTTGAATATGAAGCTTGACATCCTTCTTCATGTAAGGCCAATAAAACTGATCTGAAAGCCTCTTTAAAATCTTCAAATAACCTTCAAGTCCACCAATGGGGTTTCGTGTGCTTCAGCCAAAAGAGTTGCATGTAAGTTGGAGATAGAAGGGATTGCCAATTTGCCTTTGTAAAAGAGCTTATTGGCTGACCACTAAAAGTTAGAATGTGAAGAATCTTTCTGTAAGTCAGAGATGAGATTCTTGGTGTGATTATCCTGGAGATATGCTTCCCGCAAAGTAGAAAAATCTAGAGGTACAGGCATGATTAAATTAAAGAAATCAGATTATTGTGGCTTCCGGGAGAATGCATCAGTTGCTGCATTATCCTTCCCCGCTTTATATAGTATAGTGAAATTAAAGGGTAGCAACTTCAAAATTAAATGCTGCTGAGAGTTCGTAGAAATCCGCTGCTCAAGTAAGTGTTTAAGATTGTTGTGATCAGTCTTGACATAAAAGTGATGGTCAATTAATTAATGTTTCCACTTTTGGACAGCCAGCACAGGAGTTAGTAATTCGCGATCATAAGCTAACTTATATCAATTAGAGTAAGAGAGTCCCTTACTAAAATACGCTATGGGGTGCTCTTGTTACATGAGAATAGTTCCAATCCCTCACACTCAACAGTGAAAGACTGCTGAAAATCTGGTAGTTTCAAGATTGGCATCGTTGTCAATGCATCCTTAAGCTTCTGAAATGCAATTTTAGCCCGTTCATTCTAGTTAAATGCATTCTTCATGGTGAGATTAGTAAGTGGCTTAGCAATGACTCGGTAATTCTGCACAAACCGTCTATAATACCCTGTGACGTTCTTTGATAGTGGTTAGAGAAGGCCACTGCTGTACAGCCTTAATTTTCTCCGGATCAACACCAACACCTACTTGCGAAACAATATCTCCCAAAAATTCACTTATTATCGAGCAAAAGTGCACTTTTTAGTATGAGCATAGAATGCATGTGAGCATAATGAATTAAAGACCACTTCCAAACGAAACTTATGAAGATGAAGAGAGGTGTTGTAAATTAAAATATCATCAAAAAACACTAAGATAAAATGCCTCAAATGGGGATGGAAGAGATCATTCATTACCGCTTGGAATGTGAAAGGAGCATTTGTGAGGCCAAATGGCATCACAGTAAATTCATAATGGCCTGGGTGTGTTTGAAATGTCATTTTATGAATATCTTCAGTTTAGACTCAAATTTGATGATAACCCAAGCGAAGATCAATCTTTGAGAAGTAGGCAGCACTGTGAAGTTCGTCGAGCAACTCATCCACATTGGGTATAGGATACTTAACAAAAATAGTGATGTGATTGAGTTCTTGATAGTCTACACACATTCTCCATGAACCATCCTTCTTCTTGACTAGCAGCACAGGGCTTGTGAACTAACTAGAGCTAGGCTGAATGAATCCTTTAGATAACAAGTCAGCAACTTGCCTCTCAATTTCATCCTTCTAAAAATAAGGATATCTATGTGGCCGTATGTTTAGATGTTGAGCATTAGGATGAAGATTGATGGAATGAGTATAACTGCGGAGAGGTGGCAGAGAGGTAGGTTCAGAGAATATATCTAAAAAATCTTAAAGTAGGCCATCAATATCAGTGAGTTTTTAACACAAACTCTTTGAAAACTTCATTTGCTTATTCATTACCTTCAGCTCTATATTAGAACTTGAATTTCAAGGTACCAATTGCAATTTGTATCTTTGGCCATCAACCCAAAAAATCATGAACATTTGCTGCCAATTTGTTTGCACGGTGTTTAAGGAAGCTAACCATTCAATTCCTAAAACCATGTCAACACCCGCAAGAATGAATGGAATGAAATTATCCACGATCTTCAAATCTTGAATCTGAATTCGAAGCTGTCTACACACTTTATTACAACGAATTAATGACCCATCTCCAATCTGGACCCCGAAAGAAGCGATAGATTGAGTGGGTAACTTCAATTCCGAAACAAGTGTTTGAGCTATAAAATTATGGGTAAAACCACTGTCTATAAAAATATTTACTTTCCTTTGATTCAGTATCCCTTGTAACTTCATAGTTGAACCTGAGTTACTACCTAGAATAGCATAGAAGGAGATTTTAGCCTGCATCTCTGAATCTTCTTCATTTTCAGATTCGAAAGCAGCTATTGGTTCTTCTTCTTCAGTGATTTCCATAATTTTTAAAGTACCTATCTTGTTACGGTGACCCTAATGAAATTTCTCGTTGCATCTATAACAGAGTCCCTTATCCCGTCGTTTCTATTTCTCAACATCCCATGAAGTTAAAGTTGGACTTTATGTTGAAGAAGACATATTTGCGTTTGTTGCTAGCTGAGTTTTTACTCCAGAAAAACGAGAATCACGTACAACCCAGGTGGTATTGGTGTTGGGTCAGGTCAAGTTAGATGAACTACTCGATTTAGGCCCACACCCAATCTGAGTTTTGGCTTCATATTCAATTGCCAAGCTCATCACCTTGTAAATCATTCTTGGCTTTTGGATGCACACGTCTGCCTTGAGTTCCTCCTTCAATCCATTGAGGAAAACACGTAAGAGACAGTGCTCTAGCCACTTCTTCACTTATGCAGATCGCTTAGCAACTTCCTGACGATACTTTTGCACCGTTCTCATCTGTTTGATGCCATAAAGATACTCATCCAGGTTTTGAAACTCAGCTGGACCATAATGCTGTTGAAACGTCTTCGTGAGTTCCTCCTAGTAAAGCAAAGTCAGTTTGATGTTGATCCACACGAAGAGATTGAGAGCATCAACATCAAGGTACATGGCAGTGATGCCGACCTTCATCTCATTAGGGGTGTGATAATACCGAAAGTATTTTTCAGTCTTCAAAATCCATCCTCTCGGGTCCCCACCTTCAAACTTAAGAAACTCAATCTTGGTTTATGGACTCTTGGACAGATTTTTCAACCACCATGGTGTGTTATAATCGTCCTCATTATCGGAGCTCCGCACATGTGCTTTGCCCCTTTCTCGATTACCGAGATTGCCTTCAACATGAGGAATCTTACTAGAGGATATCTTCAGAGCAATCATCTCTGAGTTGAGATTGTTCAACTAGGCAGCCATGTCAGAAAGTTGCGACAAAAGAGCTTCAGTCAGCTTAGTGGTAAGATTCTGCAAGTTTTGTGGTTACTGTGGGTTCTGGGTGTTTTAAGGGTTTGGTTGACCAGAAGAAGAAGATGAGAGTGTGTTCATCATGTTCGAACTAGCTCTGATATCAAATTGGTAGGGGCTAGGTACTTTTAGGATATAAAAGCGAAATAAAATCTATTAAGCTCTCTAGAAGCAAAAATCTCACTTAAAGAAGGAATAATAGCCGATGGGAGAATCTCCACAAATAAAGGTTCGAATGAGTTGTTCCCTCATATCTCTGAATCCGTAATATTTATAGAAAAATAAAATAACTAATTGCCTAGAATGACTGACCCTCTAACTATCTAACTATGGAACAAAGTTCTAGAATGACTAACCCTTTAACTATGGAACAAGGTTCTCGATTAACCAATAAACATAACTAACCCCTACATTCTAGGATACGTAGAACAGTCATAAAACAATTAAAATTGCTTAGCACGTGGCTTTATTATTGCTTAGCATGTGGCATTGTGGCTTTCTCCTGGAATACGTAATCAGGGGTTTATCAGAACTTTGGCTCTTTTATGTGGTTTAACTTATTCCTCTTGTAGATGTATTGATTAATTACTGCTGGTAATTAGTTAATAGCTACGCAAGATCAAGATATCCAAGATATTCTACTAAATGATGAGTTTTATGAGAAGATGTTTGATTGAATGCGATTAGGAACTCAAGCTATCAAGCTATCATAAAGGGTCACTATTCAAGGTTCTCGGAAAAAAAAAAGACCTGGAGGGCCCTACCCAACACTGCAATGTCTTGCACTTCACCAACTTTCATTACTCCTCTTGGCAGGTCATGGTGAAACAATAACAGACTATGCAAAGTGAAAAGGGTCCAACCCAAAATAGCCAAGGTTCATGTCACAGATGGCCTCCTAACAATATTGTAAGGCTTAAATATCTTACAGGTTTTAGGCTTGCACCACTACGACCAGCTCTACCAAATTGTGAGTCACAGAAAAAAAAATGACATTGCAAATGTTCCTGCTACTACGCATCAATTGTAAGCCGGCTCTTGGGCCTTGTCTGCTTACTCCATCAAGTATTCTTGGCTGGCAGATTACATATCATATGAAACATAACGAGTCTCTTTCCAAAATTCTTTATAGCAGCTTATAAAGAAAGTTCAAAATAGGCAATGATGCTTACATAAAGGTAAAAAGAAGAGAATCATTTTGATCAAAATTTGTTGAGTGTTGACTAATTAATTTAGAAATGATATATGTTAAAATTTGTTAAGAGTGAATGTATTATAATTGATGCCGAAGGAGGTGAATTGATGAGAGTATGCATGAAAAGCAAACTTTTTCCTATTGATTAGAATGTTAAAATTATGTTTCTTAAAAGAGTTATTATATGAATTTTGCCAAAATTACCCCTGCTAGTGAGTTTATATTATGGCACAATATGTATGGACCCATGAGTGAGGTATCACTAAATGAAAGCAAATATTTTACATTGTTCATTGATAATTACAAAAAAGTATAATTGGATAGCTTTCCCGAAACACAAAAATAAAATATTTGAATATTTCAAAATTTTGAAAGAAATAATTAAGAAGGAAAATTCTCTCATTTAAGCAATTAAGTTTTGAAAATGATTTAAATTATGTTTATAAAAAATTCAAAATGTTCTATGTCAAAGAGGAAATCAATCACCAATTGATGGCTCTACACACTCCTCAGTGAAATAGAATAATAAAGAGTAAGAACAAAAGCATTATAGAGATGACAAGGAGTACAATGGTTGATAAGGAAATTGATGACAGGGCTAAACATTTGATGAGCATATTGGGCAAAAGGCTACAGCATACTAGGCACCGTTCCAAACCATTGAGATAAGTTTAGGCTCTAATACCATAATAAATTTTGAGTCTAACTCCACTCCTAAAGGCACCTTGTAAGGGGAGGTTTACCATACATTTATAAATTATTTTAATATTATTTAATTACTCAATGTGAGATTCTTGACATACTTCCTTAGCTGAGAGTAGAGCTAGATATCTAATAAGCATATTGGGCAAAGGGTTACAACAAGTCAAGCACTGCCTCAAACTATTGAGACAAGTTTATACTCTAATACCATGATAAATTTTGGGCCTAACTCCACCCCAAAAGACACCTTGTAAGGGGAAGTTTTTTATACATTTATAAACTATTTTAACAATCTTCACTTGATCAATGTGAGATTCTTGACACACACCCCTCAGCTCGAAGTAGGGTTAGACATCTGATGGGCACATTGGGAAAAGGGCTACATATTATGCCAAAATAAGTTCTAAAAATACCTAGACTATCCTACTCGCAAGTATACGAGGGAGTTATAGTTGATTACCCAGGGTCATCTCTTAGGAAGGTAAAATTGATTCACTTAAATTAATTTTAAACAAAAACAAAAATAGATATCCTAATTCTATCCCTATTTGTCGAGTAAAGGCTTTAAAGAAAATCACAAAATTAAACTAATTTAATTTAACTAGAAGCAAAAACGAATAGATTAATTGAAGTGGGAAAATCTTGAAAATTAATTTTACTAATTTAATCTCCTATGCATGATTAAGGAGAAATGATTGGATAATTGTCTTACTAAAATTAACATTTGGGTTCTAAGATCAACTTGAATAATAAACTAAATATAACTTTCGTATTCAACAAGTTATCATCTGAATTAATTATGAAAACCTAACTAATAATTACCACTTAGGTTAATATATTTCTAATTCTTAACCAAAGAATCTATAGTTTCTCATTTTATATTAATCTTCTTCTCTCAATCCTTCGTTTAATAACAAAATGATGCAAAGTTTGGTCATGCTTTTACATCCATTCAATTGAGAAACTATAGCAAATATAAGATAACAACACAGTAACTCAATCATGCATATTTGACTAAACTAGCTATGTTAATTATTAAGAAAATAAATCAATCCATCATGGAATAAACAAGATTCATCATCCTCATATACTTCAATCTCATCTTTATTAGTATAAGAGAAGTATTAAAGCAATAAACCAAGTGAATAACCAAAATGAACTACCAAAATTAACAAAATATGAGTCTATCAACTAACATAGGAGTAAATCCAGTAAAACAACAGAGAAATAATGCAACATATATAACAGAATGAGCAAAGAAGTGTTTGGATGAGGAAGTTGTGGTGATCTCCTGCCATTCTCAAGCTATCGGCATTGGCTTCTGTTTCTGCTTAGTTCTCACCTAGATGATCGAAGATTCACACTACTTCCACCTCTCTGTTCTTCTTCTTCATTTGCTCACCCGACTACTCTTTGTTCTCTCCTCTTTTCTCCCCTTCTTTATTTCTATCTGTTTTGTTTCCCAGAATGTCTCAAATGAGTCCCCTCTCACCTCCAGTCTCTCTTCTTTCTATTTGTAATCTCATTTTAGGTTTAGATTTGCGAGCCCTCAAACCTACATTTGCCACATAATAAGTTGGACAATTAAAGAAAATGGTGTCATGGGTGTGCATCAGGTGGTCACACCCACCCATAACTTCCATAGTCAGACACCATTTATGATTGAATTAATTAATTGCATCCATTGTTCATGTCCCATTTCATCCTTTTATGCATAATTCTTCTAATTTTCATGCAATATTCACAAGATAATCCAATTAATATACATGCAATATCATAACATTTGCATTCAATTCATCTCACATTTGGATCAAAACATAAGAATTTGTAACCAAAATCAAGATATGAAGCAAATAAAGTCAATAGAAATTAGACACAACACTATTAACTAGTTAGACATTGCCCAAACTAGTGAGAAAAGTTTAGGCTCTGATACCATGATAAATTTTGGACCTAACTCCGCCCAAAAAGGCACCTTGTAAGAGGAAGTTTTTCATACATTTATAAGCCTAAATCCACCCCCAAAAGGCTCTTTGAAAGGGGAGGTTTGTCATACATTTATAAGTTATTTTAACATTCTTTACTTGCTTGTGGGATTCTTGACACACCCCTCAGTTCAAAACAAGTTTGGACATCTGATAGGCAAATTGGTATCAGAGCCTAAACTTGTCTCAGTGGTTTGTAACGGTGCCCGACTTGTTATAACTCTTTGCCCAATATGCTCATCAGATGTCAAACCTTACTCTTGGCTAAGGGCGTGTATTAGGAATCCCACATTGGGTAAGTCAAGAATGTTAAAATGATTTATAATGTATGGAAAACGTCTCCCTACAAGGTGCCTTTTGGGGTGGAATTAAGCCCGAATTTGTCATAGTATCAGGGCCTAAACTTGTCTCAATGGTTGGGGCGGTGACTAGCCTGTTGTAGCCCTTTATCAAGAATCTCATATTGATCAAGTAAAGAATGTTATAATGGTTTATAAATGTATGGCAAACCTCCCGTTTCAAGGTGCCTTTTGGGGTGGAGTTAGGCCTAAAATTTATCATGTGATCAGAGTCAAACTTGTCTTAATGATTTGGAGCGGTGCCCGATCTTAATGTAGCTATTTGCCTTAAATGCACATTAGATGTCCAACTATGTTTCGGGTTGAGGGGGGTGTCAGGAATCTCACATTGAGCAAGTAAAGATTATTAAAATGATTTATAAATATATGGCAAACCTCCCCTTACAAGATGTCTTTTGGGGTAGAGTTAGACCCAAATTTATCACGGTACTAGAGCCTAAACTTGTCTCAATGGTTTGGGGCAGTGCTCAGCCTATCATAGCCCTTTGCCCAACATACCTATCAGATGTCCAGCCTTGCTCTGGATTGAGGGGGTGTGTCAGGAATCTCACATTGAGCCGGTAAAGAACGTTAAAATAATTTATAAATGTATGACAAACCTTTTCTTATAATGCGCCTTTTGCGATAAGAGTTACATAAACTATTTTAACATTCTTTACTTGCTCAAAGAGAGATTTTTGACACCCCCCCTCACCCCAGAGTAGGGCTGGAAAACTGATGGGCGTATTAGGTAAAGGGTTACAATAGGCCAAACACCACCTCAAACCATTGAGAGAAGTTTAGGCTCTAATATCAATAAACTATTTTAACATTTTTACTTGCATAACGTTGGATTCTTGACACACACCCCCTTTGCCCATAATGAAGGGTTTTTTTGGACAACTAACAGTAAAAATGTCGCAAATTTAAATATGAAATACCAAGATCTATGTGAATATTGAAACCAAATTCAAGATTGATTATACCTTCCTACAATGGAAATGGGAAAAGGAATTGGTAGTGCCAAAAAAGAGCACGTCAAACATCGCGCCTTTACCGATATCCACACACACAAGACTAAATATCATGCTGATGGTGTGCTAACACCAATCTCGTCCCTCTTCCTCTCAAGATGAAGATGTTTGTTAGGGTTGTGATTAGAAGACCATCCATCATCTAATCACCCATATATTTATATAGATAGGAAAACCCCATCTGGTTAAGCGTGAATTAGACTAGGCCCAAATCCAAATTGGCCCATTGAATGTTCAGCTTGCTTAGTATGCGACCTTGTAGGCTTATTTAATATTAGTAGCATACCCAAACTTCTTTTAGGCCCATAAGTTATAAACGACCTCTAGCAAGACATTTTAACTATCCAATATTAAATAAGGTTGGAATATGATATTGTCTAAATCAAAACTGATAATTAGAGTTGGGCTAGACATCTTATTAACATATTCGGCGAAGGGCTATAATAGGTCAGGAATCACCCCAAACCATTGAGACTAGTTTAGGCTCTAATATCATGATAAATTTGGGCCTAACTCCACCTCAAAAGGCATCTTGTAAGGAGAGGTTTGTCTTACATTTATAATCTATTTTAACATTCTTTACTTGCTCAATGTGGGATTCTTGACACACTTCTTTTAGCCTAAAGAAGGGTTTGACATCTGATGGGCCTTTTGGGGTGGAGTTAGGCCTAAATTTGTCATAGTATCAAAGCCTAAACTTGTCTTAATGGTTTGGGTTGATGCTTGACCTATTGTATTCCTTTGCCCAATATGTCCATCAAATGTCTATCCTTGCTATGGGTTGAGGGGGTTACATGAAGAATCTCGCACTCAGCAAGTAAAGAATGTTAAAATATTATATAAATGTATGGGAAACCTCCCCTTGCAAGGTACATTTTGACGTGGAGTTAGGCCCAAATTATCACAATATCAGAGCCTAAACTTGTCTCGATGGTTTGGGCGATGCCTGCCCTGTTGTAGCCCTTTACCCAATATACCCATCAGATGTTCAGACCTGCTCTAGACTGAGGGGGTGTGCCAAGAATCTCACATTGAACAAGTAAAGAATGTTAAAATGGTTTATAAATGTATGGAAAACTTCCCCTTTCAAAGTACCTTTTGGGGTGGAGTTATTCACAAATTTATCACAATAAGGAAGACTAAAAAGAGTTGAGATCTTGTAATTGATGAATTTTCCAAGAAATTGGCAAAAATTACCTAATGGTGATGTCTAAGAGCCTAAATCTAACTTTTTACCACTTTATGATAAGGAAGAGGTTTTATAAAGGGCTTATGATGAGCATTAAACAAAGATTTAAGTCAGGGGAATAAAGGCCCTTGCTAAAATTTATGAAAGAGCACATTTAATTGTTATTGAGCCAACTAACTTCAAAGAGGTAGCAACTAGGACAGAGTGGGTTGCAATCATTAAAGAAGATATTTTCATGATAAATAAGAACAAAACATGGTCTCAGATGGAACCAAAGTTAATTTTGATGGATCAATTAATAAGCTTAAGGCAAGGCTACTTGTGAAGGATTATCTTTAATAGTATAGAATTGAATATTTTTAAAATATTTACACTAGTTTCTAAGTATGATATTATTAGGTTGTTGGTTGCATTAGTTACCAAATTTGGCTAAAAAATGTATTGTCTTGATGTCAAGTCAACATTTTTGAATGATTTAATCACTGAGACCATATATGTTGAGCAACATAATGGTTTCAATATAATGGACAAAAAAATGATGATGCATACTTATTGCAAAAAGTTGATTATGGGTTAAAATAGGCCTTAACAGCATGATACAACATTGTTGATGATTATCTTTTTAAGTAAGGGCTCAGAAGAAGTGGAAATGAAGTTATTCTTTATGTATTGATTGAAAATAAACCAATGAAGTTATTTATGTCATTATGTATAAATAATTTATTGATTACTGATGATGATGAAGAGTATGTGGCTTCAATCAAATAAAAACTTGAAACTGAACCAGAGATTTTTGATCTTAGAAAGGTTCACTACTTTCTTGACACAGAGATTGAGCAAGTTGAAGATTATATTTTCTTTGGTCAACTAAAATATGTAGAACCAATCCTTAAGAATATTTATATAGAAAAAAGATAAATACATCGGCCAATCCTCTTACTATGAACTTGAAATTATCAAGAGAAGATAGTGAGGAGAAAGTTTATGCAACCTTATATAGGTGTTTGATTTAAAATATGTTAATTTAGTAACCATAAGACCATATTTAACATATGTAGCTAGTTTGTTTTCAAGATTTATGCAACATTATAGTATAATACACTTTTGTGAAAATAAGAGAGTTTTAAGATGTGTGAGAGGAACATTAGACTATGGATTAATCTTTAAGAAAGAAGAGAGAAACTAGTTTGATAGGATATGTTAATGATAATTGGATTAATCTTTAAGAAAGAAGAAAAAACTAGTTTGTTAGGATATGTTAATGATAATTAAGCTAGTTTTATTTATACAATAAACACTTATAGTTATGTCTTTTTTTTAGGGATGATATGTTTATTTAGCTTTCAAAAAAAATAAGAAATGTTACTCAATACTCAATTGAAGTTGATTATGTTATTGCTAGTCGTGTTTCAAATAAATGCATATGGCTAAGGAAATAATTAGTTGATTTTGGGATAAAACAAGAAATTATTACTTCTCTTTCTATTAATAATAAGTTTGTTATAATCAATGCAAAGAATCTCATTTAACATGAGAGAACTGAGCACAATAAATTTAATTTTCATGCTATGAAAGAAGCAAAGAAGGAGGGAGAAATAAGACTAAGGCATTGTTCTTTAAAGGATCAAGTGGTAAATATAATGACTAAGTCCTTACCAATAGAAAAATTTGTTTATTTAAGGTACAAACTTGGTATTTCTAATAAATACAACAAGGAAGGGTTTTGGAGTTTATGCATTTTTATAAAATATGAATGGCATTCTACTCTTCAAGTCTAATTCATATGTCTTTTGATAAGTTCAGAAGAGAACATAGCCTATGACATGCCCATGTCATAGCCCATATACTTCTTTGTTGATATTTCTTTATATGAAACAATCACTAAGAAAATGTATATTAAACCATATGCTCAACTTTTGCTTCCATATAGGAGCAGGGCTTGAGACACACCCAGTTCCCAGATTATAAAACTCATTCTAGCTACTTCAAAATATTACAAGATTTATATGCTCTCTGTGTTCAAATTCATATACTTTATATTCAAGTGTTCAAAGAAGAACATGCCCTAGCACACGACATATGCATGCCAAAGAACTTAAACTTTTTTATCCTTTTGGTAATCTTTATGGTTAAGAAATTATCTTGTTAGATTATTTTAATATCAACAAAATGATTTATACTGAATGTATCTTGATAAGGTTAGTTGTAATGCTTGTACTCTTATCGCAAATTAATCTATTTATGATGATTTTTAGGTTATTTCTTTTCTTGTATCCAAGTTTTTTTATGTTGGTTCCTAATGGCAATTAAGAGGGGATGAATTAGGTGTTGGTAAAGCTAAACAACTATTTTGCATCCAACATATGCAATTTAAAAAAGATAAATATATGATGGCAAACAGATAATTCAATATAAATCAATCACAATTAAAATAAACTTTAAACAATGTAGGGAAGAAGAAGGGCAAAATAATTTATAGTAATTTAACAAATAATTGTTGCCTACATCCACTCTTTAATATACTTACTGGAATTACACTGAGATTTTTCTTTCAAAAAGGTAAAAAGGAATCTTCTTACAATCAATCTTGTTTGTATTTGAGCGAAGAGTAATCCTTACTACAATCTTTTTTCATAGTGAAGAGAACCTCAAAACTCAAATAAAATTTAAATCTCAAAAGTCCTTTTTGTTCACTTCAACAACTTATAACCACTTTATAAGTTTATATACAACAATGAAAGTTGAAAAAGGTTTTGAAAAACTCTTTAAATTTGTTTATAGAACACTAAAATTTTTTTTTATTTCAAAACCAAAAAAGCATATATTTGTGGTAGCTGGGACTTAATATAGTCGTTGGATTCAAAAACCAGCTATTGTAATGATTTGTTGCAATACATTGAACTATTATAATATATTGGTTTATTAATAATTGATTGCGTAAAATTTTGCCTATTAGAATATTAGTCGACCAATGAAGCACATTAGTTGATCAATATTTAATTATTTTAAGAACAAAAATATCCACTGAAATATTGGTTGAACAGTGCAGTTAAAGTACATTATTTTATATTTAAACATATGTCATTCAACCACTAACCTATATTAGTCGATCAATGTACCTAAAATCTTGATTATAATATTTTCAAATTATCAAACTTATTTTTTTAGTGAAAATTTAACTTAAACACTTCTTGTAATGTATCACAAAGAATGTTTTAAAGATCAAAAGTATTTTCTTTAGAATCAAAACTTTAATTCAGCTTGACAATTTATAAGACTCAGGCAATAAGCTCAAATGATGATATACTTATGCATAATTAGCCTCTATATTATTAAGTAACTAAGTGGGAAGTATAACAATTATTACATTTTTACTTATAACCTTGATCTTCTTTGATCTTGGTTTAATTCTTCATTTTTATGAATTTTATTCCAACTTTTCTTTATTGTCTTTATGAGATTACTCTTGATTTGTGCATGACTAAATGGCTTTCACATTGCTTTCATCTAAAAATGAAGTCATTAATAGTACTTATATTTTGTTACTATCAAAACATAGATTAAAACTTTCCTTAGTTCTAGCATTTGAGATTTTTCAAATTTTGGTATATCATATAAGTTGTAATTTACTTCACCTTATGCATTTAGACATCTTGAGGAATGAAAAGATATGTATTATGTTTTATTTTGTTCACTTTTGTTTCCAGCGTTTATAATGAATATTAGGGAAAACACCATTCAACTTAAAAAATTTATGCAAGAATAATGTGATCGAAATATATATTACTAACATTACCACAATGCTTACTCCTACATCATTTAGATTACTAGTGAATTAACCTAAGGAATTTTTATTTATACATTCTATTTTTTACACTCTTAGTACTTGGCTATAAGAGAAGCTATTAATGAGTATATACATTATGCCACAAGGTAGAACAAAATATGAACATGAGTTACCAAATCCTTTCAAAACTCCACCAATGAAGAAATTTCTCATATAGGTTTCAAATTAAGGAATTGTTGTAAATACAAGTGGATAGACGATAATGAATACTATAATTAGTAGCAAAACCTTTAATTTTCTCAAATTTGTCTCCATGTAACCAATGATAGAAATTATAAATATAAATAACAAGGAAATAGAAGTAGCAAATTATTGAGAAATTAACACAGGATCTGATCCTATGCATTGTGAAATAAACGTGAAATTTTTATATGATTTTACAAGAGGTAATATCACTGTAAATTATATAGCATGATTGATGAACAAATACAATAAAACATAAACATAAACATAAACAATACCTTTATTATAGAACTTGATCTTTTTTTTCTTAAAGTTTATCTTAAACAATTTTTGAAATTGGTTCATCACATCCAATGTAGTAATACATGTGTCCAACTTTTAATGTTATCCACATGATCCACTTGATAGATCTCTACAAATGGTGTAAAAAGGGAACAAGTACTAGTTCTTTTAGGGTCTATGCATATTTATAATAAGGTTTGAACCTTTTAGTCATTTAATTAATATATAATTCTAATTTTAATTAAATATTGATTATAATTATAATTATAATTAATATTAGTTAAATACTAATTGTGCCCAAATATGAATTAACATCTCATATTATTCCTTATTTATTAAATAATGTATATTTAATTATTTAATTAAAATTAGAATTAGAATTATATATTAATTAAATAATAATTATGCCCAAATATGAACTAGCATCTCATATTATTCCTTATTTATTAAATAATTCATAATTAATTCCAGAGTTTCTCAAAATTTACAATCAAACCCAATTTGAATAAATTACCTTTTTGTCTTTAATCATTCTTTGTATGCTAGTCATTAGATTTCTAAATTTGTTAGAAATTAATATAAATTATAATCCTAAGTTATATTTAGAATTAGATAAATTAAATAATTTATATACATAGATCGCAATTGACATCTAGTAATGTATCACAGGTACTCAAATATTAGAATTTTAAGGTAATTTTGACTAATTTTTGTGTGCATAATTTTTTATATAATTAAATCTTTTCATTATATAATTCTGATTAGATATAGATCACAAAATGAATGCTTAATCTATTTGAGTGCAATCATATTATTACTCCACCATTACTAATTAATTCTATTGATGACATTTGAAAATTATTTTCAAAATGTCTTTTTAACTTGACAAAAAATTTTCAATACTAATCGAGAACAATAAAATATTCTCCCTAATTACTTTAGGATGATGAATCAAATATTAATCACTTAACTACCTTCAGTTAGTTCGTATTATAACTAATAACTATTGATTGATTTATTCTTGACAAGGATTTATTATAAGTAGTATCAAAATATATCATCATTAGACAATCATCACAATAATAATCTCCATACATTGACAAGTAATGTTCCATGAATTCTCGTATCAGGTCAATTTAGTGAATTATTTTCTAGCAAGTACCCTCCTGTTTGTTTAAATGTCTCTATATTTTACTTTATAAAATCAACCACTTCTTTCATAAGAAAGAAATATAACATGTTTTAGTGTTAGCTTTTTTTATATTTTATTAATATTTAGTCTTAATATAACAATAAGTAGAAACAATTTATAGATAATACATAAATATAATATGAATCTTATAATTATGATCCTATCATAATTTTATTTCAATGTACATTTATCTTATAAACTTTATCTTATTACTCCCCTCCATATTTGAAATAAGAAGACAATATATTCCCAATACAATGTTGGTAGGCGGTAGCTAAATTGTATCTTATCCCTATCAAGATAATTTCGATGCATTTAAAAACTCACTTCAAGACAAATAATAAACAATTGATACGAAGTGGTTTGTCTTCTTTGTGTTGCACGCACATTTCTCCTTGTCTCTGCATTTAATCTTTAGGTATGACTTATAAGTTATAACATTATCACTTATATGTAACATGCCTACCTTAGCAATAGTAGACATTTTATGATAATTATTGCAAAAATAGATTATAATAAGCGATATTACTGTATCAATATTACTTACATGTGTTTCAAATCAATTCGCCTTCAAACTTTACACATGTTTAATATGTTAATAGAAGTCTGACTTTTGACAATTTATAACAGCAATGCAATTACATAATTTGAATTATTAATTGGGTGATGATGGTTTGTTGTTTACTATGAATTAATAAATAAAACTTATAACGTCAATTGGTTGTAATAAACAATTCAAAACAATTCAATTATAAAAAATTGGTAATATGTATAAAACCTGTTAACATATTTCCACATACTATTATCTCGATCCTTCTCATTGTATAAGACAACAACGATATAAACTTGATCATGTGCTCTCATTTATTCCGCAATGTTTTGGTTTCGGTTTTGGTTTTGGTTTGTTCACTCAACGGTGTGCAAGAGCTGGCTTGGAATCAATCTCGTATACACTGCAAACGCCAAGCAAGAAAAAGCAGGCCCAACCCAGAAAACCCAGTGCCCACTCCACAAATGCCCACCTCTCACTATTGTTGGACCCAAAACCATCCCAACAATAACACAAACGGTGACTCTACCCAATGCCTTCACTTGTCGATGATCAAAAGCCATCAAAACAGAAGCGAAAAGGAACACAAACCCACATATGGTCTCGAGCCAGAGGGCCTGGGCTATCCCCAGACCGATCACAGTAGGTCCATCTTGACCTGGTGCAACGACCGTAAGTGTGCAGCCTGCGAGAGAGAACGTACTTTCAATGCTGGAGTTCACCACCACTTTCAGAGCTAGAGCACCAAGAATGCCACCGACACATTGAGCCAAAATGTATATGATGGTTCTTGACACCGGAATAAGACCTGTGAGAAAAGCTGCGAAGGTGACTATGGGATTGATATGACCACCTGAGATTGGGTAGGTAGCAATCAATAGGATCGCGATAATGATTGCTGCAAGGCATGACAGGATCAAGTTAGGCATTTTTGTTTCTGTCTGAATTGTTGATATCACAATGGTGTCCAATGCAAAAACAAAAACTGCTGTGCCTATAACCTCTGCAACAGAAGCTCTCCATATCTGATAAAATAAACATCAGAGAGAAATCGTTACCTTATCATCCGTAAAGGGTCGTATTGGGAATATATATGTTGACTGATAAAAAAGAACTACAAGTACCTTCATAGAGAGGAACTCCTCCGAGCCTAATATACTTCTCACAGTAGAGGAACCCTTCTGCTTTTTTCCTCTAACACTTGTTTCCTCTAACCTGCAATATTAAAGATTATCAGGTTAGTTAAATAGTTAGCATTTGACACAAAAACACCACACACACCAACAACTGATAAAGATAAAATAGTTTTTAGATACTTGCACTGGGGTAGAGGCAAAAGGTTGGATTCTGTTTCCGCTATAGACATTTTCTTCATCCCAAACATCACCTACATGAGAAGCCATTTTCCCTTGATCAACGTTATGGTTCTTCTCCTTTTCTCTGACTCCCTCATGTCTGCACCTTTCATTCGCAGTATTTATAGAGGGAAGAGAAGTGAACCATGCACAAGCTGGCAACTGGAGTAGATAACTTATAAATTTCCTTCAACTTCAATAACGGCTACTATAGAGGAACTACATATAATATTAATTATTATTACATATGTGGTATAATGAGTAATGACACGTCTTGACAATGTTGTCAATGGGTGATTAAGCATGCATTAGGTACCAAGTCCACATATAAATTACTCAACAAAGAAGCATTTTACGTTGATACCTCCTCTTTTCCTGGTATTTAAGTAACTCGCGCTTCAATTTACGCAGTTGATCATAGTTCACACATGCAAGGATATAAATACGATTTGCATTAATTGCAATCCTTGTAACAACAGATCACCGCCATCCCTTTAGTTGTGGGATCACAATCATGTTACGTATCCAGAAATATCTGCATAATGTATTTTTAATCCTGCCAATATTTCTTTTCATTTCCACTTTGACTTAAATTAAAGAGTATTGAAATATTTTAATGGTATGGAGCATGAGTTTTTTGAACTTAAAATATATAGAGGTCACCAAACGTGATTTCAAAGCATCTGTGTAGCATCCTTCGATAGCTGGCTTTTCCTTAGTTTTTGTCCTCTGGTTCTGATTTAAAGCCCTTACTTGTATCATCCAAATTTAAGGAAAAGTGTTTCACTTATAACTGAAACTTAAGAGTGTTCTCAATTTCAATAGTCGTAATTTGTGGATACTATTCCAATTTTTTTTTTTCCTTCTGTGGTGATATTCACCAGATTCTCCATTAATCAACAACGAAGACATAACAAAAGTGAAGACTCAGGGTAACTCAGAACGCTTACTACTCAAGATACCGTGTGCACAAAGACAAAGTTGAAGATGTCCACTTGTAACTGTGGATTTATATTATCTAACTTTTGTTACGAGTTTTAAATTTAATTACCCTCAAAAAGTCACCAAAGGCAAAAACCAATAAACTGAAATTTGACATACAGAGAATTCGCACACACTTAGAGTGAATATCAGAATAAATGGTTGCTAATTGCGGCAAAAATTTCTATGTTCCAAATGCATGAGCATGAATAGTTATTACTTAACAGCAATGTTAGATTCTGCAAGAAAGAGCGATTGATGACTGATGATGATATTTGTGTATGATTTAACATTTGTTTAGGCATCTCATGACCGGCCCTGACCCTTGACTTGACCAAGCTTCTGTATGGACAAACTTACAGTTGTTTCTTATTCCACAACTCCGCGTTAACTTAAATCTTTGTTAGTAGTTGTTGATGATCATTTGTCTGTCTGTTGTGACTTTTTGGGTTATTTTCTTACACTTGGCCAAGAATTAGGACTATATATATCTATATTACGCAATCTTTATGACAATTTATTTGATGAAGTACCAATTTTGTTTTTGATTTGTTCACCTGGCTTATGTCCAAGAGGAACAATTATCAGACAAGAGTCTAGTGAAGAGCTCCTCTGTCCTGAGTGACAGATCTCAAGTGCTGTTTGATTGTTCTACCCTTTTATATTACTTGTAGTTTTGTGCACAACAATCTAATATTTTATACTATTAAGAAATGAAATGCTTACAGCATACGAATAAAGCCTCGTAATTATCTTTTTCTTGTCATGGCAGATCGTATAAGCAAATCCTATTAGTCGTAAACATGGTAATGTTTACGTGGAATTGCCTTGATGTAGAGATAGAAAGCCCCACAAGCAATAACAGGCCCAACCCAAAACACCCAGTGGCTATTCCACAGATGACCCCCTCGGACAAGGGCTGGGCCAAGACACCTTGCCGGATTCATCCCGACCCCAGCATACCCTTTGCTGGCTGTAACCGTTGTTGAGATGAAGACAAGCAGGCCAACCACGAGCCCGATGATTGAGCAAACGCTGACTCGGCCTAAGGCTTCAGCTTGTTGACGGTCAAAAGCCATCCATATTGATGAGAATAGGAACATAAATGTACAAAAGATCTCGAGCCAGAGAGCCTGGCTTGTGCCTAGTCCAATTTCAATAGGCCCATTTGGACCTGGTGCGATAATGTTGATTGTACAGCCTCCCAGTGAAAATGTCTGCTCAATGGTGCTGCTTACGACAGCTTTCAGGGCCAGTGCACCGAGTATGGCTCCTACGCATTGGGCCAAGATATATACGGTGGCTCGTGATAGAGAGATCAAGCCCGTTAACACTGCGGCTATAGTGATAACAGGGTTGATATGGCCACCAGAAATTGGAGATGTGGCCAGGAGGAGAATTGCAACAGTTATGGAGATGAGGGTGGCCATAATAAGGTTAGGTGTCTTGGTCTCAGTCTCATAGGAGGAGATGACTATGGTGTCCATAGCAAAGACAAGGACAGCTGTGCCAAGCAGCTCCGCTACAGATGCTCTCCATGTCTAATAGACCATACATAGAAACTATTCATTAGATACTAGATCAGTGTCACGGAAATAATAACTATTCATTAGTTACTTGAGAAATTTATGGTTGCAACTAACTAGTAGTTACGAGGCTTCTGACATTAGTTTACGTGTACTTCTTGATTGATTATTTCTTTTTTTTTTTTAAATTCGAGAAAGTAAGCAAACATCACTGTGATGCTCGTGATCAGAGCCTTTCTTTTCAAATCTTTCTGATAATCTGATAGCATTTTCAGGAATGTTGGTGTTGACTTAAGAATAAAGTTTATGCAGTTTGCAAGTTTCTCCTCAGGTGAAGGTCTTAACTTGAAACTTTTTTAATTTGCGAACAAATTGTTGTTAGATGCCAAGAAATAGAGTAATGCTCAAAGTTTTTGTGATGACAAGAATGCACTAACACTGAAAGAAACAAGCTCATCCAACCCCAATAGCCTACTCGGAGTAACGGGGTTTTGCTTGCTTCCTCTGTTGTTAAGTAGCGGCTCGGGCCTGCAAAGAAGAAATCAACATGTAGCAACTAGCAGTAGGGTAATGAAACTAAAAGAAAAATGAATCAAGTCTCTGCTCTTACGTGGAAGCAAAAGGTTGGACTTTGCTCTGTCCTCCATACCCACTCTCTTCGTCCTGAACAGCCACTAAGCTAGGTTCCATCTTGTCTATGGCTTTCTTGGCTAATCAATGGATGCATACTGACAATTTTATAGGGTCAAGACTGAAATGAAATTAAATTCCTGGAGTTGGCAGGTTGACATATGGTAGATAAAGTAAAGCTCACGGTCCATCGCTTTTAAGTTCAACTGCACACCTTATCTAAACCAACATTATCGGCTACTACGGAGCCCTGCATTTATTAACTCCACTTGCTCCAATAATGTCTCCAGTATATCTAAGTTCTACTCTTTTTCTGCTTCATAAAATAACACAAAGTAGTCCTTGCCTTCCAACCAAAAGTTTATGACCGTGATTTGAAAATGAAACAAATTTCAATGCACGTGCTAATCTGTAGCTGTATTCACTAAAATCTATGACAGATAATTATTGATTGTAACAGCGTGATTTCTCCTAGCTGAGGCTGCAAAAAGAAAAGGGAAAGTACATTATGATATGTTGATTACAGATCAAAAGTCAAAATCATATTAAATGAATGAAAATATACGCGATCTAGACGGTTGGACTTTTCTTTGGTTGCTGGCCACAACCACTAAGCTGCCATTGAATAAATACGAGATGCATCATACCCAAGGTCGAAAGTAGGACATGCACACTATATTTCCATGTCTTAAATTAACATTGGAATCGCCTTTAACTAGCAGTTTAGCTGACAACTTTAGCTTCCATGGTTTTGCATAGCCTCACCTGATGTTATCCGAAGTTGAGAATTTGGTGGTAACTCTTATGATTGACCCTATAGTTGATGTCTTTGCTTTATTTAAGAAATCTTGGAAATAACGATCAAATGTTATGTCTGTCTTTCCCAGAAAGATAAATATAAATAATTGGCAGAGAAGTCGTACCAGTTAGTAGTTTCACTCTGTATACTTCCTCATTCCTAGGCCCAACGATGTTTATTGGATTTCTGCTGTTGTTTAAACATGTTTTAGCTCTACTGAGTCTGAGACGGTTCACTGTTACAAGGGTCATTACTTGGCTCTTAAAGTATCAACTGTACGGCTTGGACTGTTATTAACTTGGAAATTCTAATAACAAAAGCATACATCAACACGGCCTGCATGTGCAATATTGATCTCCCTATTTTATGGAAGTGATCGACCATCTTGATAATAAGTTGTTAACTTTTATCTTCTAGAAGCGCAATTACAATTTGCCCCGTTCCACTCTTCTCGAAAAGAAAGTATGAAAAGAACCAGAACTGACCTCTGTTGCCTATTCTGTGACGTAAGTTGTTTGACTTAGTAGAACAGTTCATCAAAGTTGTTTGGCTACGGAATAATTCTTAGCTAAATACGTAAAAAAATGAGACCAAATCTTTTGTCCAATTTTATTTTATCTTATTCTGTTTTATGAAATCTCAATTATTTATTTTGTAAACCTCACGTGAGTCTTATGCGGGTCTCACATAAATAAATGACTGAAATTTATTGGACACAATAAGATACCATAATATTGGACAGAAAATCTGAACTCTAAAAAAACGGCGTCTATAATTTCTAGCTACTTTTCTATTTCATCATCTCAAAACATCACCAAATTCTCATTGTCCAACATTATTGATCACGATTTTTAATAGCTAAATACTATTAGCTACGTTCTCATAATCATAATCAAAAGTTTTTAGTTATATTTTTATACACATAGCTAAATATTCTTAGCAACCTCTTTTGGAACATAGCTAAATTTTTTTAAAACATAGCTAAAAATATTTGATTATAATTTTAGAAACGTAGATTAAAAAATTTTGGCTTCGTTTCCAAAAACATAAAACGTAGCTAAATGCTTTTAGTTAAGTTTTATGATACATTGCCAAATATTTTTAGCCACATTTCAAAAATATAATCAAATATTTTTAGCTACGTTTTAATCAAATGTTATACAATGCTATGATAAATTATTTGTTACATTTTCAATTCATATTATTGAACGTTATATTTTGTATATAATGCATCGATATATTTTTATTGTAAATTTATTATACAAATAAATTATATAAAATATTATTAATTCAAAATAGGAAGCTTTGTATATAAAATGTAAAATATCATTAAATTATACCAACAAAAAGAATATTTTTTGGATACAAGATTTTAATTACAACTTTAACAATTCTTATAGATAAAAAAATAAATAAAGAGACCACTTTACAAATTATAAATACTTAGATTACAAAAAAAATAGAGCGCAACTCAAACGACTACCTATTATTGTCCATGTCAATGAAACTCTCTAAAAATATTATGAGTATTGAAACAGTATCTTCTAATTAAAGCAAACATCACATAACTTTACCATTCACGACATAATCACTCAGCAGTTGCATCTTTATCAATTCTATAATCTTAGAAAAAATATTAAATTTAAATTGTAATACAAACAGGAATTGAAAGAAAAAACATAAGAGATATAATTAATACCCTTGGCTTTTCTCTTTATTTCTATCATAATCCGGATCAAGGAATTATGTAATATGTGTATTTGAGGTCATGGTAATCCTTATTGATTTAGTGACATGTTAGGATTTATTGTTAAGTCAAAATGACTCTACATTCAATGATTTTGATGAAGACCAAATAATAATGAAAGAAGAAAGTAAGAAGGAAGGCGCAAATCAAAAGTGAAACGGAAGGCGCAAACTAAAAGTGAGACGGAAGTCGCAAAACAAAAGTGGACAGAAGCGCAAGTTAAAAAAAACAAACGGAAGGAAGTGCGACAAAAGAATCGATACCATGTCAGATGACTAATCAGCTTGAGTTAATTACAGAACTCAACTAAATAACTGATTCTTTAAAGATCAAGAAACAAGAAGAAAGAAGCAGTTATCAAAAAGCGGTTGAAGATGAAGAATATAAATAAAGGTCGGAGTCGAAGCTTAGCGATTTATGAAATTAGAGATTTTCGAGAGAAAAAGCTAGAAATCTTACTATGCGAAAAATTAAGCGATCATTATTTGTAACAAAAGCTCAAAAACTCTTTCAATTGAAAGAAGAAAAGCAGATAGCCTGAAGAGGTTAAGTGTGAAAGAATACTTGTTATAAGAGACCTGAAGAGGCTCGAAGTTAAAGAATACTTGTTATAAGAGACCTGCAGAGGCTCGAAGTTAAAGAATACTTGTAACTTTGCGAAGTATAGTGAAATCTCAGAAGGATCTCTAAGGACTGGAAGTAGCTTACGGTTTGGGGTGAACCAGTATAAATCTGCGTGTCAACTCTCTCAACTCTTAACTATTACTCTTATTATTTCAAACAATTACTTAGAGAACATACTACAATATTTCATAATACTGATTTGCAATAGTTTTGAAGTAAAGCAAGTTTTCAAGAGGTTTTTCAAAAAGGGGATTATCGAAAAAGAATACACAATTCAACCCCCCTTCTTGTGCATTTACATACCAAGCATTAACTCTGTATTAACGTGTGATTTACTTCAATTGGTATCAGAGCTTGGTGTCCAAGAATCACTGTAACAAAGTGTGGATCAAGATTCATGGCAGAATCACACATTTACATAGCTGAAGGTGCCTCAGTCACTAGACCTCCTGCATTCAATGGAGAAGACTATCATTACTGGAAAGATAAAATGCGGCTGTTTATCGAATCTACTCATATTGACCTTTGGGACATAATAGAAAATGGACCATACACACCGATTGATGAAGAAGGAAATCTTATTCCACGAATTAGATGGTCTGTAGATCAAAAGGCGAGATTTCAACTAAACTCGAAGGCTATGTTCTTTTTAAGTTATGTCTTAAGCAGAAGTGAGTACGATAAAGTCCACGGATGCGATACTGCGAAGGAAATGTGGGATACGTCATCCATCGCACATGAAGGTACAAATCAAGTTAAGGAGTCCAAGATAAGCATTCTTGCACATCAATACGAGCTGTTCAAGATGAAGGACGAAGAATCTATTGATCAGATGTTTGGAAGATTTCAAATAATCATCAATGGACTTAAAGCTCTC
The DNA here is from genome assembly GCA_025531955.1 of Erythroxylum orinocense. Classification (NCBI taxonomy): domain Eukaryota; kingdom Viridiplantae; phylum Streptophyta; class Magnoliopsida; order Malpighiales; family Erythroxylaceae; genus Erythroxylum; species Erythroxylum orinocense. The sequence goes on from JANZLX010000213.1 coordinate 36,549,108, forward strand.
GGAAGAACTTACGACAATCAAGATCATGTTCAAAAGGTCTTAAGAAGCCTACCGAAGAGATGGAGACCAAAAGTCACAGTTGTACAAGAAGCCAAGGATTTGAGCGTGCTAAAGCTTGATGAACTGCTTGGATCCTTGAAGACACATGAAGTTGAGCTCGATGCTAAAGATAAGCCTAGACGGGATAAATCAATAGCATTGAAGGCCAGACAGAAGAGTCACAAGATTCATAGGAAGAAGAATTCATCGTCAAAAGCATTAAAGATTGAAGAATCCAAGAATGACGATTTCAGTGAATCAGATCATGATTTGAGCGATGAAGATGATATGTTATCCTTTATCTCGAGGAAGATCAGACGCCTGTGGAAGAAAAAGACTAAAGGAAATAAAGAGTCCTCCTTCAGGAAGAATAGCAAAGTTGATAGGAAGAATGAGAAGACATCCGTCATATGCTATGAGTGTAATAAACCGGGACATTACAAGTCAGAGTGTCCATTGCTAAAAAGAAAGCTGAAGAAGAGTAGAGATGGAAAGAAAAGCATGATGGCAGCCTGAGAAAATTTAGATTCATCCAAATCAGATACTGACTCAGAAGCGTCAGTAGAAGCAAACATTTACCTAGTAGCCGAGGAAGATAGTGATAAGGAGGTAAATTCAAAAGTTAGTGAATTACAAGATGCATACTCAGAACTATTAGAAGATTCTCATGCAATTTTAAAACAGTACAAACTATTAAAGAAAAAGTATGTAGAAAGTCTAAAAATACACAAGAGTTAGAAAGAGAGAACATCTGCTTTAAGAGCAAGTAGACAAGATAAAGAAAAAGGGAGTTGTAGATAGATCTGAAGAGATCAATCAGCTAAAGTTAAGGATTAACAACCTTTCAGTTGATCTAGCAACTTTTACTGAGAGTAAAAAGAAAATGAGCGACATGTTAGGGCAGTGTAGACACCCTAGTGATAAAAATAGTTTAGGGTTTACAAGAAACCATAATCAGTAGAAAAGGAATTCGGTTCCTAAGAAAAGGAAATTTCATCAATCATATTATTATCAGAAATTTCATCAGTTGCATCGTCATAATACCATGAAATATGCTAGTACTAACCCCAAAGGACTCAAGAAAATCTGGGTACCTAAAAGATAGATAATATCTCCTGCAGATGCCTTTCCTTGGAAGAAGTAGCAAACACCATTGGTACTTGGACAGTGGATGCTCGCGACACATGACGGGAAGGAGATCTATATTCCTAGATCTTCAGTATAAGAAGGGAGGATCAGTAACCTTTGGAGACAATCAGCAGGGCAAGATCATTGGAATCGGTAAAGATTCCTTTGCATGTATTGATAATGTGCTGCTAGTTGATGGTCTAAAATACAATTTGATTAGTGTCAGTCAATTATGTGATTCTGGTTTTGAAGTGTCTTTGAATCAAAATTCTTGTGAAGTCAAAAACAAGGATGGGTCCATATTCTTTTCTGCCAAAAGACGAAATAATCTTTACAAAATCAATTTAGAAGATTTTCAAAATCAAAATATTTCTTGTTTTATAT
>JANZLX010000213.1:36555368-36585084 GCA_025531955.1 Erythroxylum orinocense
CTTCCTCTTTTTCGTTGCATTATACACATTGAAGATAAACATAAAGTTAATAATACTTGATGAATAACAACACATTTATTACACAACTAAAATTGTCGCCTTAACAATTTCAGGTTGGCTTGGAGGTTGATTCTTATTTTTGCATCCTTATATTATGGCCAATTTCATGGCAATGATGGCATCTCATAATTACTCCAACCTTGGTCAATTTGTTGGGATTGCGAGGTTCTTCAGTGTAATCCCTTTTTCTTGCCTTTTTCTGTCTTCTAGGCATCTTCTTAATTGGTGGAGGTAACATTGGCTGAAGATTTTCAATCTTTAGCCAAGACTTAGGACCATTAATGGGTTTCGTAGCAAATTGGTACGTCTTCAAAGAAGAATCAAGCTTATAACATTGATTCACTTAAGCATCGATATCCTCCCTCTGATAAGATATACAAGCCACTGTATGTTTATATGGAATCCCGGTTAAAGTCTACATTGACAAGTTTGTACTTGCAAGTCAATGATGTATTTGTTCGCAAAGATACTGACTTCAAATTTTAAATTCCTATTTGTCCTGAGCATACAATGTTTTGCATCCCATTGTGCTACCTCTATTTCCTTCCTTACTCTAAGACAAATCTCTTATGGGCAGTTTATCATCATATCCCATTTTTCATGTATCCGAGTCATTAAAGAAACTCGAATTCCTTCTAACATACTGATCAAGCTTTTGTATGAACTTCACAAATGAATCCATTAAACGTCTCTGAAATATTGTTATGTACTATTTCACACTTCGATTTTACGCTCACAAAGGCCTTCACAAATGTCTCCGGATTCCTACTTTTAAAATCCTTATAAGCCTTCACTGACAAACTCTTCAACTCCTCCATTACATCCTCAAAATCAACTTGCGTTATGCAATTCACTGCTTTCTAAAATAAAGTCCTCTACATATGCCTTGTATGAACACTAGACTAGTTTGTATACATATAACGGGCATATTTTCTAGTTCATCTTCTGGAAACAAGTTCTTTAATGCTTCCACTAAACCGTGTAAAACAAATGGTTACATAAATTAATTAAGTGTTGATCACATAAACAAATGAACATAGGATATATGGAAATTTAAAGTTTACCTTCTACTGATCACTTACGAAAGTCCATGAATTTCCACTTATGTGGAGATCTTCTTCAAGAATGCTAAAAAACCAATTCCATGCTTGGTAGTTTTCTCCCTCAACTACAGCCTAAAATATAGGAAACATCTGATTGTTTCTGTCACGACCAATAACAAATAATAATACACCGCTAAGGAAAGTATTCAGAAAACATCCACTAACCTAATAATCTTCCTGCATCCACCAAGAAAACCATACTTCAAAGTATTAAACCCACATAAAATATTTTCAACATTAGTCTCCTAACTTGGTCATCAAAATCACATTCAATAATAAACTTTCCATCTTTGTCACCTTGCATTAACTCATGCCCATAAGACCATAACTTCGCATAATGACCTTCTGTTAATCCCTGAAGCATAGTAATTGCTTCCCACTTAGCCTTATAACATTGAATTTTGGTGACCTTTAGTGCATATTTTGATTGAAGATCATCCATCATTTCACTAATAGGCTAATTGGGGTTCCTTATAAACTTGTGTATGAACTCATTCGCGATCCATTTCCAGCTAGCTTGCTTATTCCTCTACACTTTACTTCAGGTATAAGTGTTTTCGACTCTCTTCACAACAAATATTTTCTTATTTCCAATCCAACTGGCATACACCCGAAAAGGAAAATGTGCATCATAAACTGCTTCCATTCGTACACCAGATCTCACTATTGAAACTTTATATCCATTTGTAATTATATATTTCCTTATAGCTTTCCTCAACTGCTTCTCGTCCTAGAATTTCATTCTAATTTCAAACTTAAAATTTTTCATTTCAACTTTTGGATTAAAACTAATGTATTTCTTCTTTGGTATCGATGCTTCATCATCACTATGAATTGGTGATTGAATTTCATCATCACTGTCATCATAATCACTATTTGTACAATGCGAACTTACTTATGCTCTTCCAGTATCATTTGAATGATCACCATCTTCATTGAAATTGTTTTCACTTCTACTGACACCATCGACAACATTGTCAAATTCAAACCCACTTTGTGAAATCTTTGCACACCTCCTCTCATTTGTTCTAACATTAACATATTCTTCATCATCAGTTCCAAAGAACTCCTCATCAACTAATCATGAATCATTATCCTGCATAATGTGAAGTCTTGTATGGGGCCTGCGTGAGTCCCGCAAAATAAATAACTGAAATTTTATAAGACAGTGTAATATTAGACAGAAGATTTGGACTCTAAATATAAGAATAAACGTTTAGCTCTAGGCAGACCGATAATGCCAGTAATTTAGTTACACAGATAGGAATAACAGGATGTTACATTTGGCAAGTGCCTATCAATCACGTCTACTTCAGTCACTCTGGATGATGTCCTTTCTTAGTAATAACCAGTTGACAAAATTGCTCTTTTGACATAGTGAGGTCGAAAAGCAAACCAGATTGTAAAGAGACATAGAATGTGGCCTGCTGATCGAGTTCAGGATATGTCACCTACACTGTTCAAAACATATTCTTAACACAATTAAAACCTATATGTTCTTGGTTGAAGACGGCTGTCGGAATTTTGACCATGCGAATATTATGGGGCTGGAGGTAACATGTTAACTGTCTTTTGCAGGTTTACTAGGAAATGATAACTGAATAAGACATTGGTATTACCCAAAAACTTGGCGTGATGTAACATTGTAAGCATTCTGAATAATCTCGAGATTTGACTCAGGGATTTGTTTCGTTTGCGGTTGTATGGACAAGCCAACTTGATATAACCGATGAAAATTCTTGTTTGTTGACAGCTTTGCTGGAGTTCATCTTCGAATTCAGTTGGTAACTGAACATTGTAGTTCAAGAACACGTGAAGATGGTACCAAAGCATTTTCTCCTTGTTACTAGAGTTCAAGCTCGAACCGTTTCTTTTGTCTCATTTAATTATAAAATCCTTAGTCAATATCATTCCAGCAATCTCCAAGAAAAATGAAACTATCCTTATCATGTGTTCTGCTCTCTGCACCAACCTTGACATTATTAATTTCACTCTGCACTTTTACAAGCAAAGACCTAATCCTTCTTTGCTTCTTTTTTTCTTTTGGGCAGGAAAACTTTGTTATATATTTTTGGCTGATTATGCAATTTTTGTGTGGTTTGCAGATTGCTATGACCCTTTGGATCCTAATGGGAACATCACAGTTACTTTTGACATCCATGATTGGACAACTGATGGATATGTGGTGGGTGAAAACATATTTACCTAAAATAGGAGTGTTTAGCATATTCTTAAAAGCTGGATACAGCAACAATGGACTAGATTAATTTGATTCAAATAGTAATTTCCTTGGTGCAGAAGTAGAGTACTCAAGTATTTCAATCGTGTTTTCCACTTCTTTCTCTTTCACAATACGATTATTGCGTGCCTTTGTTCTTCACGACTTTGTTATTGATAGCATTGCTTGTATTCAGTAATTCCAGTGTTGAAAGGAAGCTGTCATAGTAGCTGCTCTAGGACATATAAAATGACAAGAATAGGAACTAAGAGTACAGGGTTGCAAGTCCATGTTCAAGATTAATATACTAGTTCTCTTTGATTTGTCATGTTGGCCTAATGGCAGGAACTCATTGAAGTATTTACTTAGCTGTTACTGCCAATCTTGACATTGCAAATGATTTCTCCCCCTAACAAGTTCATTTCATACCTTGACACCCCATGAATTACCAGAAGTAGTAGTAGTACGTGGCTCTTAAATTGGATAGCAGAAGTAAGAATCAGCCTATAAGCTAAATTATATGTTTCCTGAGTGGAAGCTAACATCCTGGGATGGATCTTCTTGCAGGCAAGGGTTACTATCCAAAACTACTATCAGTATCGGCACATTGAGAGCCCGGGTTGGAACTTGGGGTGGGCATGGACAAAGGGCGAGGTTATCTGGTCAATGTCTGGTGCATTTGCCACTGTTCAAGGGGATTGTTCAAACTTCAAGTACCAAATCCCACATTCTTGTATGCCAAACCCTGTCATTGCTGATCTCATGCCATATGCCTCCCCTCAAAACATGTCAGAACACTGCTGTCGCGGTGGCCTGATCTCTGGCAATGCTACTGATCCTTCAAGATCATACTCCATCTTCGAAATGACTGTTGGAAACTTGGGGGCCAATTCTACAGTTTATCCACCTGTAAATCTTACCTTACTGGCACCAGGTCCTGGTTACACTTGTAGCCAGGTTGAGAATACAGATCCCACCAAGTCTTCAGATATAGGCGGCAGAAGACAAATCCAGGTTTTCAGTAAGTATCTTTACTCCAGATTTATAACCCTTCACTTGAGCATTTCGTGTCTCCTTTACTTGACACACAAATTCCACTGTTACAGATTGAGAATAAGAACTTATCAGTAAGTTATATCTCTTCTTCACAATCTAATTTCCTGCATTATATTGCTTTCAGAAACTTGGAAATCGACATGCACTTACTCTAGCTTTTTGGCAAATGAGACTCCTACTTGTTGTGTTTCACTCTCAACATTCTATAATTCCAAGGTCACATCATGTCCTAAGTGCAGCTGTGGATGCAAAGGACCAGACCAAGACTCAAAACAATGCATAAGGTTTGTTTCTATAAATGTCTGTGTGTCTACCATTAAAGCTTGAGGCTAAAACGCCTGGTGGTTGGGAGATATTTGGCCTATATGTCAATCATTGTACTCGACTTTGGAAGTTAAAAGTAGATGCTTATTCTCATTCATCACGTCTCTGGTACATCAGGGACGGGAAACAGTCAGAAATAGTGCAATGCAGTGATCATATGTGCCCAGTTAGAGTGCACTGGCATGTGAAGACCAATTATGTGGATCACTGGAGGGTGAAAGTGACAATCTCCAACTACAACTACGTCAAAAACTACTCAGACTGGAATTTACTGATACAGCATCCTGGTTTCAGGCAGAACACAACAGTATATAGCTTTAATAGTACATCGCTTCCCACCGCTGGCTATTCAGGTATTCTTCTGATGATTTTGATCAAGGCACAGAATGCTGAAATTAACAAAACTTTTGATCGTATCGTCATAGGCCTTTCTATATTAGACTTGCCCACTGCTATGATAATTCGAAGTAACTATGCATTGTAGATCCACTTAGGGTAACATATTAGCATTGAACTTTCTGCAGACGACGTTGCTCTCTTCTGGGGATTACCATACGTTAATAACGAATTGTTACAAGTTATTGATGACGAAGCTGGATCAGTCAAGACCGATATAATAATAGAAAAGGATTTAAGCATATTCACCTTAACTAATGGATGGGCTATGCCAAGAAAAATATATTTTAGTGGAGAAGAGTGCGCAATGCCTCTCCCAGACACATTTCCTGCACTCCCAAATGGCAGCTCCAGCATAAGACCTCCTCATTACCTTTTCCTCCTCCTGCTATTCTACTTAATCTTTCAGACACTGCTCACCAGGCTTGACGTATAGCTTGAATATATTCCTGTCATCCAGCAAAAAACTTGCGGCCAAACCATTGTAGCTTTTCATTAGGTACCATTTCCTATCGAAAATTTGTGAGGTATTTGGTGAAGAAATGCTGGAAAAGCTCACAGTTATTTCAAGATATTTTTTCATAATCAGGTGACTTTCCAGAATATTCATTTAAATATATAACTTTGGCTTCTTCTTTCATTTCTGGGATTTGGTCCCAAGCTACATACTTTTCATTTTCTGCTCGTGTAACTTCCCGTTTTGGTTGAACTACTAGTTTATTTTCCAGGCTACCAAGTTCCAAGTCACCTGCATTTTCCTTGTCCTGAAACAAAATTTCAGGCCAGTTTTGCTCCAAGCAGAGAGTCATCATAACATAACTGATGTTGTAAACCAAAAGTTCAATTTTCTTGTGCTGTACATTAAACAGATCAACGAGAACAATTATAAACATAAAAGAGAGGTGGAGTTTGGGATGCCAGAAGCATACATGCTTGGAATTAAATCATGCAAGCTGTTGTGTGGGAGTTCAGATCTTCTGTCCAATATTATAGTGTCTTATTGTATTCAATAAATCTCAGTCATTTATTTATGTGAGACCTGTATAGGACCCGCGTGGAGTCCGCAAAATAAATGACTGAGATTTTATAAGACAAAATAAGACAGAATAAAACTGAACAGAGGATTTGGACACATTGTGTGGTGTCCTCTATTAGACAATATGTCTGTGAGCAGTCTTGCCACACGAAATAATAGTACCAAGCTTCCATGTAACCGCACCAAACACTTCAAAGATTTCCTCTAGGTATCCGTTGGGGAATTTGTCTTAATCCATGGTGAAATAGGATTCTGAGCCACTTAGCCCCTTAAAGCCAAGGAGCCACTTTATAATAGGAAAAGAAGAAAGGATAATAAATTATAAACAGTTAAATTTTTTTATCTTTATTTTTTAAAAATTTTCAATTAAATATTTAATTCTTTAAAAAATTAGATAACTGAGTTAAAAAAATTTTTCTTTACTAGTATTTAATTGCTGTGACTAATACAAAAATATAAAAATTGAGAGAAGTTATACGCTAGCATTTATGGTGATGATATTTTCATACCTTGTAGAAATCGTGGTCTAGAACACCATTCATCTCAACGTGAACATGTTTTTACTTTATCTACGTCATAAATGCTTTCATGTTTGCCGCATGTAGCATAAAAAGGAACGTCACCCTACAGGGGATTGAGTTTAAATTTTCTGTCCAATATTATGGTGTTTTATTGTGTCCAATAAATCTTAGCTGTTTATTTATGTAAGACCCATATGGGACCCACGCAAGGTCAAAATAAATGGTTAAAATTTCATGAGACAATAAGACAGAGTAAAACTAGACAAAAGATCTAGTCTCTAGGAGATTAGGTTTTAAAATATCTTTACCAGTCGTTTCTTACAAACTTGAAACTTGAAATTTGACTCGAGCTTCAGAGCTAATTACTCCCTCTGATTCATAATAACTGTCGTTTTAGAGGGATTTTAATTATTCAAAATAAGTGTCGTTTGTGACTTTTTATGCATATTTATAATTTTACTTCCAAAATTACCATTTAATTTCTCTCACATCTTAATTATACAGATTACATAGATTATATTTTTAAGGCACTTTAACTTGAAATTAATAAGGGTATATCAGATATTTCATTAACTTTCTTAATAAACGTACATTCCTCTTAAACGACTCTTATTATAAATCAGAGGGAGTATATTAGTAAAGAAATCCAAACACCTTCATGAAGTCCTACAAATGAAGTGTATAAAACTTGACGTGGGTCGCAAGGCCCATTGACAAGTTAGCCGAGGCCCGTGTCAGGTATGTAATCGTTATCAAGAAAATAGTACGCCGAGAACAGATAACCTGCTTTTACTATTATTATGCGTAATAGAGCATTTATTTATTTAATAAATAGTACTTATAAATAAATGTTTATAAAATAGGGTAGATATTGAGTAACAAAAACAGACTCCCAACTCAATAGTAAAGTATTGCTTTCGGATAGCAAGAGTTACCGGTTCAAATCTAATAATAAGTAGAATTTATTGGATATCATAATTAATTATATCTAATAAGCTTTTTTACCCTTATATTTATTGAAAAATTAAAGGGGTTAATAATTTCGAAGACTATAAATCACACAAACGCAAAATAATAAAAATACCAAAATTTGGTAACGTAGAGCCCTCATTCAGATTAATTATTTTCACTGTAGTTCAACAAAATTACACAAGATTAATCTAATCCCGTACCACTCAATCTATGTAACTAACCTACAATCTAGCTATCCGTGAAAGATCTTCACATCCAATAATACAACCGACTCGTGTTAACTTCGTCAAAAGATTTTTCTAACTATTTCTATTCAAAAATAAAAACAAATAAAACAAAAATGTAATAATTTTATATCTGAAATTCTTCGCCAAAAAATCAAGTTAGCTGCACCAACAATATACGCACCCAAATGTGACAAAGTTTTCTTTATATTATAATCATCAATCAACTTCAATGGCTCAGCAAAATCAGCAACTAACGCATAACACCTGAATTGCTTGTTAAAGATAGAAACAATAAAAAAGAGCTACCACAAGACACCCACGCAATCAGCTCAAGAGAGGATAAAGAAAACAGAGCAGCAGCCAATCTCCATCAACAATTACATGTTTTATCTCTAAAAACCCCAGAACAGTGCGCAGCCAAGGTGAACTTCACTTGAGGTGCACGTGACACTTCCAATCACATTAACACCCGCACACTCTCTAGGTTTTGATAGACTCCTGTTCAAACATGGACTCTCAAGATTCATTCCAGCAAAAACTCTGCTTATGTGGTCCCATTCCATGCAACATTCAATACCAAAATGCAAATTCAATATCTCAATTCCAAAAACACAATCTCTGATACGCAATTTACGATTAAAGCAAATCTTTAAGATTTACGATAATTTTCATGTTTAATAAAAATGTCAAAAACAAAGATAGGATATGTTTAGAATAAATCTTAACATTTATTTTATCCTATTGATTTCTTGATTTTTAATGACGAGACGACGATAGTGCTCAAACAATTAAAACATCTCAATCATCTAAAAAATAGTTGAGCAGATGTTTACCGAACAATTGCATGATATGAAACACGAATTCTCCCAGGTTGATCACACCTCCACGTATTCGCATTACCATGTTTTCAAATATGTCATGTCACCAAAATCAAGTCACAAGTAAAGGATTCTAAATCTACATGTAAAACACATTCTTACAAACCTGAAATTATGTATACTTTGCACTCACAGTTTTCAATAAAATACAATTTAAATTCTAATATTTTGAAATACTCAAATTAAATTCTAATATTTTTAAAACAAACTCTAAATAGATAAACAATTTTGATGAAATTTATTTATGTTAGTTAAAAACATTTTTATGCATTTTTTAAATAAAAAAAGTACCCCACAATTACATACTTATCTTTTTGATTAATTAAAAAATAATTGTATAGTTATATGACAGTTATACATGCTAGACAATTGGTCTGACGTAGTACTACGTGACAATGAGCTCATATTTATATATTTTATACAATATACCTCACTTGATAAAAATAATAATCATGTTCTAATATCGATCAACTTCTAGTAAGTAATAGTACGTTGTCAAAACAGTGGGACCCATAAAACAATGGTTGGCCTCTCCAGTCTCTAGACGTCTCCATTAAGGTTCTGCTCTAATCACAAAAAGTCTTCTTTGGTCTTCGATTGGTCGAACGCCGAACACAACACAATCTTTTTCACTTTTGATGAAAATTAACATTTCAACTCCTATCCACAAACTAACAAACTAAACTAAACTAAACATTCAAATAGAGAGAGAACGAGTCAAGTGATCGGCTATGGCTCCTCGTGGTCACGGCGTGAAGGTGGACGCTGCGGAGGAAGCCATGGTTGTTGAAGAACGCCGTCCAATTTCTTCTGTTCTCATCATTATCGGTATTTTTCTATTCAGTTTCTGTCTTTCTCTGAGCTTTTGTATAATTCTCTTGGAACTTTTTTATCGAGTGCTTTATGTGATGGTGAGTAACAGCAATGCAAACGGAAGCTGTCCCTGTAGTGAACAAGTTGGAGCTCAAAGAGGACAATGATTCTGTGTAACTTTCATTTCTTGAAAACTTTGTTGTGTTGTTTGTTTTTCGATTTTGATGAAGATCTTTTTACTGTGTGTGTGGCTTTCATGTTTTGATCAGTAATGATATTTTCTCTGTTTCATTTTGGTTTAGGATTTAGGAGATATCTATTGTTTTTTTTTTGTAGTTTATTTCAATAATTAGAAGAAAATAACTCTTTACTGCTTTAATTGGTCAGTTAGAGATTTGTGTGGTATTATCCGTCTTCTTTTTTTCCTTTATTTTCGGCTTATTAATGGGGTGTGTGTATTTGTCCTGGTCTTTTGCTTTATAGTGTTTATTGGAAAAAGTTAGGTTCTTGAGATATAGGGATTGATGCTGAGCGGTACAGTTTGTGAATGTTGGTGGTGTTAACATGAGTTGCATATTTGGAGTTTGTGGCCATAAGATATGCCTAAGCATGGTGGTGCAGGTTTCCGAGTGGGGTTCCTTGGGTCCGATACCATGGTACCTATAAAGAGCTTCAGATTAATCTAGTCTGGCCCGGAAAAGATCCCACTTTGGGTAATTTTTTGGATTTTGCCAGCTTCCTGTTTAAGAATGATTTTTCAACCACTCTTCTGATGCATTCTGCTGATATACTTCCCAGTTTCTAGTACAGTTCATAGGTTCTCATTACTTGCTTTATTGGAAGAGGTTACTCTTTTATTCTTGGTTCCCAGTGGTGCTATCTTGCAATCTTTCTTCAGATTATCTTCTTTTCAGGGGTTGACAGTGTTGGCACCGTTTCTGCATCTCTTGTGACTTATGCTGCTATCCAAGCACTAAGGCCAGATTTAATTATCAATGCTGGCACCGCTGGTGGCTTTAAGGTGCATTCTTCTTCGTTATTATTTTATTTCTTTGTGCTTATATACAGTTGATCGCGTGTTTTCATCAATCTTTCCAAATTTATAGTGTGCCAGTTGGCAAGTGGATCAACTTTTCTTAGTTGTTCCAAGGTCTATTCCTCTGATGTACCTTGTTAACTCTCTCTTCTGCGTTTATTTTTTGAACAGTTACTTGTAGTGAAATGAGTTCATCCTCCTTTTAATAAAGGAATTAAGTTGTAGGGTTAGTGATATCTTCAGCGTAATACTGCATTTCATTTTGCTCTCATACTAATATTGAGACACTTACAGGCCAAAGGTTCATCCATTGGTGATGTTTATCTTGTGTCTCATGTTGCTTTTCATGACAGAAGAGTCCCTATCCCGGTAAGTATTGCTTACTTTCGATAGTTGCTTCCTATTATGGTAATGAGGCAAGGGCAGTTTAGCCATTGTTTTCTACTTCTGATCCACAGAGATTGGTTGCCTTGAAGTGTGCCCAAAACTTGGCAACCAAGTCATCTGCTTGTTTTTTTCGCTTCTTTTACCAAAAAAAAAAAAGATTTTAGAGCAATAAATCTGAAAACCCACATAACTTGGTTTTATATCTAGTTACTTTGAGCATAAATCTCAAGAAAAACTAGCAATAGGCATAAATACTCTAATTCATGAATGATGCTGGATTTATCAATGTCTTTTATCAGATTTTATTGGCATTCAGTGCATATTTAATCTGCTCCTTGACTTGTTTTAGGTTTTTGATCTTTATGGAGTTGGCTTGAGGCAAGCCTTGTCAACACCTAATTTATTGAAAGAGCTTAATCTAAAGGTTGCTGCTATCAAGTTCTTCTGGCTCAATACTTTTCAAAACTCACGGATGCCTTCAAAGGTTTAATACCATTATATATATATATATACGTATATATATTTCAGCTTGGGAACTTGTCCACTGGAGACTCGCTTGATATGTCCCCTCAGGATGAATCATCAATAATTGCAAATGATGCTACTGTTAAGGATATGGAGGTTAAGATTAATGCTCTTATATCGGCATCATTACTTTTACTATGTTTCTTAGACTTTGCACGATATACTAAGTCAGTTTGCTAGAAATTTTGGTTTCAGGGAGCAGCTGTTGCTTATGTAGCTGATCTCTTGAAAGTCCCTGTTGTATTTGTAAAGGCTGTGACTGATCTAATAGATGGTGACAAACCAGCTGCAGAGGAATTTTTGCAGAATTTGGCTGCAGTGACTGCAGCACTCGACCAGGCAGTTGCCCAAGTAGTTGATTTTATCAGTGGAAAGTGTCTGGCTGAACTTTGAAATGATTATTTGGAGACATATATGAGAAGTATCATGAGAACCAGCATAACATATTTGATTGTTACAAGAATTGTGATATTTAATGTAAAGCTTCTGTGGTAATTATTTGCAGTTGTTTGGGTTAAGCAGCGATGGAAACCTTACGATTGAACTGTCTGTTTTATTGCAAATTATGATAGTATCACACGTTTTGCTTAATCGTTTTTAACTGGCTGTTTTAATGATGAGATGAGTTGGGAACTTTTCATGCCACCGTAATAGGATCTGCTATGGTTCGCCCTTGTTATTTATAATATTGAGTTACATGAGCTGGCCCTTAGCCACATAAATCCGTGCAAACAATGCTCTTGAACTGTCTAGCCTTAGCCTTAACCTGGGAACGTTTGTTCAATAATATCCTGGAAAAGAATTAAAGCAGATCTAGGACGAAGATTCTGATTCTGTGTTAGAATAGAGATGTTGACGTCTGACTTAAGTCAAAACAATGTGTGCATAATATCTTGTCATCCTTACGTTCGAAATCAGGTTGTAGTAGTACTCTGTCCTTTTAATGTTGGAGACTTTCTTTATAATGTGCAGAATCAATAAGCCACCAATCGCCTACCAACATCTTTAAACATTTCCCCCATGGGAACCTTGCTTCTCAACTACACAGCCTTTACCATAATATAAGAATCGCCACGCATATGGTTCTTCAGATAAGAAATATATTTACTGTTACCCTACTTTTATCTTATTATTTCTTCTAAGACATGGCTTGCAGTTGTATATATGTGATCTTAGCTCTTCTGCATTTGCTTTACTACAAAGTGAAAGTATCCCAAGAATTATTATCACCTTATCTGTATTGTTAGACAAGCGTCAAGCATGGGCAGCGAAGAGACTGTACAGGGAGGTTTTGTAAAAATGGCCAACCCTGGCAAAGCTACAATTCTGGCCCTTGGCAAGGCGTTTCCTCACCAGCTCGTCATGCAAGAGTTTCTGGTTGATGGGTACTTCAAGAACACCAATTGCGATGATCCTGATCTTAGAAGGAAACTAACTCGACTCTGTAATATTCCCAACTTACTCATTTACTTTCATCCATTTAAATACATATGAATGTTAGATACTAGTTGTATACTGAGATTTTTTTCTCTGAATCATTAAACAGGCCAGACAACAACTGTCAAAACAAGGTATGTGGTTATGTCAGAAGAGATACTGAAACAGTATCCTGAACTTGCCACTGAAGGCCAACCGACTTTGAAGCAACGACTGGATATCTGTAATGATGCAGTAACACAGATGGCAATTGAAGCTTCACAAGTATGCATCAAGAACTGGGGCAGGCCTCTAACAGATATAACCCACTTAGTCTACGTCTCCTCAAGTGAAGCTAGGCTACCAGGTGGTGACCTTTATCTAGCAAGGGGTCTAGGGCTAAGCCCCCAAACTCGTCGTGTTATGCTTTACTTCATGGGCTGCTCTGGAGGTGTGGCTGGTCTTCGTGTTGCAAAGGATATTGCCGAGAACAATCCTGGAAGTAGAGTCTTGCTGGCTACTTCAGAAACTACCATTATTGGGTTCAAGCCACCCAGTGCGGATAGACCATATGATCTAGTTGGTGTGGCACTCTTTGGGGATGGTGCTGGAGCTATGATTATAGGCACAGAACCAGTTTCAGGCAGGGAAAAGCCTCTCTTCGAGCTTCACACAGCAATACAGAATTTCTTGCCAGAAACTCAGGGAACTATTGATGGCAGGCTCACAGAAGAGGGTATCAGCTTTAAGCTAGCAAGAGAGCTTCCTCAGATAATTGAAGATAACATTGAAGACTTTTGTCAGAAGTTGATGGGAGTTGCTGGCCTATATGAAAAAGATTATAACAAGATATTCTGGGCAGTCCATCCAGGAGGACCAGCAATCTTGAACCGGATAGAAAAGCGACTAGATTTGATGCCAGAGAGACTTAACGCTAGTAGACGAGCTCTTATGGACTATGGCAATGCCAGTAGCAACACCATTGTGTATGTTTTAGATTACATTATTGAAGAGAGCTTCAAGACCAAGGAGAATAACGAAGATACAGAGTGGGGGTTGATGCTGGCTTTTGGACCTGGGGTCACTTTGGAGGGAATTCTTGCCAGGAACCTCACTCTCTGAAAACCAAGTCTTTGTTTCTCTCCAATAACTCGGACTTTTTTAAGGTCATCGTAGCAAAACAAACTAGTACATTCTATGGCTGAAAATTTTGTTTACCACATGTCTGGTGGTAATCAGTTTCATACTAGACCAAGTAATGGTGATCACCACCAACCTTCAATTTGTTGAGTAAGCCGCTTGGTGCAAATGAGATTATCTGCTTAAAGCATAATATTGAACTTATTATTACTTACAGGCTAAAAAGAAGACTTTATGGCATTCACCAACAGGCTTTTGTGAGTTCGACCTTTACCAAAGTCGAGTCATCCATGTAAACTTCAGTGCAGGAAGCCGATACCCAGCAGCAATTGCACACTTAACAGCACATATTATTACCAAAAGAGTTTGTAGGAAAATTCTCTTAAGACCAGAAATTAAAGCAAGTTGTATATAATAATGGCTAATAAGTTATCTAGATAGATCCACCTTTGGTAAGGAGCCATCCGTAATCACCAGTAACAGAGACCACAAGTTTTGAGAAACTTGTCTACATTGTAAAGACAATATTAGCATTTGGATGAGATAAGTTATGTCAGGCCTCAAACTATAATCCAAGTACATCCACTAAAGTTTTCAATATCCCCAGCTCTACAAGCAACCCTCTTGTCATGACTGCAACAGAGAACTGAATCCGGCACAGAAAGAGAACTCAAGAACATTGTGTAAGATAATTTCATGGTAGCATTGCTCAGGAACCACACTAGAAGAGACTTCTGTGTTACACCACTCCAGAAGGTAGACGAAGAACAAGCTGTCCTCCAAACACACTGCAAAACCGACAATCACCGTAAGCTTTGACTGGTGATAAAAAACGTGTAAACTAGCTATCTTTGTGCCATTTGGGTGCGACATGATGTCCGCCAATAAACAAACCTTTTGACATAATAGTAACAGAAATCGGCTAGGATGAAAGTCTGAACAATTTCTGAGATGAGAACCATAGAAGGCCACAATCCATAGCCCAAAGCAACCAGCAAATGTCCACGGGTATCTAAAACCTGTTTAACAACATATAAACAGTGCATTCATAGAATGTTGTGACAGTAATCATTTTGTTCAACCATAAAATCAGGAAAATGCTTCGTGTCAGAAAGAGAAGCAAAATGCTGTATATAGATAATCTTATAATGGCATAACATCTGTTAAGAACACACAGAACCTAACCACTACTGGCAAAATCTTTGTAAATGTTCGCAACAATGACATAACTAGTGCTAAAACTTTTCAAAATTTTTAAATAAAATCCTAAAACTTTATATTTTATATCTTTTTGAGTCCTAAACCATGTATATTCATCTCAAAACAGTACTAAATATTCTGTAGAGACGGAAACCCCTTGCAACTTTTTAATCCAAAACTTTATTATTATGATTTTCATACGTAAGTTCTACAGATCTTCAACTCATGCTTTGGTGTAGGCTTAAGCTAAAGTTCTTTATTATATTAATCAGTTATGTTAGTAAGGAACTTATTCTATACATGCAATCTAGATATTCAAGAAAAATAGTTTGTATGTGTAAAACTTCCCTTAAGAACTCAATTTTAACCTTTTAAAACGTTTTATGACAACTGAAAAATAAAAAGAAAAAATGACGATTAAAAAATTGTAGGAAGTTTTAGGAGTTGCATTATGGGTATAACTAATTGTTTAATACATTGACGTCTGTGAAATATTGATTAATAAATGAAGCATGTCTGTGAAGAAAGTGGATTCACAACATGAATGCTTGTATACATCGTGTGTCATCAGTACACAACTCGTACAAGCAATTTGTTACACACAAACATAGAAACTATCACGCATAATCAGACATGATAGCGTAGCTAGCATGACAAGATAACAAAACAGAAGCATTAATAAAAGTACTAAACAGAAAAGGCTGTAACAATCTCATTGATAACTACTACTACTTTTTGTACCACAAATCCCTATTGTAGCAGGAATTTAAATGTAAAATCTACAAAGATGCTTAAATAAAAACAATGAAGATCCTATCTCAGCATTTTTCAGCAGTCAGACTTGCATGATAAAATTCAACTATGCCAGAAAACAAATGTAAACTCAAGTTAAATCAAAGATGTGGAGAAACAAGAACAAACCTGGAGAACCCAGTGAGCACAGCTCAAGAACCTTGCAACACCCAATGCAAATACATAATGAGCAGTGAATGGCTCAACAATCTGAAAGCACCCAAGGGAAAATTAGTTCCAATATTCAACAAGTTCCTGAACTGGTGTATCTTCCATTATGTGAGATCATACCTTTGTATTCTGCATAACCCGCAACTGAGGTAGTACAGAAACAGCTTCCAGGTAGACACAGAATGCCCATGAGATCCTGTTCAATAGGTTATGAGAAGTTGATGGGTGAATCAATAAAGCCAAAACGGCACAAGGTACCACCTACAAATAAAACAGTAAGTATATGGTCAGAGACATGAAGATTAAAGTAATGGCCCTCCATAACAGATAAACCATAGATCCTATGATTGGCATTAATAAGACCACAGTACTGATAATAGACTAGGAAAAACTTGAACAACCTAAACAACCAGAGTAATAGGATGACATAAATAAGCCATGAATAGTAAAAACAAAGGATAAAAGGGCCTGCTACGATGGAAGAAATCTACTTTGAAAATCATGGTCGGACAAATTGTAACCTTTATCATCACAACACTCATATTCTAACAATAAAATGGGCAGCCTGATTTCCATCCTATAACCAAAGCATTTGTCAGGACCAAAATGCAAACCAAAACTGGCAAAATCAATTTCGAGAGAAATTTCCAACACCTCAATGAATGTATTTGAGTTCATAACTAGATACATACCACATAATATATTGCAAAATTATCTTTGTCCTCCATGTAACTAGATCTTAGCTTGAAACGGATCATATAAATAACCCACAATGTTGTTGCCAATGTAGCTAAGTCTAGTATTGTGTGTATGTCATATTCCATTACGAAGCTGCAGTATAACCTGACAGCTAAAAAAATTGCTGTCAGCTCCTGAGATTTTAGTGATAGTCCTGCAAGTCAATCAAATGAATGTTAAAAGTGTTCCAAACAAAAACCTCTAAAATGAGCCAAAATAAAACGGATATAAATAAATTATTAGACGTTACATATGGATTCCTTGCACAATTGAAATATAAAACCTTCTACAATTTACTAGGCGGTAACCAAAGAAGTGCCGCCACTAATGTTAACAGAATTAGAAAACAAAACCAATAAAACAACAGTTTGCCTGTGAAAATCCTCTCCTCGCGCAGTTGCAGTTGTTACCACTTTTGGATTCAGTGTACTATGCAAAGAAGACAAGCGGATATAACATAAGGCACATCATACAAACATTCAGCTCAAAATCGTTCGAGATCTTCAAAATTCCTGCAGCTTTGTTTTTTATTTTTTTCAAGTTCCAGTCGAGGGAATCCTTTTCTCTTAATTTTATAATAGCAAGCAGAAAGAATTCGAAGTGTTATTTGGGAAAAGGTCAAATATTTTTGCGTATTAGGTCCTTAATCTTCAGCTTCAGCTTAAACATTTCAGATTGGACATCTTTTCATGAAAAAACAAAGATTATAACAAAAAGTGAGGGGAAACTCATGAGAGTCCTATTTGCAAGAGTTAGGATTGAGATACGAAAACGGAAAATTTCACCTTTCCTAACAAACCCAAACAAGCATCAAACAATTAAACTGATCCTACAAAACATCCCTAAATCCTTAGAGACCAGAGCTTCCAAAAAGAAACCAAAAAGCACCGTAAAAAACCTCCAAATTTCCCTCTTCTCCTGACAAATCACCGAATAAAAAGCTAATCATTCGTGCTACAGACACGGCCAAGGAAAAAAAGCGGTCCGCTAAAAAATCTTCCTTTCCAACAATTATGATTACCAGCGCAAGTTTTCTCCTTCATGAGCTTGTAGATAAGGACGGAGATTCCAATAGAGTGAACAGCCTCCGCAGCTACGAAAAGGTTGTCGTGGTCATGAACAATGAACCTGAGGAGGACCAGGGTCGCCATACCAGCCACCACCGCTAAAAAGGCCTTGACTTTCGGTGGCTGTCGTCGGACCCATGTCGTGACTGCGTAGATCGGTTTCTTTGGTGCCCTCATCGGTAAGTCAAACGGGCACTTCAGTGAATGGCTTCCGAATGGTGGTTCGTTGGTAAATAAAGGGACTTTGAGAATACGAAAAAGAGGGAAGGGAAAAGAAACGAAGAAGAAGACCGAGAAGAAAAGGAGAGACCAGGAACTCTTATTTAGTTAATTTGGTGGAAAAATCTAATTTAAGATGTTATCGGAAAAGACTTGCTACAATTTTTGGTGGGTTTCAGAAACCAAATTTGGGGTTATTACTCAGCAGTGAGTATATTTTCCAATTAAAATATCTAATTAAATAGTGGATTAGATATTTTATAAAAGATTATGCTCATACTAAAAATATGGAGATAATATAACTCTATAATTAGATTTTGGCACGGCAGATTATATTAGTTGTTAGCTGATTCTATCAGTTGGTTTGATCAACAAATAACATCAACTGTTTATTAAAGATGTTTAGTAAAATTAGCTTTTTAGTATTAACTGTTGATATGTAAAATGACTTATGATAATATAATTAAAAAATTATAAAAGCATGAAAATTATATTTATTAGTATTTCTCTGAATATTCTTATAAAAATTTAGATTTTAGATATTTAATTTTACAAAAATTAAGTTTATAACTTTAATAAAAATATAATAATAATGATAATAATAATAGTTCAACGTTAAATTTTCTATTAATATAAATGATACAATGAGCTATATATATTAGTATTTTTCATATAATATGTACAAATTTTATTATTTAATAAATTAAAATATCTACAATTATAGTATGATACAAATACGATATATAGTAGTTATATACTAAAAATATTAATTTGATATGACTCTTTATAATCAAAAACTTAATACTATGATATTTTTAAATGTAAACTAATATTATAAAATTAAATAAAGATTAAAACATTTAATTAACTCTTTTATTATATTCTTTCAAATTTCAATACGACAAAAAAAAGTCAACTTAAAAAACACAAAGAATAAAAATATAGAGTAAACTGAAGAACAATACTGTCATTAGACAAATAATTAATTTCAAAAACTCCATGAAATTTTTGAAATTAGTTTTTAGGGTTAAATAAACTAATCAATAAATTATTTACCAAATACATCAATAACCTTTTAAGACGCTAAAAAGATAAAACTTTTAGTCAATAAACTAAAAAGCTAAAAAAAAACAACTGGTAAGGTATTTGACAAACACCTTCGTTCCAAACAATTCCAGCTTGATCCAAATTTTGCCATCTTCATCCTTCATGGCATATATATTAACTACGTAATTTACCACTACGTTGTATTAAGTTTCATGGTTTAATAACAAATGAATTCCAAAAACTCCACTGATAGTTTAACAAAATCTTTATGGATTCGTCTACGTTTCAAGTGCTTATAATAAATCGACTTCACTTATTTGCTTCGATAAAAACCTCAAATTCCCCCAAAAAAGGGTCGAGGACTCGAGGTCCTGTGAAGAATAGATTCGCGTTTTTGTAGTTTGCTCACCATACTTGGGCGCATGCAAGCACAGCGATAAACCCAGAATAGTTTCCTTTCAGGCATTATAGGCTTCTTATAAACAGTGAGATGAATGATCTTGGATCAATCTTGAAAGAAAGAAGATTATAATAAGTTGTAACACACAACTTCCAATAATTCCACTGCAAAGTGCAAACTGAATAAGAAATTCTAAAGCAAAATACCGTTTACACCTTATTCTGACATTTAATGATATTAGAAGTCGAATAATATCAAACGTCTTGCCCTGCACATACAGCAATTCAACCTCTGTTATCACTCCAATTCATTGTAATCTTTAGACCCAAAGTTCTTGCACCACAATTGTGAGGGAATTGGGCGAATTGGGGGATGTGGCCTTTGCTGCAAGAAATAAAGTCCTCTTTCCCATCAATTCTGATTGTAAGAAGCTCCAGGATAACATATGCAATAATCTTATGAGCAGAGCAGTTCACACTGGCTAGAATAATATTTCATCAGCTCAGCCTAAACAGCATATGTGTAGTACATCTGAAAACAATTGGTATTTCATTTCAAGCAACTTCAGAGCCCAAAAAAATTCACTGACAAATGAAAGGAATAAAATAGTGAAGCATCTAATAGGGTAAATTGTTTTAAAAATCCAAAACTTTCCACATATTCTTCAATAATAGCCCATCTTATCTTTTGTCCATTAAATAACAAAACTAAGCATTTGAGTAAAAGATGCCCTGAATTCAAATTCTTTTTATTCCCTCTTTTTATTTTTGTTATTTGGTATGCCAAGTCACTTAATTCATAGCAGCCTTTAATCCAGAGTTGACGATAGAAACAAAAATAGAGGCTCAAGAATTGTTGAAAAGGAAATTGGTTGGGTTGATACATGTGCTATGTGAAAGACCTAAGGCTCTAGACAAGATGGCTGGGCTGTTATCGGTTAATATTCTACACATTCAGGAGTTTGAAATCTAAAATGATTAAGGAATTTTAAAGAAAGGGCTAAGGATTTCTGAATGAGATGGATTTGAATACTTGTTTTACAATAAGGTCAGGATGGTCATTCACAAAATTAGCTCATACATGTGTACCAACTAATGTGATGGAGCATGTGAGATCCCTTTGGTTAACAGAAAGAATAAACTGAGTTTCAATTTCACCTCTTTTTATACAAAAGTCAGTTTCTGGTATAGGTTGAGGCCTTTTATAAAATTAACCCTGCGAAATGAATTAAAGAGGTTGTGAATCTATGACCAGTAACTTAATTCTCCAGCATCAGAACACCTAAAAAGCACAAGAACATTCTGTGGATCCAGAATAGACCAAATGTTAAACCGCAGACAAAACCAAATCAAACTCTAAAGTCAACATTAACAAGCAGAAAACTCATACTTGAAGTGAAAAAAGATTAAAATGTATGAATCAAAATTATGCACCTTTCCAAGTGTACCTCGAGGATAAGATTTTAACAGTAATTGTCTACTAGAGCCCTATAATTAGAAAAAGGAAATAGCACCCCAACAAGGCTAACGTTGCTAAAACCTAGAAGAGAAATGTTAACAATGAGTAAGAGGATAAATTCTCAATACCAAATTACTAATATTCCACAATAAACTCCCCCAATTAGGAAAAAGCACAAAACTTCACTAAGATCCAATCTTTCCAAAAACAAAAAAAAAAAATCATCATCGTCAGCAACAGCAACGACAACCACAACAATCTATAAACTTAAAATTCAACTTGTCATTAAACCTACTCCAAATAATTTCAATATGGGGATCGAGGATAGGAGAGAGAGGAGAGAAACCTCGAGCTCGGCGGATTTTATGGCGATGGGAATGCAGATGAGGAAAACGCCGGCGAGGGCGAGGGCAGTGTTCCGGCGCCAGTGTTTGGGGCGGCAGTTGGGGCCGCCGGTCATGCTCCACACCTTCATTCTAAAATCGCCCCCGTGGGCTCCTCCTTCGGCTCCGTGTCCATGCTCTGCTCCTCCTCCCATCTTCGATTCGATACTCTCTTTCACAGTCTTTCCTCACTTCTCTGCTTTCTATTGCTCTCCAACTTTGCCATTTGCCCGTTTCTATTTAACTAAAAGAATTGGATTGGATAAACAACTACACCAAAACGCAGCGTTTTAATGGTTAAGGGTACTTTCGTCCTTTCATCGACTTCTTGATGGTTCTGTTGTGACCCTTGTTTTTCACTGGATCTGTTGTTTGGAACGTGAGCCTCGGTACCCCTTGCCCTGTACCAACCTGTGCCAAGCCATCTTAACCCTCTATTCATGTGGAAAATTTGAGGGCCTGTAGTTTTTCTTCCTCAAATCAATCAAGTAATCTATTTCTAAATATATTTTAGTCTTTAAAATCATAGCTTTTGTGGGAGTGTTGTATTGATTTTTTTTAACATGTGCTCTCATATAATTTAAAGGCACATTGATTAGCAAAATCCATTCCCAGGTCTACTTGGAGTTGGAGGAGAACTTAGTATAAACTTATTAACGAAATAGTAATGGCAAGTGCTACAGAAAAACTGGAAAAAGTTAAGAGGCTGAACTGCAATGCATGGTTAAATCACAAATGCCTAAGAACTTGAGGTACCAAAATGTTAGAAAGTCCAAGAATTAGATCTTTTCATGAGGGGCTTCATTTGTTTGTCTTCCTCCAATGCCACCATTCCCAGATGAGAAGGGTCTTCCAGCATCAATCTTGCCACCAAGTAACCTGCGATAGACCATGTTTGGTTCTTCCGCGCTTGCTTCCCAATGTATCGGCCAAGCTTCCCGTCATAGTATTCAGGCCAACTGTCTTTCATCAATCTCATTTCAGCTACTTCAATGGCTCGCCTTGCAATCTGTGGTCGTCCAGTTTTTATGCATGCAGCCGTGAGAAGCCATAACAGCACTGCAAGGGATGTGGCAATTGCCATTTTGTATTTAGATTACAGAAGTATAAATTAGATTGATCATGGCTTAAAGAGTAATGGGTTATAATATCAAACAAAATAACTGTCCTCAGATCCTCAGTTCACTTCCACAACTAATAGAACTAAGAAACACCTATATTTGATAGAATGGAAACCCTCGTACTATGTGGCAATAGAATAGTGAAAGTGATAAGAGTTAGCTTGCAAGATCTGCCAAAATGCATTAGAGTAAAGTTTGACCGTTCAATTAATGGCAAAAAAAAAAAAATGTAGAATCAATTGATCACTTCCTTCTAGTCAAGAATGAAGCTTTTCAAAGTACAACAGCACATTGAATGGGATCCTGAATGCCAAGGACAAATGTGTTGAGATTCATACCTGGCCAGGACCCTGCATTGTGATAGCTCCATCTAGTATTTTTGGGATCACATCCTGTGACAATTCTCCACTCATGGCTCTCAATGGCTGGAAAACATACCTTGAGTGGCATTTCTCCAACTAACTCTTCCCACCTTGATTCTATAAGATCCATGATTGCAGTGGATTGTTCAGGGGTCGCCAAGGATGACAGAATAGCAATGCAGTTACCCAAGGCAAACCACCGGAAGTCCATTCTTGCAGGACTAACATTCCCGATAAAGTAACCACCATGAGTTGGCATAAAATCAAAAATCCACTCCGGAAGAGAGTCAGGTATTACATTGAATTTGTTTACAGCAGTATGCGAGTATTCCTCTGTTTTATAGCGATATATATCATTTAGTTGCTTCAAATCAATCCAATAATAACCCCGCACGTGATAGCTCAACGCATGAAGGCGTTTCACAATTCTTTCTACAAACTCCTTCCCCTCATCATCTTGTTTCAACAAGAGTAATGCACATCTTAAAGCCATGAAGAAAAGTGCTTGAATTTCAATTGGATACCCATAGACACCCTGACAAGATAAACAACTGAAATTAGACACAGTTCAAAAATATTAAAAGAAGAAAAAAATACAATCTAAATGAAACTTGAAACGGAGGTAAAACATGTATTTTGCGTGTGAAAACTGGTTGCTTCACAAGATGAGGGAAAGTTTGCCATGATATGATAAGTATAAAGTTGCCGATTAAGTCACGAAGAGTTCAAAGAAAGACGGGATTGAACGCGAATTGGCCAAGGAATGAATCCAATCAACTGAAACCCCATTAATTGTAATCCTAGCTATATATCTGTTTCTACCTGTTCAAAAAGAAAAAAAAAACTTTATAAAACATTCTATTAGATACCACCGTCTTGATGAAACACAGTCTGCACTCGCTAGTTTAAACAGTTTAACTTGAAACCCAAAAACCTTCCTTTGATCAAAATGTGAAAAAGAAGACATGAATCCGCAAAGAAACACTGGATGCCCCACATCCAAAAGTAAAAATTTAGCAAGAAATTCACCTTATGAACTAGTTCGTGCTACAAGGGTAGATTATGTTCATTAATGAATAACCAACATAAACAATGAAAACTTACCATTCTCCTATCAATCATGCAGCATCCATCAGCACAAAGAAGAGTAGGAAATGTGTCAAAACCCTCTGACAAGCAAAGACTCAATATCAGTCGCATACCCTTCTGACATTCTGGGCGCTCAGCCAATGATATGTCACCTGTAGACTTGGTGTATGCCCGAAGCAATATAATCCACCAGAATCCAGAGTCAATAGGTGCCACTCTTCCTATTGCACTTTCCCCAAAATCTGCTATCAAGGTCTCACTGTTCCTGACTGGATCATGAAGTACTTTAAAACTGGCAGGCATTACTCCTTCTCCTAGGTGGAACCTGTCAATCTTTTTCTCCCAAGATTGAAGTCGAAGAGTTTTCAATATGAAATTTTTTACAATCTCAGGTTCTCCATTCATCAGAAATGCCAGTGCGCTAGGCACAAAGTCCCTCACAAACACCTGCAAACGAAGATATTACGTCCACTTTGCAGCTTCAAAACAGTTGAAACTGAGGCCACTCATATGTATGAGACTTACAAAGTTACGCTGTGTTAACTACAACAGGAACAGTACAGATGCTCGATTAAGGACCAATGAAGTTACTAAATTGAAACCAAACTTCTTTATAACAGCTTATCATAACTTGTAGGATAAATACCTGATCATAATTTAGTTTTTCATCAGAATTGTCTAACGCTGCAATGGTTCCGACAGGTTGACCACGAAAATGGACTAATGACCGCCTCAAAGCATCCCAAGCTTCGGCCACCATCGGGCATGTCTCGAAACCAGTCTGTGACATGGGGGAAGTAAATCCTGACCTTCTACTTGGTGAGTAAACAAAATCAGCATGGTCAATCACTCGAGAAGAGTTGTCAGCTCTGGACGAGAAGCGAGGAGACATCACGACGCCCAACTCAAACAGCGACCTTTCGCCGCATGATCTCTGTCTATCCATATTCAAAGCCCTTGGCTTCTCTAATAACTTGGAGAAAACAAGTTCTTCAATTTCAGCCGCATTATAATGGTTATCACCGTCTTTTACGTCTCCATTTGTAGACAGGTCTACTGTCTGGACAGACAAAGACATTTCCTATGCTCTTTGACGTTGTTGGTAACGAATCAGCCCGACTTTTGGCTGCTGCGTTCAGTAAATTGCAATTTATCATAGAAAAGTTCGTGACTTCAGTGCACCAAACACACATTTATAGCGAGTGAAAACCCAAGATTTTAATTTTACAGCCATTTCTATGATTTTCCCTTCAACCAAACAGAAAGTGATCAAGTTTAATCAACTTATACCATATTATTTAGAATTAATAAGAACATCCTAAAGGTCACATTCTGTCGCACGCGCACGACATGCAAATAGCCAAAATAAAAGCAACAAGAATATCCAGTACGAAACAAACAATTAGGAAACAGAGCAAAATGCAAGAGCACTGTATTAAATGAAGCATCACTGGGTGATCTATTCATGTTTCAATGCAGATTCCAGGTCTCAAATGAACAAATTCATGTTTCAATGTAGATTCGAGGTCTCAAATGAACAACTACAACAGGAATTTACCAATTGAAGATCTGAGAAACTCCCACAAATTCTCTCTCCAGTGCCAGCTTCCAAGATCAAAGGAAAAAAGAAAAAGGAAAGAACAAGCTCATAGAGAGAGTGTCAGACTATAAGCAAATGGGGTCATGAAAAAGAAACGTTCTGGATGCAAGCAAGTGGTCCCTAACGCTTAACCGGAATAACAAGTAATGATGAAGAGGTAGATTTGCAGAAGGTGACCGGTAGATAGGGTTGTCACTTGTGGATGCCTGTCTGTACGGACGATTCAGAATCCTTTGTGTAGGGCCTAATGGGTACTTGTGGGTTACTGTGACCTTGAGATTTTGGCATGGAACGTCAGGCTTTTGCGTGGCATGATGATAGCAGTGTGGTTTTAGTTGTGCTTAGGAACTTGAGCCGTCAGTCATTTACCAACCTGTGACAATAATGTTGAAGGTATCTCTGCTGGCAGAGCAATGTCTGATAGTGCACGTGTACGGTCGCATCAGATCCAAAGACACTTGTGTACCCGTGTCATATCACCATGGAATCACTATCTCAGCATTTCTCGCCGAGCAAAGCGTTAACACAACCTATGGAGAGTGCAATTTGAG
Organism: Erythroxylum orinocense; assembly: GCA_025531955.1. Taxonomy (NCBI): domain Eukaryota; kingdom Viridiplantae; phylum Streptophyta; class Magnoliopsida; order Malpighiales; family Erythroxylaceae; genus Erythroxylum; species Erythroxylum orinocense. Next base: position 36,581,675 of record JANZLX010000213.1, read on the forward strand.
CGAGGCTCAGACAATCATTACAATCCATACTACATGTCTTCATCAGATCATCAAGTACTTATTCTAATGTTGCGAACTTAGATAATGAAAAATGGATTCAATAAGAAGATATGATGTGACTCTGAAAAATGCCGCTTTGTCACTTTTAAATATAAATTAGTTCGTCAAGTATAAGAAAAAAACAAAAGAAAATTTGGGAAACCAATCTGGCACGCACTAATCAGTCAGCAGCAGCCTCTTGTGTGTCTGCCAGTGTCTCTGTCCTTGCATGGCTCTGTCCTTTCATTTTCAAAGTGCCAAGGAAACAAACACCGGTTCTCCTCTATGCCAACTCAACGAAATTCAGCCAATAAACAAGAAAGAGTGATGAAGATAAGTAAAAGAAAGTTGGATCACTTGCGAATTTCAAGTTTTCTACGTCATGTACATGAAACTCGATATTTTTTTTCCAGCATTAGAAAGTGTAGTAAGTCTTCTTCAAGATTAATAATCTTGTACATCAAGTTCATGGCTGACATATCTGGAAAAAAGACTGACTTGTGGAAGGCAGTCTCCTTAGACAAAATGGCATAGTTTACGTGTTTTACATCTACTGGGGCCGAAAACGACTGTATGAACCTCTACAATTGAGCTTTAAGGTTCTTTAAAACTTAATATTTGAAGCCGTTGGGCTTGGCCACGGGACCATTCTCTTATGATGTTAGACAGATACACGCAGGATTCTGCTATGTCCAATTTTGTTTAACCATCTTATTAGCTTGAAAGAGGGTTGCTTCAAACTCCTCTTTCAAAGGTGCCCTCAAAGCAATCGCGTTTCTAGTTCTGGTTTATGTTCCATATAGGTAATTGATTGATGAAATAATAAATTAAAGGTATTTTCATTTTTAAAAAAAAGTAATTGGATTATATTAAATGGCTTGTGGAACTAGTTAGGGGAGTATCCAGGCAAATAACTAGACAATAACAAAACAACAGTCCCTAGCTATATTAACTGGAACTGAAGCTTGCAATAACAAGCAAAAGGTTGAACTACAAAGACAGCCTGGTTACTACAGCAGTAGAAATTGTCGAGATTAAGTCATAAGCAATTGTAAAAAATCTTAGTTTGAATAGAAATTTGGTGCAAAGAGTTCCCAAATCAGTGTTAAAGTGACCAAATAAGATGTTATTCCTTTCTCCCCGAAGAAGGTATATAATCATTCCAAATGCCAATCCAAAGAGGGTCTTATCAGCCTTGTTTTTGAAGTTGATAGAAGAGGTTCATTGAATGGTAGATGAATAGTCCACACGGGGATGGAATAGACTGAAAACGTCAAGTATTCCAAATAGCAGATGAATATTGACATCTGAAGTAGAGGTGATCATAGGATTCCTCAGCATCATCACATAGGACACAACTACGAGAGTCAATAGAGAGTTTTATCCTGTCTTTGGTACCAAGTCTTCTAGATGAGCCAGTAAGGGAGCTCCAAACTAAGTCACAAGTCTACATCTTTGGTTGAGAGCCAAGCAGTAATTTCTTGCATGTGGTTAGAGAAGTTTTTGGAAGAGAATACTTAGGTAATAAGGAAATGATATTCTGGAATCCACGCGAGGAATGGAAAGGCTAGTACCAGCTAGGAACCATTGAGCAAAATAACTTCAACTTTAGTATGAGAAGGGAAGGTTACTTTGATGGTGTTGAAATCATCGACTGTAGAAAGAACCAAGCTCATGTCAATGATCATACAAGTTAGTAGATTTCCCATTACAAATTTTGTGTTTGATATAAGGTTGCATGAAGGGTTTAGTAAGTAGAATCTGATGGAAAGTGAGAGAAAGATTGTTCTTCGTTGCCACTGTACATATACTCAGGGACGGAGCCAGACTCAACTCTAAGGGGGGCCACTTATATTTGTAATTATTTTAAAATTTTTTTTAAGGAGGGTCACTTATATTTGTAATTTTAAAAATTTTAATTATATAAGTAATTTTAAAAAAAATTTGAAAGGGGGGAATTTTAAAAATTTTAATTATATAAGTAATTTAAAAAAAAAATTTAAAAGGGGGGGCTCTACCAAAACATGGCTCCGTCCCTGCATATACTTTTGTTTTTTAGGTAGTAAGTGTAAACCTACTTCACTCACAGTTTTTTCTTTTCTGTGCAGATCATCCACAGCCTCTTTCCATCAACACTTTGGACATTTGCTCGATTGGTGTTATGCCTAAACCTCCATTTTTTTAGGCAGGCAAATTGTGTGCCATTTGATGTTAGAAATATATGTAGACTAATATAATCACAACATTAATTCCATATGCATAATCAAATTCGAATTGCCTAATGTATTTAATAGTCATAATGGGATGGTTAATTCACTAATTACATTTGAGGCACATGGTAGTACCCTAATAATTATATATTGGCCCATTAAACTATAGTTCACATCATCTATTAAAATGACCCAATTAGCCTATTATATCCCTTAGGGTAGAGCATGTCATAATATTGATGTAAGGTGAGCTTGTTGCACATATAGTGTGTGTATGTGTGTGAAAAGCACAAGGGTCTTCTACCATTTACTCTCTTTTGAACAAGGTTTGTATTTTTCTCTTTGATAGGGTTTGTTGAAGAATGGAGAGGGTTCAATACCACATGCCAAGTGTTGGAGGTATAATTTCATTATCTTGTTATGCTCTAAATAGAATGTGATCTTGGTTGTTGAATGTAGTTAATGACTGCATTTATTATAGTAAATGGTATCAAAGCACCAAGTCATTTGATTTTAGGGCTCAATTTTTCGGTTGTTTAAAAGTTTTCAGTTGAAATCTTTTTTTTGTCTAAACAACTTCGAAATGATGAGTTATTGGTTCATAAAAGATTATTGGTTGTTGTTGTTGCGTTTCATCTCCGTTTTGGACAAAGAACCACGGTTTTTTGGATGAGTTTTTCTGTTTTATTCCATGGCCAAAATGGGTTTGATGCTTTCATATTTTGGAGCACTTTTGGCCGAAATGGATATGAAAAATCCATAGAGCGTGAAAAATAGAAGAAAATGCCTAAAAAATCGTTGGAAATGGAGGTCGGGAGAGGGAGTTTCAGTCAAGTCGAATCCACAGGTTCGCGGGTCAACCCATCGACCCGGCTGGAGGATAGGGACGATGCATACGCAATATGCGTCATTTCGCCAACTGTGCACGCGGATTGCACACACGCCCGACCAGACCTAGAGCTTTTAAATTTTATTTTATGTTTTTTTTTTATATTTATGTATTTAAAAAAATAAAAAAAGATTCTGCACGTGCCTTCTGGACCCTTTTTCCTTCTTTTGCTCTAAATTTTATTTCTAATTTTTTCCATATGTTTATGCATAAGATTAATTAGTAATTTTATTTGATAATTCTAATTGTTTTAATCTTATTATGACATAAAC
>JANZLX010000213.1:36601648-36613424 GCA_025531955.1 Erythroxylum orinocense
AGATAGAAAGTAGGGATATGATAGTTTTTTGTCAAAGAAAACATGTTGTCAAAATTTAGAGAAATGATGTTTTTTGGTTTCTGTAAAACAGTTGTGGTTTTTATTTTCAGAAACAAAAAATCGCAACAAAATAAGCCAAACACGTTTTACTTACCTGTTTTTCTTTTTATAAAATGACAACAAAAACGAAAAAAAAAAACATAAACAAACAACCCCTAAACTCTTTGAACCCACCAAGATTTTAATTTGTGGTATTTATAATTGAGACTTATCACTCATCTTCTCTTCTTTATTCTTGAGAGTGGTGTCTACAACCTTTCTTATATCTTAGGTTCTTATTTGATCATACAAACAATGAGTATAAGTTCTTTTCATAAATCTAGTCTCTTAGACAACTCCAGGGTAAAGTTAATAATTTCTGTTATTGGGTCTTCGTACTTCTCTAGGTTCATATCACCAATAGGACCATTTCACAATGCCTTGAGTAAAAAATTAATAAAACTAAAGGCATTTGGGTAAATGAGTTGTAAAATACCCTTTAAGTTATCAGATGACCTAAGAACTATAACAAAAGGAAAAAAAATCTTATTTTAGCATGTGGAACTGAATCCTTAATACTTATGGAGTTGGACATTCCTTATGTTCACATAAAAAACCACAGGTATGAGGTTAACAAAAGACTATATTAGGTAAAATTAGACCTGAATAAATAATGGAGAAAATAAATAGACTTGAAAAATCCAATATACTAAAGACATCTCAAGATTTTCAACTAAAAAAGAGTTAGACAATACATCATATAAAAGACTCAAACCTTCTTGCAAAGAACCAATATAATTGTCAGGCTAGGAGCTAGAGAAGAGCTATTCCAAACTAGATAAGTCCATATAAAGTAAAGGATGTCATCAAACCTAGCATATACTAGCTCAAGAGATTAAGTGCTTAAAAATTTCCTAGGACCTTAAATGACCAACCCCTCGTAACCTAAAATAAATGATGACCGGTCGATTTAATTGGTTTAAAATTCTTAACACTAGAATAAAGCAAAGAAATAAATGAAGTCGATACATAATAAGATTACTTTTAACAAAGGTAGGCACACCTCAGGATGTTCATATGGGTAAAGTCACTTGAACACCAGAACCCCATTCATTTAGCCACCTTAAGTTTTCCACCTCATCGTAAAATTTTAAGTCCATCACATACCTAATTCACCATTCAAGCTACACCATAGTTTTGAGAAATATTTGTGTGAGTGAGCTATGATGGAGTTATCAAGTGATAAAGTGAGAAACTTTGAGCTGTAATATTTAGTTTGGGGAATATATTATTGTTAGAGTTGGCAATTAGGTTCGGGCCTGATCTGTCCCGACCTAACCCAAAATCAATAAGACAGGCTTGATTTGATAGAGCCTCAAGCCTATTTTTTTTTAAAAGTCATGCCTCAGGTTGAGATAGGGATCAGGGTGTCTAGGCTCGGCTGAGTTCAATACTCAATAGCGATAAGAAAAATGACATTATTTTTCATTTTGAAATTTTAAAATAAAAATTAAGTTGGGTTATGTTAAGTTAGGCTTTAGGCTATTTGAGCCTGGTAGAGTTTAGGCTCGAGCTTTGTTGCCTTAGCCTCATCAGACCTCAAATTAGGCCTAGTTCGGGTCAAAAGTTGTCAGATCTAAGCCAACCACCATTGCTACCCCTAATTATTGTGTTTGAGGGTGATTTAAATGAGATTGAAGTTCCTCTTCACCTTAGAGAAGATTGTAAGAAGGTTTTTTTTAACCGAAAAAGATTGTACAAACATTATTCTTTCTCTTGAAAGAAGAATTATAGCAAAATTCCAAGAAAAGTCTTGAGAGTGAATGTAGGCAAGGGTTGTTTGTCGAATCATTATAAATTATTTTCTCTATTCCTTATCTTCTTTAAATTATTGTTCAATTGTCTAATTAATTTACATTAAGCATTTTTCTCATCCTTATTTACATTGATTATTGTTAATTGAGTTCACTAGTTAGAAAAGTTGTCAAATTTTTAAACACCTAATTTACCTTCCTCTTGGTTGCTATTAGGCACTAGTAAGTGGTATAAGGGAAAGTCAATTAGGCTAGTATTTCTAACAAAATCATGTAGCAAAGATCACAAACAAATATTTAGGAGCATTATCATCTTCATCATTCAACTAAAAAGGACAAAGCATTACTAAACAACATTTCTTTAATGACAATGAATATCTTTATTAAAAAGCTAAGATGAGATTCTTCTTAATGGTCAAAAGTGTAGATCTATAAGAAATAGTTTCAAATGGTCATTTTATTGCTACAAAAATTGTAGATAATAAAATGTTCCCAAATTGAAAGAAGAATAAGAATCTTAAGATAAGAGATTAGTTTTCTTAAATAGTATGGCAATACACATTCTGTTTTACGCATTAGGAAGAAATAAATTCAATAGGGTCCTTTTATGCAAAACATCTCGTGAAATTTGATATATTTTATAATTTGGGAATTAATCAAGTATACGAGAGCAAAGTAAACATACTAATATATCAATATGAATTGTTTCAAATAAAGTATCATGAAAGCATATCTAGCATGTGTCGTATATTTATTGATATTATTAATGCTCTTAAAGGTCTTAAAAGAAATATACTAATGTTGAAATAATAAGTAAGTTAATTAGGTCACTTCCAAAGACGTGGGAAGTTAAAGTGACAGCTATATAAAAATCTAAGGATTTAACAATAGTATCATTGAAGGAATTTATTGAATCTCTTATCACATACATAAGGAGGCTCTAAGAGACATAAGAAGAAATGACGCTTTTATAGAGAAAGAATTAACATTTAAAACCTCAAAGGAAGAATCAAGCAAAGAGGAAGACATATCAACTAGTGAAAGTGAAAAAGAAGACATTAACTTATTAGAAAATTCAAGAAATTCTTGAGGTAAAAATTATCCAAAAGAAAGGACTTCATTGAAGTTAAAAGTGATTTAGAACAAAAATCCTTTAACATTATTTGCTTCGAATGTAGAAAACCTAGTCATATAAAGTCGCAATGTCCTGTACTTAAAGATAATGAGAATTATGAGAGAAACTAGAAGAAGGACAAAAAGAAAGCACTTAAAGCATCAACTTAGAATGATGCAATTGAATCTAAAAGCGAGCATTCAAAAGAAGAGATAACTCATATGTGCTTTACTACTATGGACAATAATAAGGTAACATCAACCTTAATTCTTATGATAATGACAATGATGTTGATTTGATATATGATGAATTAGTTCAAAGTTCAAAAAGTATGAGTAAGGAAAAGAAGAAATTATCTTCAAAACTCAAAGAAGTTCAAAAATTGTTGGATGCATTCATAAATGAGAATGAAAAGATAATAAGTGAATCGCATAACATTAAAACATCAAAAAATGTGATTATTAATGACAATCAAGACTTAGATACATTAATTTGTGAGAATGAAGCATTTAAAAAGGACGTAGATTCCACCAAGGAATCTTGCCCAAGTTCAATAAAGGGAGTAAAATATTAAAAAACCTATTAAGAGTTTAAAAGAAATTCAATGATATGCATAGAATAGGATATAACTATAGAAGTGAATTCTTTAAATACCTAATTCACCTTGCTAGTGGGTGTCACTAGGGATTAATAGATTATTCCTACAACTCATAAATGGATGCTTATGTCTAAACTAACCTAAATAATAGTTAGACATACAAAATAGTAGTTACAATGACTAGTTCTTAGACTGAGTCATCAACTTTTCAAACCCTTTACTAGAAAAAATTTCTCCTCTCCTTTAACTTTTTAAAATCAACATCAATTAGTTGGTCATAATCTTTCAATTAGTCGACGGTCTAATTGATTATAAATCACCCATTATTTTTCTTTTTAAACGTAGGTTAACGTAGACGAATTAGATCATTAACCTAGCTAAACTCTTATAGTAATGAACTTTCAAAAGCAATATAAAATATTAATTTTTAATATTACAGGTTTTTTAAAATATTAAAACATATTATTATGATAAATACTTAATTGAAAACTATTCAAAACTTTTGTTGTCGAAGATGTAGATTTTTTTAGTTTAAATTTTTTATGAGAGAATTTATAAATTATATCGTACATATAAGTACATATAAGTAATCATATAATGATTGAGTTCCTAAATCATTCAAATGACTAAAATAAAGTTACAATAAAAGAATACATAGATTATTGCACATATAATAACTTCATTCTTTTTTTTAGCCTATATTAAATTCTATTTAATACTCTATTTTCTTCATTTTATTCTTTGGATCACTTTGTCCTTCTATTAAACTTGATATTTGAAAATTTTCTTAAATATTGACAAATTAACTTATTAGTATTACCAAAGATAAAAATAGTTTTAATATGATCAGTTGGAGTTTCATTTGATGTAACAGCTTCAATAGACATGAACAATCTTATAAGCCCTGCGTACATTTTTTTCGTGAAAGAACCAATGTAATTATTATTATAATTTTTTTAATAAAAAACTCAGCTTTGATTGTTGTCCCTCCGTAAAGAAATCAAGGATATGATGATCAAGTCAAGCTTTTATAAAGTTTACAGTTGATTAGAAATTCGGATGATACTTGAGTGGCAGCCACTAACCACTACCAACCATCAGTTGAAACAACTGGAAAAAGCCAAGTTAATCTAAAGTGAGCGGAAGTGTTTGGCAAACAGTTCGATAAGTATCATGGAGAAATTTAATGGATGATTTATTTGTTAGTTTATTTAACTCTGATTTTTATAAATTTTTTAAGAAAATTTTTTGAGATTAACTATCTTAATGACAGTATTACCTTTCACTTTACTCTCTACTTTTATTATGTGTATTTTCAAAGTTGGTTTTCTTTTAACGTATAATTATGTCGTAAAATTTGAAAGAATATAATAAAAGAGTTAATTAAACTTTTTAATCTTTATTTAATTTTATAATATTAATTTATATTTAAAAATATTATAATATTAAGTTTTAAAACATAAAGAGTCATATCAAATTAATATTTTTAGTATATAACTACTATATATTGTATCTGTGTCATATTATAATTATAGATATTGTTAATTTATTAAATAATAAAATTCATACATATTATATAAAAAATACTAATATGATGTAGCTCGTTGCATCTTTCATATTAATAAAGAATTTAATGTTGAAATATTATTATTAAAGTTATAAACTTCATTTTTGTAAAATTAAATATCTAAAATCAAAATTTTATAAGAATATTCAACGAAATAGTAAGAAATATTATACTCACATTCTTATAATTTTTTTAAATATACTCTTATAAGTCATTTTATACAATAACAATTGATATTAAATAGTTAATTTTATCAAATATCTTTAACAAACAGTTGATACTATCCGTTAGTCAAATCTACTGATATAAACATTAATCAACTAATTAGTAATAGAATCAATTATTAGCTAATGCAATCCATTATTTACCGAACAAACCTATATATCTTTTCCGTTTGTGTCATATTAAGCAAATGTCCTTTTTCAGTGGTCAATCTACTTTTCCCACTTGGAAATTTTGTTTATTGCTAAGATCAAACCGTGTCGTGATTAACGAAAGAGATTCAAACGGCAATATGGGACCACAAATGTAACTTGAGTACGTGTATAATGGCAATAGGCTTCTCGCCCATTTCACAATCACTTGCACTAGCCTATAAGTATAATGGGCCTAAGTTACTTGAAACCACCACTTCAATGCTTTTTTAGCTTCAATCTTTCCAAGTCTATACCAAGAAAACGAACAAAGGCTAAAATGTATTACAGGAGAAGAGACTCCATTTTCGATGCTTTCACACTGAGTCCTCTGCCATATCCAGTTCTTCTGATCTTGGCTGTTTTATCCGTCTTTCTTTGCATTTCATCGTTCTTCAACTTTGAAGACATCGTGGAGAGAGCTGAAGTCCAACTGAACTGGGTGCTTTTTGTCACACCTGTACTGTTGCTTCTTCTAGCTCGTTGGTTCTCTTGTATTGAAACTCCTGATATGTTCTACGCTTTGTCACCTTGGGAAAGACGCCGCCGGACCCACCACCTCCCGTCGGAGGGAAGCTCTCCATGGGTGGTCGCTGCTTTTATTGTGTTGCTACTTGTTTTGGTGCAGTACCAGTCAACTTTCCTAGACAGTTGGAAAATACTATAGATGGCATATAAGGGTTTCTGTTTCTGTTGATGTTGTTATAAATTGGTAGCAGAAATTAGTTCAATTACAAGATAGAAATTCGGTTATAGAGTTAGGTATGATGATTGTGTATAGCAGAGGATGATGGTGCTGTAAGATTTTGTGTTTGAGGTTTGATGAAATTGATGCTGTCTTTGGTGAGAGCTTAACAAAATACTTCTGTGAACACTGAAAAAGAGGTTTTTGAGTAATTTTTTTTAAAAAAATTAAAATTGAATTGAATTTCAGTATCGTCGGAGGTTTTGAGTAATTGTTTGGACCACGTCAAGATTGTTCGAGTTGGATCTTGAAACTTACATCTACTTACTTGATCGTTGATCTAAAAGCTCAAGGCCATGAGATAAAGGAATTAGCTGTGTAATATGGATGTCAAGAAACTAAGGGAATATCTTGTTCTAAGTTCTGACATGGTAGAACTGTACTGTAATTCAGTTGTTAAGAGTACTTTTCTTTATGGCGTATAGCTATTGGACAGAAATATAATCTTTACTGGTCTGTGCGTCAGAAGAAAATCGAAAATTCAAACTTCTAGTTCCTTATTCTTGCATTGCAACTGGACAAAAGCTTGACTTTAAGGATGGTAACATACAGATTTCTTTATAAACTTGCTTGCCGCAGCCGTCCTTCCTTGCAGCATTATAAGGATCTTTGATTTCTTAGCCTAGCTTTATGTTCAAGTTTCCATTTTTAGCAAATACAAGTTATCTCTAACTTAAATTTCACGTATGGTGGGTGTTATTATTGGTCAAATTTGTACCTATACGATCACATTACGTAGAAATGCTTGGAGTCGGTAGATCTTCATAACCACTCTGATCAACTTTGTATTAACTATAGATTTTATCTATAATATCGCAACCCAATACTTTTGGGTTATATCGTCTCTATATGAGAAACAGAAGTACATATTTTCTGAACAAGCCTAATTCCTTAGCAGACTAAAGTTTGTTGAAACAAACAGAAATGTCAGATACTAGTCACATGTACCAAAAGACAGGTTCTGCGTTTCAAACGACATTATTGAGATTAATCGCCTGGAAAATGTCCAATGTTCCTACACAAAGAAAATACTGAATTGGATCGACCTAAAATCCGGTCAGGAATTCCGTAACCTTAACCAAATAGCTAAAGGTTACTTTTCTTTTGAGTTCTGAAACGTCTTCATGATGGTGCAACGTTTTCCGTGCTTAATCATGTGTGGAAGGTCGGTTTCTTATGTCTGATATGTGTCCCAGCCACTTTGTCAAAGCACAAGAGGTAGTTTATTATCAACTATGGTCGGCTGGCCACGACTCATTAATCCAAACCTACCACAAGCGTCGTGGTCCAATGTTAATGGAAAGAGTGCATGTGGGGTCAAGTCCGCTGATATGATCCGAATATTCTGGTCTTATCAACCTGCTTGCTTTTGAGATAAGACAAGAGGCAAAATCCTATTGGTTATGCAACTGGGGTCAACGTAGTGATCACTACGTTCACGAAATGAACGCTAGTTCATCAGTCAAGTGTTTATATATTGTTGGGTGAAAATTACCACGACTATAACGACAATAATTGCAAAAGAAATAAAGTTCAAGAAATTAAATCAATCAACAAGCAATTTACGTTAACAACTCCGCTCATAACAACAATAATTCCAAAAGTAATAAAGTTCAAGAAATTAAATTAATACACAAACAATTTATGTTAAAAAATTCTTTTTAATAGGAAAAAAATCATAATCCGAATTTTTACAGACTAAAAACAATTTAATATAATAATCAAACGTACAATTGACAATAAACAATAATAATCTCAAGTATAATTATCTCTAGGTTCTAGTAGAAATTGAAAACCCTAATCAATTTAGTACTACACATTCAAGTGATACAAATACCAAATATCTGTCAATGATGATCCGTTTCTTCTTGATTATCTCACCAAACAACTGTTATCTTACATATCAAAATAATGAAGTAGACTTCTCTTTTTCTCTTCCTCTATTTTAGTTTTTACGGTAACACACAATATAAGCAAAAAGGGTAAAGCCTTTTTATCTCATCATAAATTGTCTTCTCCAATAAGCCAACAAAACAGCCGTCTTACTCACCAAGCAATGAAGCACCAACACCTTCCACCCATGGGCTAAAAAGAACTCTTCACTTAATGGGTCACCAGTAGCAAGTAAAATAAAGTACACCCTTGCAATATTTCATCGAGAACAATCTCGTGTTTTACCTTTTTTTTCTTTTTTCTTTTCTTTTTATTTCAAACAACAATTAAAATTAAACTCACATAGCTAGTATTTGAGATTTGGGGAGATACCCAACATATCCCTCCATCGACCCAAATCACCAAACACGTCCGTCTCATTCGAGAATCGAATCTTCTTCTTCAAGGCCTTGTCCTTCCAAATGCAATGGCCATCACATAGCAATATTGTTGTTGGCCTTCCTCTCTTGTATCACCAAGTAAGCGCCACGGTACACTTTGTGCCATCTCTTACTGCCAACATATCTATATCCGTACTTTGTCAATTCACCCAAGGAAATAAGGTTAACACGAGCACTTGGCACATACCTCACAATGTAGAAGGTTTGGGTCATACCATCATCGAGCTTCATCCTCACGGTCTTCATGCCTTGAACCTTCAACTTTTGATCACTCACCATATTGATGTGATTATACTCCCCATCTTGGCGCAAAGTATCAAATAAGGCTTGATCTCTACAAACATTAACCGACGCAGTCGAATCCAAAACCCAGCTCTCTTGGTCTTCCTTCACCTCACCACGAGTAGGTAAGAACAAATCACCATTACCATCACCTACAACCACATTAGAGGAATCATCATCATCATTTACTTTTGTTTTACCCTTCTTCTCTTGCATCAACCAGAGACTCTTCAAGTCCTTCATCATCTTCGGACAACGGTTTTAGATGTGACACTTCTCCTTACAATAATAACACTCCATGTTACTAAAGTCTTTTGCGCATGATTTTGGACTACTCCTTGAGCCACCTCTCCTTCTCTCTTGATTCCTCCCTCTCTCGGAGTCCCTCTCAACTAGTACTCGATCACTGTCCCCCGAAAACCTCCATCAACATGTGTCATCATCCTTTCGTTCTCCCTTAATACCATTATAGCTTCATATAGCGTAATCTTCTCCCTACCAATAGGCAACATCATGATGATGGGTTAGTACGACTTAGGTAATGAAACCAACAACAAAAGAGCTTGTTCTTGATCGATAATCTTCTCCTCCGCATTCTTCAATTGAGTCACTAATTGGTTAAACAAATTAATGTGGTCCTGTAAGGATGTACCCTCCTTCATCCTCAACTGGTACAACTCTCATCTCAAGCACAAGATGTTAGTCAACGATTTGGAGGCATAAATACTTTAGAGCTTATCTATTAAAGCTTTCGGATCCGTCTCACTCAAGTAATTGTATTTGATCTCCAGAGCTATAGCCAGTCGAATCATACTAATTGCCTTCTTCTTTATTGACATCCACTTGGCATAATTCAAAATCACTGGCTTATTCATCTCCAAAGTTATATACAAATCTTGTTGTGTCAACAAGTCCTCAATAATACTCTTCCGTACCTAAAAGTTCATTTTTTCATCAAACAAGGGAACATGAAATTTTGAAGCACTGTTTTGACTCATTCTCTTCTCATACTAATTCCTCATTAAATCAAACAAACAATAATTTTCCCCTACACAAGGATCCTCCAATCACAGCTTTGATACCCACTTTTTTGGGAAAAATTACCACAACCACAACAACAATAATCGCAAGAGAAATAAAATGCAAGAAACTAAATCAACGCACAATTAATTTACATGAAAAATCCCTCTTAACTAGGGGAAAACCACGATCTGGATCTCTACGGACTAAAATCAATCTACTATAATAATGAAGAGTACAATCAATAATTAGCAACAATAATCTCAATGATAAGTATAATTATCTCCAGGTTCTAATACAAATTAAAAACACCTTAATCAATTTAGTACCCTCTAGAAACCTAAAAGATACCTGAAACAAAGGACTATGTGAATAATCTTTTTCACCTTATTTCATTAATCATTTTTAACAAATATATACAATTGGAGTAGGAAATAATTAAGGGATTACATAAAAAATATTTAGAAAAATTAGCTTAGAAATATGGAAGTAAATAAATGGAAATAATTAAAGATCTAGATATTGATTTTGGATCCCACTAATTTAAGCAATCCTAGTCAACTTTCCAACACTCCGCCTTAAACTGGTGAATGTATATCAAACATTCCCAACTTGCATACATTTGATTCAAAAACAGATTTAAGTAATGCTTTAGTGAGAATATCAGCTTCTTATGATTCAATTGGCAAGTAGGACAAACTGATCTTCCCATTTTCAATCTCTGTCGTGATGAAATTTCTATCAATTCGAACATGCTTTCATACAATCATGTTGTATAGGTTTATGAAAAATTGTAATAGCTGATTTACTATCGCTATATAACTTCATAGTACGCTCCAATAGGAAATTTAAATCTGATAGCAATCTCTCTAGCCAAATTAACTCACAAATACCTTGTGCAATTGCCCTATATTTTGCTTCAGCACTACTTTTAGATACAACAATTTGTTACTTACTACGCCATGTAACAAGATTTCCCCAAAACTTTGTACAATAGCCTATAGTGGACTTAGCATCTTCAACTAACCTTGGTCAATCTGCTTATGCAAACCCTTCTATTTCTCATATTTCACTCTTTTTGAACAGAAGAGCATTTCTAGGTGATCCTTTCAAGTACCTAAGAATCTGATCTACTACATCTCGGTGTCTTTTGGTGGAAACATGCATAAATTGATTGACCACACTAATGTTATAGGCAACGTCCGGCCTAGTAAGTGATAGGTAGGTCAATTTTCCCACCAAACGTTGATAACTTTCTTTGTTTATTGGAGGGTCATCTTCAGAAACCTTATTCTTCCAATTCTTATCTAGTGGTGTGCTTGCAGGTCAATAACCTAATTTTCTTATTTCCTTTAATAAATCTAAGGTATATTTTATTTAAGAAATGAAAATCCCTAACTTACTTCTGGCTATTTCCATTCCAAGGAAATATTGAAGCTTCCCAATATCTTTAACTTTTAATTCAAATTTCAGCAGGTGTTTGAGATTTGCTATTGTTGGATCTCTATGGCTCGAGTATTTACAATATGCTGCGAAAAAGACCATAACACAACAATAAGTATAGCCGAAAATACACAGGATGTACGAAAATATCTTTTGACGAGGATTGGTTGTTTCTTTTTCATAATCGTAGACACTGCAATACGCGAATGCCCTCTACCGGTATCCACATGAGTATGAAGGATCCGAGCAGCAGCTATCATGTGCTACCACGTCCTGAAACTCTTTTTGAATGCCGCACAGTTTTCTCTCAGAGGGTGGCCAGGGTTTCGTCTTATATTGTTCTCTCTTTTTTAATGAGACCTAAATTTCTCTATTTATAGAGAAAACCTAATCCCATTGAAGCCCAAT
>JANZLX010000213.1:36711479-36726293 GCA_025531955.1 Erythroxylum orinocense
CTACCCGCCCACCCCCCCAAAAAAAAAAAAAAAAACTAAAAGCATCAAGCAATATGTGCATAACAGCTCATGGTCAGCCCCATTGTGATCCAGGGCAAAATAATACAAATCCCATTTAAACACTTAAAAGTTCTACCATCCTTCAAATATGATTCCCACCATGGTGTTTCCAGATTATCTTATGTCATACTCTCAAACTTTCTATTCATTGGCTACTATAAACTACAGTTGCCTCAAACGAAATAGCATATACCTTAATTGCAGCATCAAAGGCTGATTCAGCTGTTCTACCATTCTGAAACATAGTTGGAATGGTTTCCAGTAACAGTTCCAGGTGCTCACGACACCGAATCCACAAAAATATAAAAATGGTAACCCAAACATCAATGCTCATTCAAATAACTTGATTGTATACGTAGAATCAAATAAAGAAGACCAATTTTTTATTCCTCACCTCAAAAAGGGGAACAATGACATCAGTTTGCAAAGGAGTGTACACATCTTTAACATCAGGAACAATAAGGCATTAATGGCTGCAAATGAACAACAGCAATCAAATTAGCTCTAGAGAGTTCCATAAGATTAAAGACAGAAATTGAGTTAATTCAAATTAATTAAAAAACAAATAAAATATCTTTTGTACGAACAATTGGAATCAGAAACTATTAAGACAAATTTTGATAAACAAGTTTTGTAAGATCTATGGGTAGCAGTATGTGATGAAGCGCAAACAGAGTGTTCATCCTTATAATAAGATAATCAAATTGCATGTCTGCGAACTAATTGCTAACTAAGAAACAAAAACTTCTAAATAATGCAGCTTACCTGCTGAAGTGCACGTTTTAAATTATAGAAATGAATTGTTGAATCAAATGTCGCAATTCCGACCATTGTCCGCGGCCCTTCAGATTGATATCTGATATAGGAGAACCGATATCATCAGAAGTAGCAGACCTGAAATCCTCAAACGTTCAAGTTGACAACATAGTGATCTGCAGCCATAAATGTACACGCATTAAGGACAGTAAACATAGAAGGGAAGGTATGATAAACCCTCACCTTTCCTGGCTTCATTGCATCCTAGCAGTAGGAACATTCAACACAGTTGGACAACAAACATGTTAAAGAAAAGCTTAAGAGTTACAAGTAGCATTGAGTCACACAATTACTCGGAGCTAAAATCTCAAGTCCCCATCTAGTGCCAAGACAGGAGAGAAAAATCAACAAACACCTCATATAAGTTTTCCCAGCCTATCCTCTCTCTTTACATTTTCTTAAATCCATAAAATATCAAAATGGCATTTTACATGAGCCGTTAAAGTTTCTCTACTAGTTATCTTGCTGGTCCAAACCATTAAGTAGTGTCCTTAACATCACATCCATGCAAATTTGAGATAATGGAATCCGAAATTTTTGTTCAGTTTCTAATTAAATACAGCACACAAGATGCACCAAATTTTCACCATTAACACTACCCAGATAACTGGTACAAAAACAGTAACAGTTATTTATATTTAACAATAATCAAGAAATGACCTTCAAACAATACTCCCGCCAGTGAGTTTTAGTTGTCGGTGCACCAGCAGCTATGCGTTCTTCCATCATTTTGCAAAATGCATCACAATCACGGTTTTTCCACTTAGTTCTTCTCATTTTTTCCTGTTATCCGGTAATAAAAATCATTAAAACAAAATTAGACTGAAATACAAGAGTTTCACTGTTAGTTCCTGTTCAAACTAAAAAAAGTGCTATAAAACTTACAAGAGGTTTACTATACCTGGTAAACAAGTAAGCGGTCAAGTTTTTCGAGGCGCAAGCACCTTTCATCATCCTTCAAGTGATCTTGAACTTTGCGCCACTGGCTATTCACCTGTGATTGAAAAGTAGACCATGAGACACTTCAGAAATCAAAATCAAAACCGTGAATATCTCATTAATACCTTAATGAAGTCGCACGACTCAAGAAATTTTCTATATTCTGCTAGATGTTGCTTGTGCTCCTCTGCAGCCTTTTCCTTTTCCTGTATTGTGTAGGCATAAGTAACAGCATGATAAGATAGATCATCACATCATCTTACTCATAAAATCAAAAGTAATCATTTTATACCAATCAAAAGTAATCATGTTGATAGCTCGAGATCCCTGTTCCCACTCCTAAACTGACAGAAGAAACCAATTTGTATAAATGTAGAATGAAAAACAAAAACAAAAACAAAACCAAAACAACAATTCACAAAGCCAAAATCATATGATAAAAAACATAGCCCGTTCAAGAGCTAGTTGATACTAGAAAAGCAGAACAAATCTTGCGTAAATTACACAATTCCTAAAGCAAGATTTTCACATTCATCAGCCAACATTCTTACTTAATAAAAACAGAAAGATGAAAAAAATACACAAAAAAGGAGCAGGGTATTCATCGAACAAAGCAAAAACTCAGATCCCGAAACACCCAAAACAAAGAAAAGCAAGAGGTCCACCAATCACTCACGATAGACCTCCAAAGAAGCAAATGCAGAGTGAGGAAAATATGGGAAAAAATGAGAACAACTAACCATCAGAACATTTATTTTTCGAGAGGGAAGCCGAACGCGAATCGCGATGATCAAGCTGCGATTTTCCCGCAGAAGTGGTCGGTACAGACAACCTATCTTTGTCCTTACTATTCAGAGCCCTGGAAGTTGAAGGAGACGACTTCTCCAGGTGCTTGTCGAGCGCATCGTTTATTCGCTTCCGATCGAGAGGTCCTCCGATGATCTCCGACCTCGAACCACCGCGATTATACATAATTCCACTCTCTCTCTCCTTCCCAACCTCCAAGCCCCAAGCCTCACAATGATTCAAGCTTGAGGACACAACATTCCAACAAGAGAAATAAACAAATCCAAAAAATCAAAACCCTAGATTCGTGGGAAATTAGGGTTTTTGGCGGGACGTGAAAGAATGGATAATTTTTCAGTTTCCAATGGACGAAACAGCAAATTCAGAACAAGAAAACTGAACTAGAGATTAGACAGATGACTTGGGCTTGCGATTTGAGAGAGATATAGAGATTGAGAGGAGCTCCACTCTGTTCTCTCTGTCTCTCTTTGTTTTCATGTTCTTCCCTTTTTCTCCCATATTTTTACTTTTTTGCTCTTAATGATTCTTTCCTTTTTAACCATTTTCCTTTTCTGGTTGGGCTTCACAGTGCTCTTCGATTAAGCTTTTCATGGGTCAGAAACTGAGCCCAATAAGCTCCCACTCGAGGCCTCTCTCAAAATCTATATATATGTATATATAATTTATAAAACATTAATTTTTAAATACTGAATTTGTACATTTAACCATATTATGAAGTTGCGCAGGAATAGCTCTGTTTTTATTTTCTTTTAGATGAAGTAATTGTGGAATTTAATTATAGTAAAAGTATTGGAAGTTTTAAGTTACTAGTTGTTTTTTAAATCTTTGACTTACTTGTGGTAATCCCTAGTCTTTAGGTTTCAGTTAGATAGTGACACATATTTCTTGTTTCAGTTTTTCTGTTCCTAGTTTTACTGCATGTATAGCAAGTTTGTATTGTAGTATATAGACAATTTATAAATAGTGAGAACCTGCACTTGATTTGTGCGTGGGTCATTCTATTATCTAAACATACAACTTCTCTAGTAAATTTTACATGGTATCAAAGCCATCACGTCTCTAATCGAGAATGTTGAACAATTCATCTTCTTTCACTCCTTCTGTCACCACCAACAACTCATCCACAGGTCTTCTTCCCATACCGTCCTTTAGCCATCTCATCAACTTGAAACTCACATAAGAGAATTACCTCCTATGGAAGGCTCAGTTCCTCCCATACCTCCGTAGCCAACAACTCTTAGGCTACGTTGACGGCACTGAAGCTCCAGCAAAAATGATCACAGAAACCACTGATGCAGGTGCCACACAAGTTCAGAATCCAGCTTACAAGATCTGGCTACAACAAGACCAGATGGTCTTAAGCGCACTGCT
Organism: Erythroxylum orinocense; assembly: GCA_025531955.1. NCBI lineage: Eukaryota > Viridiplantae > Streptophyta > Magnoliopsida > Malpighiales > Erythroxylaceae > Erythroxylum > Erythroxylum orinocense. The sequence goes on from JANZLX010000213.1 coordinate 36,715,473, forward strand.
CTCCTCTCTCACAAAAGAGGTACTATCTCAAGTTTTATCATGTACTACCTCATTTGAAGTCTAGCAAGCTCTAGAACATATGTTCTCTTCCAGATCTAAAGCTCGTACGATGCAGATTCGTTTGCAATTGTCAACCATACAAAAGAAAGGATTGTCAGTTGCAGAATAATTTAAACAAAGTGAAACATTTAGCTGATACTTTGGCCGTGATTGGCAAACCTCTTGAAAATGAGGAATTTATTAGTTATCTACTGGTTAGGTTAGGTTCAAAATTTGAATCATTGGTGGCTTCAATCACCATAAAAGTTGACACTATGCCCCTGACTGATTTGTATGCTCACTTGCTGAATTATGAAATGAGGATGGAACATCACAATAGCACTTTTCAGGTCACTGGACATTCAACTAACAACATGACAAGAGGAAGAGGTAGAAACATGCCAAGAGGCAGAGGTAATTTCCAGAGAAGAAACAATAACCAATTTCAGTCTGATAGAAGCAAGTATGGTCAGAACAAGAACAGGCCGATATGTCAAGTTTGTGGAAAGCTAAGACATGTAGCATTGAAGTGCTGCCATCGATTTGATCATTCAATCCAAGTTGATGATACCACCAAGCTTGCTGTTGCTGCTGCTACAACTCCCACATACTCTGTTAATACCAACTAGTATATGGATAGTGAAGCAACTGATCACATAACCAGTGATCTGGACAGGTTAGCATTCAAAGAGAAGGACCAAGGCAAAGATTAGGTTCATAATGCAGGTGGTACAGGTATGATAATTTCCCATACTGGTCACTCTTCTCTGCCCACCTTCTCCAAACCTTTAAAGCTAAATAATATTTTTGTGTCCCTAAACTATCCAAACATCTTTTATCGGTTCATAAGCTAGTTGTTGACAATGATGTTTTCTTTGAAATCTATGTTTCCCATTTTATCATTAAGGATCAAGTTAGGAGGAAGCCACTTCTTCAGGGCAATGTGAGCAAGGTCTATATCCTATCAAGCCAAGGCAAATAGCATTGCTGAAGGAAGCACTTGTCAGCATAAAGATTTCTAAAGAGCAATGGCATTGCCGCCTTGGCCATCCTTCCTCTGTCATTGTCCACAAAGGCTTGAATTCCAATAATTTGTTGTGCTCTTTTAAGTCCAATAATTCTGTTTGTAATGCTTGTCAACAGGCTAGAAGTCATCAACTTCCTTTTCCAGTCTCAAGTAGCGTTTCTAGTGCTCCTCTTAACCTAGTGTTCTCCGATGTTTGGGGCCCAGCTCAAATGTTTGTTAATGGGTTTAGGTATTATGTAAGTTTTATTGATGATTTCAGTAAATTCACTTGGGTATATTTGCTCAAGAATAAATCTGATGTGTTTCAAGTTTTTCTTCAATTTCAAAAGCATGTTGAGTTATTATTGAATAAAAAAATTCTTTGTGTTCAAACTGACTGGGGAGGGGAATATCAACGACTTAATTCTTTTTTTAAGCAAACAGGCATCTCACACCATGTTTCCTGTCCTCATACCCATCAACAAAATGGTGCGGCTGAGCGTAAACATCGACATATTGTTGAAGTAGGACTTGCTCTCTTGTCACAAGCATCAATGCCGATACATTTTTGGGATGAGGCTTTTTGAACTTCTTGCTTTCTTATCAATCGACTTCCCAGTAAGATCATCAATTTTGACACTCCTCTTGAACGACTTTTTGGTTCCAAGCCAAATTACAATTTTCTTCGGACATTTGGATGTGCTTGTTGGCCCAATCTTCGTCCATATAATGCTCACAAACTACAATTTCGTTCTCAAGAGTGTGTGTTTATTGGATACAACACTATGCATAAAGGATATAAATGCCTTCATCGTGGCTCTGGTCGAGTTTATATATCTCGTGATGTCATTTTTGATGAATTTAAATTTCCTTTCTCTACTGACAAAATCAGTTCTACTCTTCCTTCCACTAGTCCTCTTGAACCTTCTGTTGTCCTTCCTTTTGTTTCGATTCAACATACTTCTCCTTCAACTATCAACGATTCTGCATCTTCTTCCAGTGACCAAAATGGTAATTATCATCCTGTTTTTGCACAAACCCATCTTGATTTTGCAGATAATTCTCAGCAAGGGGATGTATTATCAAGTGTTGTTGCCGAGGATTCTCAACTTCAGCAAAGGAATGATCTAGTGACCAGGCATCAGATGCGAACTAGGCTCCAAGATAATATTCGCAAGCCAAAATGGTTCACAGATGGTACTGTTCGATATGATTGCTTGGCTGCTATAACTGAACCTCTTGAATATACTGCAGCACTATAAGATGATAATTGGAAGGCAGCTATGCATGATGAAATGAAGGCTCTTTCTTGGAATAACACATGGTCATTGGTTCCACCTTGTTCTGATCAGAATGTTGTCGGGTGTAAATGGGTCTTCAAGTTGAAGAGAAAAATAGATGGAAGCATTGACAGATATAAAGCCAGGTTAGTTGCAAAGGGGTTCAAACAACGACATGGAATAAACTATGGGGATACGTTCAGCCCTGTGGTGAAAACATCAACTATTAGACTTGTTTTATCTATAGTAGTGTTGAGAGGATGGAACTTGAGGCAATTAGACATACAAAATGCTTTCTTGCATGGTATTCTTGAAGAAGAAGTATACATGGCTCAACCACCTGGATTTAAGGACAAGAAGTGCCCTGAATATGTCTATAAGTTGAATAAGGCATTGTATGGGTTGAAACCGGCTCCTCGAGCTTGGCATTCAAGACTCAGCAGTAAACTGCAAGAAATTGGATTTATCTCATCAAAGTCAGATGTCTCACTGTTCGTCAACAATAAAGATGGAATTACAGCTTATATGCTCATTTATGTATACCATATAATTGTCGTTAGCTCCTCAGATCAGTTCACAAGCACTCTACTACAAAAGCTAAAGTCTGACTTTGCAGTTAAATATTTGGGAAAGCTTCATTATTTCTTAGGAATACAAGTTAATTACAGTTAGGGAGGCATCATTTGACTCGAAAAAAATATATTAATGAAATTTTACATAAGATGGGCATGAGTAATTGCAAGTCAGTGAGCACTCTAATGACTACTTCGCAGAGATTGCAGAAAGATCAAGCAGAAGCCTTTGATGAAGAGGAAGCTTTCAAATATCGAAGCACTGTTGGAGCGTTACAATACCTAACACTCACTCATCCTGACATTTCCTATGCAGTAAACAAGGTATGCCAGTACTTGCATTGTCCAACAAAGATACATTGGATTGTTGTGAAGAGGATATTAAGGCACTTAAAGCATACAAATGATGTTGGTTTAACCATTTGAAAGTCGAATTCAACATTGCTTAATGCCTTTTCGGATGCGGATTTAGCAGGCTGTGCCAAAGATAGAAGATCAACCGGAGGTTTTGCTATATTTTTTGGTCCAAACTTGATATCTTGGAGCTCCAGGAAGCAATCTACAGTCTCTAGATCCAGTACCGAATCAGAATACAAGGCTTTGGCCAATGCTACTACAGAATTAATTTAGGTTCAATCTATACTTGGTGAATTGGGAGTTTATCATAACAGACCATCTTGTTTATGGTGTGATAATCTGGGGGCAACATATCTCTCTGCAAATCCAGTGTTTCATGCAAGAACAAAACATATAGAAGTTGACTTTCATTTTGTGAGAGAGAGAGTGGCAGCAAAAGCATTAGAGGTTCGATTCATATCCCAAGATCAAATTGTTAATATTTTTACAAAGCTCCTTCCAGTTCGAAAATTTTCAGAATTACAACACAATCTAAATCTGTGTTAAGCCAGATTAGATTGAGGGAGGCTATTAGAAGTTTTGAGAATCTTTGTTAAATCTTTGACTTAGCCGTTTAATCTCCAGTTTCTTAGGTGTTAGGTAGAGTGATGCATATCTCTTGATAGTGGCGCATATCTCTTGTTTCATTTTTTTGTTCCTAGATTTACAGTGTGTACAGCTAGTATATGGACAATCTATAAATAGTGAGAACAAATACTTGATTTTGTGTGGGTCATTTTCTTCCCTGAATATACAACTTTTCTAGCAAATTTTATAAAACATACCTTAATAGCATAAAGCGAATAAATTAAGAAGCAAACTTCATTAAACACATATAATTACTAAAAATGGAATTATCAACAAATAAATTAAGAAGCAAAATTTAAGAACTTACGAATACTGGATAAATAAAGCTTAAAACTCTCGTTTACAGAAAGAGGGAGGATCTGACGAATTCAATGCATGGTTCATTATAGTTCGGAGCTCGACCAACTTCTTTAAATATATTCAGCAGTGAACATTTAAAATAAAAGATTGGGATGGTACAAACTCAGTTCTTGATTGATTGATAAATAAATAATTAAAAAAATTCATCATGTCTTATTATTTTAAATCAAACTAATCTGAAACTTAGTCAGTCGTTTACAGCGGTTTTAAATGGGCCGCGTACCACCCACAAGTTGTGGAGATATCATTATAAAAGGCCTAGCATTAATCATTTTCTTTTTACCGATTACAGTATCTGGGTGTTTTTTAGTATCTTTCTTTTTGTCTATGAATTGAAGATCCCACGTTTAATACGTAGATGGTTAGTAAAATTTTACTGCATTGATTGATTTAGTAAGTGGGGTTCATTATTAATCTAAAGAAATACTAGTAAAATGCATTCGTTTCATTTAACAAAGTCTCTTAAATGAATCACAATGGGATCATTAGTTGTGAGATAGATAAAAGAAAGAATGCATTTAAATAAGAAAAACTGACCATGCCCTATCATTAAAAAAAAAAAAAAAGTCATTTGTATACAGCACTACACAATATCTCGCCTCTTTTCCCTATGTTTTTTTTACTTTTTTTTTATGTCCATCAAGATCTTGCGCTTAACAAATACCTATTAGTAACCCACGGTGAATTAGGAGGGAGTTTTCCTAGCTTAAGTGATGTCACGGATTCAAACTACTTTCATGTATATAGTTATTTAAAATTTAAGGTCAAAGTTTTGCCTCCTACAAAAGACCTACCTGATTCGAGCGGAAATTAATTTAAAGATGAACAACTTAAAGGTACCTTTTCATAATTGGAGCTCTCATAAAACATCTTGTAAAAAAAACCTATTAGTAAAATTTGAGTTGCTGGTTCTTTTGTAATGCATTTATTGACTTAGTAAGTGGGGTTAATAATTGGTCAAAAGAAATGGTCAAATACAATGTAATTTTCACTGTCCATTTCTTCGTAAAATAAAGAAATAATTAAATTTAATTGATTAATTAATTAAAATTATGGCACTAATTCAAACACGAAAACCGAAGAGTGGCTCTATGATAAAATTTTAATTTTTCAATCTCATTTTAAAACATTTAGAGATATGGCCACGCTAGGACATGGGTATGATAATTATATTTTAATTGATTAATTAATTATATGTGTTAATTATATTTTTACTAATCAATCAATTAATTTTATTTCAGTTAGTCAATCAATTAATAATATTTGAATTAATGAAATATTATTTTAATTATATTTAATAAAAATAAAAAAGAAAACTTGTGTCACAGGGTTTGTAGAACCTAATTAACTTAATAATAATTAATAATGAACTAGAATATTTAATTATGATTTAATTAATTAATCAATATGATTATATTTTAATTAATCAATCAATTAATTATATGTCAATTAATTAATTAATTTTAATGATAAATGATAAAAAGAAATTATGTGTGTGACCTCTTAGTACTTAAAATAATTAATTAATAATATTTAATAATTAATTATAACATGCATACATAATTAATAAATAATTAGTAATAATTAAATAATAATAATAAATTAATAATTAATTAAAGATTGAAGTTCCTAGTGTTATTGTATTTATTAATTATATGAGATAGTTGTCCTGATGAACAGTGAGAAAGAAAAGAGTACATGAGATGGTAGGATTTTTTTCAGTTACAGGTAATCATATCCTCTTGGAAAGTATTTGCTCCGACAGAAACTATCGACCTCGAACATTAACTTTCTAATTTTGGATCGCAATTAGGGGAAAGAAAAAAACGGTTAAAGTTGTAGCGATGACTTTGGGAGCTCTCCTATTCTAGCAATAAGTTTCATCCTTAATTTAAGGATGTGCAAAATAATTAAAGAAGCAATAAAAAATACGAATTTAAGCACCTCTCTCACATTGTTAAAACCAAATAAGCTAGATTTAAGAGGGGAACATATTAAGACCGATAACTCGACATCTTTGTTTGCTTGGTGAAGAAAGTGTAATTGACCTTAGCATCTGAGTCCTCCTGACACACTTAATCAAAAGACTTGCAAGTTACTATATCACCGGAAAACATAGAAGAAGCATTTCTTCTTTGTTGAATCTCAAATTATGGTGAAATTTTTGGTTGCTAATGGACTTAACTCTTGGCTTAGAACCTTTGTGATATCGGTGTTGCTTGAGATGAGGGGGTATGATAGAGATGAGACTAGCAAATGGTGGGATGCATCTTTGACCTGTAAAGGATTTTGTCGTAGGGCCTTCTATAGAATCTCAAGAATGATAAGAAAGACTGATAAGCCTTGTCAGTCTTGCAATTCTTTTTGGCTGGTGATTGGACGAAATAGGGCCATGGAGTTCGCGATTGGCTAATTTTAACCGGCTCACTTATGGTCACATGGTGCGGCATTAGAGTTGATGAGAACAAAGTTTTGTTGATAGGCCTTGTGTAACCGTTGATGCTTCGGCGTGATGTTCTATCAATAGGTGATGCGAAAGAGATAGACTTCGCATTTAGTGGGGAGATTTATGTTGAGCCCAAAGGAGATTTATTGGTGGCTTGCACTTTCAGAGCGATTGGGTTGGTCAAGGTAAGGTACCATGGTTTGAGTGAGTCAAAACGATTTGACACAACAAATGGAAACCTTGAAGATGAGCATGAACCATCCTTGGTTGTTAGTTTGATCGACAAAGGCTCAAATCGAAGAGAAGAGACTCATGGGTAACTGCAAAAATCACAAAATTGTAATGATTCTTTGAAGTCCAGCGAAGATACCACCATTGTGACCGCCTATAGCTCAACAAATGGTCGGACACCTTGCAATCATTCACATTCCACAATTATTAAGCAAGCAGCATTTAACTTATGAGTTAGTAGAAGACCTCATTATATAAAATTAACAAAAAAAAGGCAAATAAAGGAACAAGAGTATATCAACAATAATAGCCTCTTATAGCTCTTACAAGTGAAAGAGTTTGACTTATTTATGGTGGAGAACGAGACAAGACACCAAAAGATGGGGGAATTAGCAAGATAAATTTGAATTTTACCTTTTATAGATAAGAGAATAAAGACGATGGGTCGATTACAAAAGCCTTGTAAAGCCTACACGAGTAGTACTCCGCCACAATTCTCAGTGCTAGCAAGAGCATATTCATAAAAGCTGAAGCAGACCTGAAGAAGCCTGAGAAGGTAAGATGAACAAATTATAAGAAAACAAATGCTAGTGCTACACCTAGACCCAGTTGTCAATTTAAATCCAATTATAAGGTTTTCAAGAAATCAAGAAATTAGGTAATAATATTAATTATTTTACCATCACAACATATTTTATGAATGTAAAGATTTGAAAAGGTCAAAAAAGAGGTCAAGAATGGACTATATTGACTGCAATATCTTGCAAGGTAAATACAATTTTAGAAGAAACAAAAGGATAATTTTATGTCACTGTGATCCAATTGAGCATATTAAAAACATTAAATTTTCTATGCAAACTATTGATCCAACAATTCAATAACTAAAACATTTATGTGTAAATCAAGCAAGAAACTCACTTTTATAACATCCAAAGGTTAAAATTGGTAGAGAATGAAATTTTGTAAGAGAAGTATTATAAAAAACACAAAAATACATTAATAAAAAAATACATTAAGTCTTTCACGCGCAATAATGGAACAATGAAGACGTGACATTAAGAGGCAGTTCGAACTTGAGTTATTAAGCTCTAAGTTTGAGCTCGTGCATTTTTACCAGAGTAAAAAGTATTACATGTCCCTAAACTTTATGGGTTATTAACAAAATTTAGGAAGAAATGGACATAATTGCATCGAAGAGGAGTATAAATTACTCAACGTTTCTTTGTATTGTTGAAACGACCACCTCCAAATTAAACGTGAGGAAGCATGTGAATCTATAGAAAATGAAGAGAAAGATAGAATTTTGATATAGTGAATTAAGAAGGAAAAAAGAAATGGAAATGGAGGTAGGATCTAAAAGTTGATAAAGTCACCAACAACTTTTGTGAATGGAACTTGCGATAGTCTTGTTTAACGCAAAACATCTGTAACCAATGAAAATAAAGGAATAACAAAGCCTTTGAAGAAGTATATACGTAACAGATGCAAACTTGGAATCTTGAGGAGATATACAAAAAGAATCCTATTGATTATTTCCTTTTTCCTTCAGTTTGAAAAAATTTAAAAAGTGATATAAGAGGGAAATGGCAGAGTTGAAAATAACCAAAATAGATCTTGATTCTTCATTATAACCAACTACATAAGTGACTCCTTCTACGAGATCAGCATAAAATTCATCTGCCATAAAGTTTTCTATATTCTAAAACAAGAATCAGAAAACAAAAAATAACAAAAAAATACAGTGATTGATAGATTTTGGGCTAATGTTTGTTCTTTATTTTAAACTCGTGGCTAATTATGAACAAAAAGGAAAACGAATGATTATGAAAAAGAGAAGACTGAGAAGTAGCAGAAAAAGGGTAAGAAAAAACTTATCTACAAAATTTGGTGTTAGTAATCATATGATAATGGAGGTTGTCTCTTCAAGAAAGGCAAGCCCTTAAACTCTTTGCAGCCTTTTTCACTTTATCACCTTTAGCTCTAAAAAATTGTCCAACATAAGCGTCATTGTAGAATATCTCCTGTGATTAGGTAGAACATAACGTTAATGGAAATAGCTATTTGCTTCAGTACTGATATAATCTTAAAGATAAAGACAATAGAAACATGATAGGCTTTTATCTGAAATTAAACACTTCGACTGCAAATGAAAAAATTGACATCAAGCAATCAAATTACAAAAGGAAGTATTTATAATTACGATGGAGAAATGAAGCAGAAACACAGACAACTTGAATTTTGAGCCATAAAACAAAACTAAACATTAACAAAACACACAAGACCCCTACCTGCTTTAACGAGAGAGGAGTTGGTTTCCTTAGAAGCTCCAACATAACTTCCTTTTTCTCATTGAGTCGATGACATGTTTCTTTCATGCCCATTCCGAAAAAAATGAAGTAATATCAAGGGAAAGAAAGAAGGGCATAGAAGTTGGAAACCTTCTGCTTTACGCAACAATTGAAAACATGGGGAAATAGAAGATATAGTTTAGTAGGTGGACTACAATATTAACTTTTGTCAATGTAGTTTCCCCCCCTTTGTTTTCTTGGACAATATGATTTAATTACTTAGAAAGAGGACTTGATATGATGTGCAGGCTCTTATTTGTATCATAAATTCTCTTCAAAGTAGCATAAATTGTGGGTTGATAGGAAAATCATAATTTAAAATTTAGTAGACTTGTCAAATAATATAATGTTAACAACAATGTCATCATATTTTCTCGAGCTCCTCAAGTTTTCAGGGTGTGAGTAAATATCAGCTTTCTTAACATAATAGAGCTGAGGTTATAAATAAACCAACAACTTGATATGAGGGGATTTATGTCAGTGAATCACAGCTATGATCAAATCTTTATACTGGATTTTTCCACTCAATTATTGCACTCAATAATTCTCAACTAGTGCATCTTTCCATTCAATTATTGCGAAGATTTGTGTCAGATAAATGTAATCTTATCATCTATTAAGAGATGTTGCATCTCAAAATCGATGGAATACGTATTTGTTGTATGCGTCTCTTTATGTTTTTATGGAAGTGTAGATTTTGGGATGATAAGTTAAATTGTTCAGTCAAGCAAAGACAACCAAAATTTATTACTCTGGGATTTTGTTGGCTTCCTAACTCAATAATTTTTAACAGTTGTGCCATTGATGTCAAATTTTGGCATTTTAGCTTATTTTAAAGAGTTCTGGAGAGGATGAATCGATACATATTTCTTCATTTTCATATTAGAAACAGACAAGGAAAAAGAACAGAAAATAAACATACGCATCGATGGTCAATGAAACAAATATGCCTCTTAAAATAGCAAAAAAACTAACAATATTGTTTTTCTATAGTTTAAGAATCAAAATATGTTAAGTCAAAATGACTTTACATAAATGATTTTGATGAAGAACAAATAATAATGGAAGAAGCAAGTAAGACGTAAGCAAAAGAATATGAGATGGAAGGAGCAAAGCCAATAATCAGACGAAAGCGAGAAGCTAAAAGTCAGATGATAGAAAATCAGACGGAAGTGCAGAAACAAAAGACAGACGAAAGCGCAAATCAAAAAATGAGGCGATAGAAAGTGAGATGCAAGGCGCAAAAGTGAAAATTAGACGGAAGCACAAACTAAGAAATTAGACGGAAGAAAATGAGACGGAAGCGCAAGAAAAACATCAGACGGAAAGAAGCGAGATGGAAGATCCGATACCACGTCGGATTACTAATCAGCTTGAGCTAGTTATAGAACTCAACTGAATAACTAATTCTTGAAAGATTAAGATACAAGAATCAAGAAACACTTGAAGACGAAGGTTATAAATATAAGTTGAAGTCGAAGACTGTAGAAGATTAGCATTTTTGATAAACTTAGTGATTTGAGAAATATTATTGTGCGAAAAATTTAGAGCTATC
>JANZLX010000213.1:36728378-36738449 GCA_025531955.1 Erythroxylum orinocense
AATTAAATAATATATTTTTTCATGTTTCAATTTTATTTTGTTGTTTCTTTGTTGTAAATTATAAGAAATTGAGAGTTAAAGATATTTGTTATTCTTTTTATCAGATGTTTTGATGTAATTATTATTTATTATATAATAAAAATTTTAATATTTGAAATAGTTTATATTATTCTTAATTTTATATTTATTTGATAATAATTATCTTTTTTATATAAATTGTAGTTATTATTTATATATAAAATATCTGAAAATTATTATTATTTCATATATTAATTGTGATTATTATTTATTATTTTAATTTTTAGAGACATAGTTAAAAATATACAGTGCAACTGTATAATATAACAATACACTGCTTTGCAATTTTTTAAAAAATACAAGAAATATTTTCTAATTTTTAAAAATTATCCAAAATAGTACCCATTATTGATCGATATCGATACAATCCCGTTCTAAAACTCAATTCCATATCAATTTTGATACAATATTATAATCATAAATAGTACAAAAAGAAAATTCAGTCTCTCACAAAGATTTACTTTCTCTAATAAAAGCTGATTACAAAATGGATGCAATTATTTAACTTTGAAAATAGAAAAAGCAGAAATTGGCTTTTCCCATGGAAATTTTCGAAATAAATAGCGTCTGACCTGAGACTGAGAGTCCTTATTTTCGAAGTCCTTTCTAAAGCCGAACATCATCAACAACAACAACTCTTCGCTCTCAGTCTCTCTCTCTCCCTTGACCATGGCTTCGACGTTGACCAATCTTAGGGTTTTCTTCTTCGCTCTCCTCCTCCTGGCCTCTCCTCTCCTCCAAGGTTTATTTCTTCATTCTTCTAGATAGATCGATCTAAGATTCTTCGTCTCTTCACCTTCATAAGTTTTGTGCATGTCGTGGACCAAATTGATCTCTGGATAAGAGATCTGTTTCCTTTTATTTATTAATCGATTCGTTTGTTTGTTTGTTTATTGGACTTTGTATTCTACGAAATTCTTCTGCTAAGTACGTTTTATAGGGGAGTTGTTACGGAGATTGTTAAGATCATGTAACAATGTACACTTATTGTTTATGATCTCTGTGTTTTGATCTCAATTTCGTGAATTGTAACTGGGCTTTGTGTCGCTTTGTTATTTCTTTTTCATGCATTCTTGTTTTTTTTATTATAGTTGGCAGGTGTCAGTCGGAGTCAGATGCCGAAGTTGCAGAATCAATCGAGGAAGCCACTGATCTTGGGATTGTTGGTGGGGATGCTCTGGATTTTGACGATGGAAGCTTTAGTCCAGCACCAGGAGTTGAAACCGCGGCTGTTTTTCACAAAAATAGCGCCCGTCGTGAGTGCTTGATTTGTTCTGCTTATTTTCTATTTTGCTGTTTTATGTTGTGTTGACTTGATGGTTTTATTTTATTTTATTTTTTTTAGTGGTGCCTGCTGGAGAAGAAACTGTCGTACTCGTTGGAATAACAAATCCCGGTAATTGAAATTGTTGGCTTATTTTTCATGAAAGTGTACTATGTCTTAGTTTGCATTCTTTTGCTTGATTGCAACACTCTTTGCTATTTTAAACCAATATGTGATAGGTCTATGTCAACTGAATTTGCACTGAGCTTAATTTGTTGTCTTGGTTGATTCAGGAGGACAAGAAATTACTGTCCTTGCTATTAAGGCCAGTGTTCATCTTCCTTTTGATCATCACATGTTGGTTCAGAACCTCACCGCTCAGGTAATTGTGTGATATGTTATACATGAATATCAAGTGTCATGTTTGGTTCCTCCTTGATGATCAACTCGCTCTTGTTTCTTTTCAATGTATGATCTTTTTCACACAACTATACATGCTTGTGCACAGACATTGACACAGGAACAGGTTCTTACGTTAGAATATAGCTATCTCAGCATTGACCCCACAGTGGCTTCCTAGAAATGGATTACTTGATTACTAACTGGGCAATATGATGTAGGATGTTGCTTGACCCAATTGACGGATTGTGTAATTGAAGCAGGAGTAGCCTTTTTCTTTCTAGTGGGGAAAATGGTGGATAGAGAGATTATGTTTCCGGAACCATAAAATGTGGACAGTTCTCCTTCCCACCTTGTAATGTTTCACTATGGATTGGCTTGCCATCATTGTGTTTATACAAGATTGAAATATTAAGTCCTATAATTTAACTTGGCGAAATTGTTCTGTATCTGTATGGCATATGAATTTCACGATTGTTGATTTTTAATAGCACTCTGATAATATGAGGTCTTTGGACTGAGCACCAACTAGGAGAACAAGCTTATGCTAAAACATTGATATGGTTGACTTTAATGTTATATTCTGTATGGTAGGCTATAGTTAATTTTCTCTTTTGCAAGATGCAGTTTATTGACTATTTTGTTGAATTTGATTTCTGAGTTTAACTTTCTTGAAACTGACACTGTAGTTTCTATTAGGGAGTGATTAATGCATCTTGAAGAGAATTTATATCTTTTCTCCACGGATAGGCATATATTTATACTTAAGGGATTGTATTGGTCATAGTTTCCTAGCAGGATTTGGATGCAACCTGTCTGTTCGCTGAAGACTTTTTTGATGTTTGGTTGTAGGCCTTTAACAATGCAACTGTTCCAGGCCATGCTCAAAGTACTTTTCCCTACCACTTCACTGTCAGCAAGTACTTGCAGGTATGGGAACTGATTGGGGTGCCAGTTAATCAACCTTCATGAGTATTGTCTGTCAATTATAGTTTTCATTACAAAAAGGAAAAACGGTTCAGCTTACATGTAGTCAATTCTTTGCAGCCTGGAACTTTTGATCTTGTGGGCACCATTATTTATGAGATAGACCAGCATCCCTACCAGAGTGTATTTTATAATGGCACCATTGAAGTTGTTGAATCCGGTGGTTTCTTAAGCATGGAATCAGTTTTTCTTTTTACTCTGGGAATTGCTATTCTTGTCCTCCTTGGTTTGTGGATCCATGGTCAAATACAGAACCTTTCTAAGGTACTTTCGTAGTGAGATACCTTGTATATTTCCTTGGTTATTGGATAATTTATCATCTGTGATGAATTAAGATTTGAGAGAGTGGTTGATTTCATATTCTAGTGAATATGTTCCCGGTAGGAGGGATTTGATATCTTATTTATTTTGCTGCTATTTTCTTAGAAAACAAAGAGGACTTCAAAGGTTGAAAGTGGAACTGCAACTAGAGATGCCTTATTGGATGAATGGCTCCAGGTGTGTGCGTTCTGCTTGTATGTTCTTATACAAGCTCCTTACAAGGATTATGACATTGATTTAATCCGTCAGTCGTTTTTCCTCATTTGCTTTCAAGTTTTCAACCACTCAAGTGTTTTCTATTTGTTCTTCCAGCCTCACCTCACATGTTCAATATTTGCAATAAAAATGTCATGTTTCACTTCCATCCTGACATCAACATACCAAAAATGTTTAGTAATCTGCTTTCTACTTTTTATGATGTTCAGGGTACTGCCTATACCCAGTCAGATTCCAAGAAATTGAAGAAAAAGAAGAACTGAAGTGGAGTTGACCTCTTGTTCTAGGCAACTGGTTATTCTCAGAGAGCCCACAAGTAGAACTAGTTCTGAACTTTAGACCAGAAATTAGCTTTCTTGATGTGTAGCATGTGGAAGAAAAACTAAGTTATTTCTTTTTTTGGGAGAATTTTGCAAAGTGAGCCTTTTTTTGAAGAAAAGATGAGGAAGGATATACATTTTTCAAGTTTTCCTGTCAAATGCTTCACAGTATGATTGTTTTATGTTGCCCTGAGGACGAACTAGCTGTGACTGTTTTTGGTAGGCGGTACAGAATTTTGTTAGTGTGGTCTAGCCCCAATAAGTATAAGAACACCAACCGGTGTTTGTTGGAAATTTTAATTGGGTACTTCAATATTTTCACCATCTTCCTAGTGCCCACATGATATTGACCCTTAAGAATATAAAATACTCGTCAGAACTGGCCAATGTTATCTTCTTGGCATTGTGGTGCTATCGTATTCTTGAGGGCACTTGGACGTGCCCTTAAATTATATGGTTCAATCTTGGAGATGTTACGAATAGATGGTGATTTCAATTCATTACTTAATCTAGGATATGTTTCTCTTCTAAAAGATAAGAGAGTTTTGGAATTATTATTTTTAATTAGATTTACTTGTCTGTGCCTGAGCTTATAAATAATGACCCTGATTTTTTCAGGGGCATTCGTTGCCGGACCAAATTATAGCTCACCTGTTTCCTCTCATTTAAAGCTTCAAGTATTGGTTTTCCTTTTTTTGAAACTAGATCATCATTTAAGTTGTTGTCTAGCATTCATAAAATTAGTGATAAAGAGAGTATAGTTGGTTATAGCTCATTTGTCTTATTTTAGGTGTTCTTTAAAAAAATAAATAACTTTTAATTGAATCCTCTTAATGAAAAACATGATTGGCAGTATGTTTAAGAGCTTGAAATAGTAATGATTCTTTTATGTTATGTTGTATATCCCATCCATGTAAGTATCAAAAGTTGCTATCGTCTCTTTAAATTTATAATTAATGATGCACCAATCAACCTACCATCATATCACGTAGGCACCTAGCCAATAGAGTTTTACGTGCTAAAGAGTACGAGCCCGCCCTTCTCAGATCCCGCACACCACCCAACTTGGATGGAAGTCTCTGTACAGAGATCTGTCATGGAACTCTTCTAATTAACATCTTAAACATGATTCATTCACGAACCGAAATGATGGACATATAATGCCTTCCTTCCTCCAAGATTACGTTAATTTCACATCACATTTCTGTTTTAAGGTATATAAACGTCAATTAAGTAGTCCCTAAACTTTCATTCTATTGTATTCATAGCATGATCCAACGTCATTTTCCCAGATTTCTGGATTGGATGTTATCAAATAAAAGATTTTAGCGAGGGAATCTGAATCCTTTCCTGATACCCTTTAGCCCTTAAGCATCATCTGTACGACGATCTTAACTGATCGTGACCAGAAATATGGAGAAGTTTTTAAACTGTATAAACAATTTGTATTTTTCATACTTCTTAAGAGAATGAGAAGAATTCTTTGATGAAAGTGGGATGAATTTATGAGTTTTCTTTTGAGTGATTTACATGGCTTCCTTTGGACAAGAGTTACACCGTTAACTATATCATAAGAGCTAGGCCTAAAGGTGATATGAAAAGCTAAACTTTGAATCCTTGCATGGCTCTCGTAACCGAGCAATGATCACCTGTTCAAATTACCCTGTACCGACCCTGTCCAAGTGGATCTAAGCCATCCACTTATGTGGGACTCGTACAAATGGATGGCTTAGATCTACTTGGACAGGATTGGTACATGGTAATTTGGACAGGAGATTTGGGGTGCTCATAACCTATCTAGTTTCAGTACTATAAACTTCTGGTTCTTTTTGCCGTCAGTAATGTCTCCTTGCAAAAGTAAACCCATTGATTTATTGTTAATTAATGAGTGAATCCAGAAGTCAAAACCTTGCATATAGGGTTACAGCACAACTCTCTTCATGCACCCAGCTGTTCCAAATAATGGACAAGCCAAGATGATGGTTGAATTTCAAATTGAAAACGGTAGTTTGGTTGATTAGAAAACTTGGTGTATTAAACTCCCAAACGCTCGTCTAAACTTTTGACAGTTTGCAGTTGATTCACGTGAAGTTAATAGGTCTTAAAACATGGTATGTTTCTTTCCATTTCCAAGCTATATTTCAACGGTGTAAGTAGCTGCTGATCTAGTTGTATTTACAATCCCAAAGCTCGTGTTTCTTCAACAATTTGCAGTTTTAACTTGAATTCTGGTGATGACAGTGTATTAATGAGAGCTTTTGAGTAGGTTTAAAAGAGATAAACTAATGGAAACACATGAAGATTTAGTTGTGCACAGTTGAGATTGCATTCATTGCACATAATGCCCTTTGAATCATCATTCAAGCTGGTGTGCACGTTGCTTTCCTTTTCATCCCGGAACAAAGTCATCTCATGGGGGTCCCTAGCCTCATGTGAAGCCCTTAACTCAGTGTCGGCATGGCTTTGAAGATAATATCTTGTGAGCACATTATATAACAAGTCCTTGAGGGTCTCAATTTCCGCATCTCCTTGGTTTTAACTTTAAGCCATATTTAAGTTTCAGGTTCTGATCCTGAACATCTTAAGCTTAGGAAAACACAAGTGTGTTCTCGAATGCAAATTCTCGTTCCAGGAGGAGCACTTCTGTGCTTCTATGTATATTTGCTATTTGCTGCTACAACCTTTTGTTATGGCAGGGACACAGCAATTGTAGTAGTTGGGGTTGGTGAATGTGCAGACTGCGCGCAGAATGATATTAAGACCAGCCAGGTCATTTCAGGTAATAAAGTTCTCTGGTATGTGCATGAGACAAAGCTTGCTAGTTCCGTGGCTAGTGTTTTATTATTACTCTTGGAATAAATTAACCTTGAGGCAATTTCTTTAAGTCCTGGCATAACCAGGGCATCATGTGACTCCATGATTATAGCACTAATGTTATTAACATGTCTAAGATCTAAGATCGTAGTTGTCCACAGTCCTGACAAGCACAGAGAGAAAAGGTGAAATTTTTAGTACTGTCTATGTTTTATGCAACAACGCCGCTCATAAAACGATAGTTACTGAGGTTCCAGAAAGAAAATTTTCAATTTGAAGTTGTTAAATGTTACAAAAATAGAGGGACAGAAACTGTAAAATACTGGAATCCTGCAAGATTGGCATCTTTTGCGTTTCTATCTGTTCTGAACTAAGCCATGTTTTGCATTACTAGTCAGATAGACGAGGTCAGTGAACAGTGAAGACAATTCATGGTCCCCATGGTTTCATTTTGTTTAATTCGAGCAATTGGTAATGGTCTTATGTTCTCATATATTTAGGACTTCGTGTGACCATCGATTGCAAGAATGAGAATGGAAAGCTCAAAACAAGAGGGGTTGGTGAACTTGATCAAGATGGAAAGTTCAAGGTTTCCCTTTCAAGTGAAATTGTGAAGGACAAAAAGTTGAAACAAGAATGCTATGCACAACTCCACAGCGCATCATGCACGGCACACGGTGCTCTAGACTCCTCAAAGATTGTGTTCAAATCAGAAACCGATGGCGAACTGACGTTTTCTCCAGCAGAGAAGCTGAAATTCTCACCAATAACCTGCACGTCAGCCTTCCTGTGGCCTCACTTTAAGCATCCACTACTACCTAAAGTGCCGAAATGGGAACTTCCTCCATTCAAAAGCTTTGGCAATTCCTTCCCTTCCCCTCATCATAAGCTCTACCCTCCAATCATCTTTCCTCCGCTACCTAAAAAGCCATGCCCACCAAAGCTTGTTTTTCCTCCCCCATCACCAGTCTATAAGGAGCCACTTCCACCGCCAGTACCTGTAGTAGAACCACCACCAGTCTATAAGGAGCCACTTCCACCGCCAGTACCTATAGTAGAACCACCACCAGTCTATAAGGAGCCACTTCCACCGCCAGTACCAGTAGTAGAACCACCACCAGTCTATAAGGAGCCACTTCCACCACCAGTACCTGTAGTGGAACCGCCTCCACTGCCTAAAAAGCCATGTCCACCACCAGTCTACTTGCCTCCTCCAGTTCCAATCTACAAGCCTAAGCCACCAATTTACTTGCCTCCAAAGGTTCTTCCACCACCTGTTCCAGTCTACAAGTCTCCTCCCCCTGTACCCATCTACAAGCCACCTCCAGTTCCTATCTACAAGCCAAAGCCACCAGTCTACAAGCCAAAACCACCAGTTTACTTGCCTCCAAAGGTTCTTCCGCCACCTGTTCCAATCTACAAATCTCCTCCTCCGGTACCTATTTATGAACCTCCTCCAGTTCCTATCTACAACCCAAAGCCACCAGTCTACAAGCCAAAACCACCAGTTTACTTGCCTCCAAAGGTTCTTCCGCCGCCTGTTCCATCCTACAAATCTCCTCCTCCAGAACCTATCTACAAGCCACCTCCAGTTCCTAGTTACGAACCTCCTCCAGTTCCTATCTACAAGCCAAAGCCACCAATCTTCTACAAACCTCTTCCTCCACTACCTAAGTTTCCACCATTTCCCAAAAAGCCATGCCCACCTCTACCAAAGCTTCCTCCTTTCCCTAAGATTCCTCCAAAGTACTTTCACCATCCCAAATTTGGAAAGTGGCCTCCTCTGCCACCATATTCTCCAATTCACTAGGCTACAATGTTTTATTATTCTTACAAGGTGCCAATATAATGAATTATATCCGCAGATTGTGACTGCTGTATTCTCAAGTATATTCACAGTTCTTGTAATAAAGCATTCAAGGTAGCGAAAGGAAGCAGAAAGGAAGATATTAAGCAAAAGAGTTGAGAAGAGTGTGAATTACTTGTAGTTTCTTTTTCTTTATGTTAAATTTAATGAATCTCCTTTTATTGTGTGTGAACATGGCCTTCCTTTACATTTTTACTTGGAACTGCTATTACTCAGTGCCCATACACTAGGGTATCTCTTTCTTCCTATCGAGGTCGTGCATGAAAGCGAAATCTAGTACGTGGGAATATTATAGTGATTAGGTCTCTATATATGAGGTCTCTATATATGACTCTCGTCTATCAAGTGATTATTTGCTTCTTCTTCACTTGGATGCTTGTAGTAGTAGTGTCTCAGAATTCCGACAGAAGCAGCTCCTATGCTCAACCATACAGTGACGTACGAAGAAAAGACATCGTAAAAAATAAAAGAAGCAAGAAATCAAGAAGACGATTACAGAAGATCAAGATTAGTCGGCTACTTAGCAGTTAAGATTTGAGCATTATAAATACTGCAATTGGATGGCATTTGTATATGCACAATACACAATTTGACAATCAATAATATTCTGATGTAACCTCAACAAACTGTTGGGTTCTTACAAACACTCTGTTCGCCCCTGTTCTCTAAACTCTCTCTCGCTCTAAAACTTCTCTCTACTCTACGTCGTTCTTTCTCTGTTGTCTTGGTGTATGGTTGATTGATAACAACTACAATGCTTGACTAGAAGTAAGTGGTCCTATCCTGTGTTTCTATCAAAAATCCGTTCATTGTGGCCCTAATGCATGTTCATCAATAATAGCTGGCATGATGTATTGTTAATGCTCAAATATTTAACTCCATTTGTCTTTGAAAAAATTTAAGGACCATCTTTCATGGTCTTTACAAATATTTAACTCCATTTGTAGATGCGCAGATTAATCATCAAGGCTACCAAATTGATGCCAATATATACCTATCATGACAACTCATATTTTGCAGTTGCTGATTGTCTTAAACTATCTGCAAGACATCAAGCAGGATATGAACAATATTTATGTGTATTGAAACGAATGAATAGACAGTTCTGGCGACAGGTCACCCCAGTTAATGGCAACCCAACCCTTGGATTATGCTTCTTGAAATCATGATTGAGGGGATGATCAGAAATCTGAAAGTTCGTTACTTGCATGCAATGTCTGAGATGACTTCAGTTTCAATCATGGGACTGAAAAAGAGAAGCATTCTTAATTAATTGCTTTCAATTTCTCTAATAGGCCAAGCATCAAACTGTCACAACAGATCCAGTGATGGTCAGAAAGAAATGCCTTCAAAACCCATTATTTTGTTCAAGAAGTATTTATGTTTTCTGAGTATCAGTTCTTCTGTTACCGAAGCTTGTTTTCTCTGTGCCCAAAGCCCCTCATCCATCAACCCACCCCAAATCCCCTTAGCAATGATCACCTGTCCAAATTACCCTCTCCAAGTGGATCTAAGCCATTTATTTATGTGGGACCCACACAAATAGATGACTTAGATCCACTTGGACACGATTGGTACATGGTAATTTGGACAGGGGATTTGGGGTGAAATCTCCTATCCAAATTACCCAATTAATCCACTTGTGTGGGACCCACACAAGTGGATGGCTTAGATCCCACAAAAGTGGATGGCTTAGATCCACTTGGACAAGGTTGGTACTGGGTAATTTGGACAGGGGATTACCACTCCAACCCACCTCAAATCCCCTGTCCAAATTACCCAATACTAACCCTGTCCAAGTGGGT
>JANZLX010000213.1:36809529-36820540 GCA_025531955.1 Erythroxylum orinocense
CTAACTTAATTTACTTAATTAAATCTAATCATGCTTAATTAACTTTAATTAATCATGCTTAATCTTAAAAAAAATTTCGGATTAAGGTACAAGTTATTGATACGCCGGGCCTTTTTCCTTCTGGATCTAACCAGCGACAAAATGAGAAAATCCTTCACTCTGTTAAGCGTTTTATCAAGAAAACACCTCCAGATATCGTGTTATATCTTGATAGGTTGGACATGCAGAGTAGGGATTTTGGTGATATGCCCCTCTTGCGCACCATCACTGAGATATTTGGCCCTTCCGTATGGTTTAATGCAATTGTTGTCCTTATGCATGCAGCTTCTGCTCCACCTGATGGACCTAACGGTACTGATTCTAGTTATGACATGTTTGTCACTCAAAGGTCTCGTGTTGTTCAACAAGCAATTCGTCAAGCAGCTGGGGATATGCGGCTGATGAATCCTGTTTCATTGGTAAAGAACCACTCTGCCTGTAGAACGAATAGGGCTGGGCAAAGAGTGTTACCAAATGGCCAAGTTTGGAAGCCTCATTTGCTGTTATTGTCTTTTGCATCAAAGATTCTTGCTGAAGCAAATGCACTTCTTAAGTTGCAAGATAGTCCAGCTGGAAAGCCTTTTGCAACACGGTCAAGAGCACTTCCTTTACCATTTTTGCTCTCATCCCTCCTCCAGTCAAGACCACAGGTTAAACTGCCTGAAGAGCAATTTGGTGATGATGATGATGGTGTAGATGATGATTTGGATGAGGCATCAGACTCAGAGGATGAGTCTGGATATGATGATTTGCCTCCTTTTAGAAGTTTAACAAAGGCTCAGCTGAGAAAGCTCACTAAAGCTCAGAAGAAAGCATATTTTGAGGAGTTGGAACTCAGGGAAAGATTATTTATGAAGAAACAGTTAAGGGAACAGAAAAGGCGCAGAAAGATGATGAAGAAAATGGCTGCTGCAGCTAAGGATATGCCAACTAAGTTCAGTGACAATGTAGAGGAAGAAAGTGGTGTCCTTGCATCTGTGCCTATTTCCATGCCAGATTTAGCTTTACCCGCTTCATTTGATTCTGATAATCCTACTCACCGGTACCGTTATCTTGATAGCTCCAACCAGTGGCTTGTAAGGCCTGTTTTAGAAACTCATGGTTGGGATCATGATGTTGGTTATGAAGGTATAAATGTAGAGAGATTGTTTGTAGTCAAAGAAAAAATTCCTTTATCCTTTTCTGGTCAGGTAACAAAAGATAAATAGGATTCCAATGTTCAAATGGAACTTTCAAGTTCTATAAAGCAAGGGGAAGGAAAAGCAACTTCACTGGGTTTTGATATGCAAACTATGGGAAAGGATTTGGTATATACTTTACGCAGTGAGACAAGGCTCAGCAGTTGTAGGAAGAATAAGGCAACAGCTAGTGGTGCGATAAACGGTTCCAAATGGTCATATCTGGTGGTGCGATGACTGGACGTGGCGATGTAACTTATGGTGGTAGTTTGGAGGCCCAACTGAGGGACAAGGATTATCCTTTGGGTCGTTCAATGTCGACTCTGGGGCTATTTGTCATGGACTGGCATAGAGATCTTGTTGTTGGTTGCAATATGCAATCCTAGATACCTGTAGGACGTACTACAAATTTGATTGCTCGAGCCAATTTGAATAACAAAGGGGCAAGGCAAATTAGTGTTCGCCTAAACAGCTCCGAGCAACTTCAAATAACTCTGCTTGGTTTAGTTCCTCTACTTCAGAAGCTTTTTAGTTTCCCTCGAGAAATGCAGTGTGGACAATGAAGAAAAATTAGGGCCTGCTCAATACCCCATTAGGCTCCCAGCCGTCAGTCATCTTGTGGTGGCCATTGCTAAAAAGTGAGTTTAAGTAAGATGCTCATTTGGTTTTTATGCTGCTCCATAATCCCTTTTTATTTCCAAGTTAACTTCGCCCACTATTTTGCGTTGATAGTAGCTATGCCTTTTTGTTATATTCAGATGGTTTTGTTCATGATGAAGCTGCTGTTCCCATGGATCCATGTTAAATCATGCATCTGTCAAGTTTGGTTGGGAAATTGGTTATAACCACTTAAGGATGCATTTCCGTTTCAATTAATCTCTTGTAGAGCTTTGGAGTATAACCATTAATGGGATCTCCAAGTTGAATGAGGTGGACTGGTGACTTTAGGATACAAACACTTGTGAATAGCTTTTTCTATGAGCTTGTATCAATCAATTGATGTTTAGTTTAATGGGAAAGCCTGATGTTGATGGGAGTTGGAACATCATTTTAATTATAATGGCTTGTTTGAAGCCATAGTGAAAAGGATATGGCTCCTAGTGATGGATGGTGTACCTTGTTCCTAAAATGTATGGCTCCTAGTGATGGATGGTGTACCTTGTTCCTGAAATGAACGGGCCATTAAAGTCGACACCATTTGCAAAAACATTCAAAAATAGCTATAAAAGCGTTTATGATTGACTTGCCATCTTAGGGATACCTATTCTCTAGGGCCATGTTTCATACTAAATTACAATTCTGTGGCAACTGACAATATCTCTCTGATATAACTTTAAAATTGCGGTTGGGTATTCCAAATCTACTATCGCCCAAGAGTAACATGGAAAAATGTCTGTCAGCATGTGTTATTTCGTGGAATTCCAAGCATAATTGAAGACCGAAAGTTATCAAATGTTGAAAGCCTCTCGCCGTCACAGAATATCTTGGTAATAATACTTGCGGTGCAGGGGTTAGCTTAGGCTGCTTTATTTAAGACCAGATCTTCTGTTCAATTTTACTCTGTCTTATTATGTCTCATGAAATTTCCGTCATTTATTTTGTGGATCCCATGTAAGTTTTATGTAGGATCCACGTAAAAGATTTATTGGATACAATAAGACACCATAATATTAAACAGGAGATCTGGACTCGCTTTATTTACCATTCTCTAGCTCTTACAATGGTTAAATGGAATTGATAGGGCCTTTTACTGTCAGCTTTGCTGGCAATGCAGATTTGGTCTCTCTCAAGGATATGGTGCCTGCCAGGCTGTTTGAGAGAGAATTGTCTTATGCTTTCTTTAGGTAAATGATAAATTGTGGAATCCCAAAACGGTTCTATGGTGTAGTGGTTAGCACTCTGGACTTTGAATCCAGCGACCTGGGTTCGACTCCCGGTAGGACCTCTTTTTTTAAATGTCTCTTAAAAACTGGCTGAATTTTCCCCTTATAATGCGATAAAAATAATAAACGAAGGATTGGCATAACTGGATTTGGGTCAACTTCCAAGTTCTGTCCTCAATCTTTTCCAGTTTTTCCTATCAATTGCCAAAGCACGCTTTGTATAGTCTTATATCAGACAAGAAAATGTATATCCATATATATACATATATATATATATATATATATTGCTAGTCTTATAAGGTTGGCTGTATATTAGACGTCACAGCCTGAGAGCAGTTCACCAACTCAATATCATAACACAGTTTCACAAGGAAAGCAGAGTCTGAAATGAATCAACTACAGAATTGTAGGTGCAAGCTAATTTTAATCTTTGAACAACTCCATCAGAACAAGAATCTAGTCATGAAAAATTGTAACGTTGTACCCGATCACAGCATCTCCGGTGTTAGAATCCAGCGAGGAAGTCCTTGCAATCGCATAGCCACGAGCTGATCGGAAAATACCAGTCCCTCCGACAATCGGAATCTCACGCACCTGACTCTGTGCAGAATTCTTCCCCAGAAGATTGATGGAGCTACCACTATATGTACCATCCGTGAAAGCATAGCTCATGACCGTGATCATAGATGTCTCAGTTTGTCCAGCTGATCCATAAAGCCCCTGAGCTCGGCCTATCAACTTGGAGTTCGGATCGGGGCTCTCTGTTAAAGGATCATCTGCCATGAAAATGGCACCAAAAAGTGTTGAAGACTTGTCAGTGTTTGAATCTTGAGCTACCCTAACTGAAGTAGGATTGTTGCCACTGCGAGTTTCGTGGGAGTAGAATTGGACAAGTGTCTGAGTTTCTTGGAGTCTCCTGGCCCAGGTCCTGGGACTTTGAGATGGCACGATTGCTGCCAGGAAAAGTAGCTGGAAAACCAGGATGAGCTTTGCCATTCCTTGGATTTTCTGCAAGTCTTAAAGAGTGTCTAAAAGATAACTCTTATCTCAAGATAAAGAAGGAAAAGTTGGAGTCGTCCCAAGTAGTTGAAAAGTCTTGCATATAATTTCTGGCACCAAATCAATTAAATAAAAGCATGTAACATCAATAATAGTTCTAATTCCATTAAAAGATTGTATCTTGTTACCTTTAATTATGGTATTTGGTATATCAAATTTTTTGTAGGTTAGAGATGCTCATGAAGTGGGACCATGACCATCCCTCCAATAATTATTTGTTAGTTGAAAGTTAGGGTGTTATGATCAAACCTACTACTGCTGAATCAAACTTTGCTCTTTAAAATTCATTGAACTAAGGTTTGGTATAAATTTGTTTACTTGCTCCTCGACAAAGTATACGGCCCCATTGAACGTCAATTATATTCAAGGCCCTAACCTACATCACTAATCCATGGCGTTTATGCTATTTTGTAGCATTTTTTATACCTAAGTAATTTCCTGAACATAGTTGATAGAATAAGCTATAAACTAACGAAATCTGTTATTTGTCAACCAGGGCAATTCTCCTACTGTTTCTATACAGGATTATTCCCTTGCTATTTTTAAAAATTAATACAGTAAATAACCCTATTTTTCATGGTGAATCTTTGAGCTCCACATAAATATTAATTTATGTTTTATATAATTATTTAAAGACACATTATTTTTCTTAAAGTACGAAGATACTTAAATAACTCTTCCATACATTTTTATAATTTAATTTACATATTTAAATCAAATAAGGATGAAGACAATTCAATATTAGTCATTCCAACAAAATTGAATTTAATATATTGATCAATTATTTTGTAATTTTATAAAACTAAGATATTATTTTATACTTTTAAAAGTTTTTATGAAACATGCATGACTAATATCAATATTATACTGCACTAGAACCATTATAATAGCTAAATATTACATCAATAAGTGAAAATCATAATTTCCACCATCTAATAGTAGTATACTTGGTAAAATTTATTATGTAAGAAATAATAATACACTTAAATGATTTATTTGCACTATTCAAAACAAGATTTTAGAGTTTATTTTATATGTTAGTATAAATATTAATAGTATTGCATTGTATTAGTAATTTAAATAACATTTTAAAAATTTTCCAAACAAAAATTTTGAATGAAAGAGTTAGTAATCTAATAAGATCATCTCATATTTAGTCGTGCTAAGCTAATATATATAGATTATCTTTTCTTTAGAGAAAATGTATGAGATGAACAAAATTTTATTAGCCAAGCACATATTTTCATAGATCATGATCACTGTATGATTGCAAGAATTTCAAGTGTTTTCACTAATTTCTCGTTCTTCAGGACTTTGAGCACATTTTATTGAAGTAGGAATGAACAATTTGCAATAACATACAATGTTACCCCTACCAATGACTAGTCCTGTAAACCGTCGAAAAGGGCACACGGACTATTGAAAAGATGAGTGATCATTATTCATTAGCCAATATTGACACTCAACTCAAGATCTTTTTGGAATTGAACCTGTGTTGTCTCCCCCATTTCGGCTCGATAGAGTGGTTCCGTCAACCCAAATCGTGACATTGTAGCCTACAGTGGCAAAGGTAGGGTTTATTGAATACGTCTGTAAGACTGCATGCCCACAAGCCGATCGGAATAGTCCCGTACCACCATTTATGGAGACCTCATGTACAACGTTCATTACTGGGTTCCGGCCTAAGACGTTGAAAGAGCTGCCATTGTAAATGCCATCTGTGAACACAAAACTGACGGCCATTGTCAACGATAACCTGTCCTTTCCAGTGTTGCCATAGAGCCCTTGAGCTCGGCCTATTAACTTTGAGTTGGGATTAGGGCCTTCCGTCAATGGATCATCTAGTATTGTTATAGCTCCAAAAGATGTCGGTGAATTGTTAGTGTTAGGTGACTGTGCAACTCACTAGGGTTGCTTCCACCTAGTACGTCATGGAAGTAAAACTGGAGAGAGATCACAGTTCTTCTGTTGTCAGAGACAACTCTCTCGGTCCGAGTCTCTTCCGCATAAACGTGAGCATGCGACAAGCCTGTCACTAGGGAAATGACCAACAAAACTGGACACAACTTTACCATATTTCTAGCTTCTTTTATTGTTTTCACTCTTTTGAAAGTAAGTTATTCCGACACTGAAAAGGACTGCAATTTTAAGAGGTTTATATGGTGGAATTGGCTCCTGGTAAGTACGACTTAACAATTCTTCCCATAAAGCTCTTTAGCTCAATAGTCAAAGGAAGTTGCGAAGTTTGTGGAATAGTAGTATGGGAATCCATAATGGACTGAAAAAGAAAAGCAGTCAAGAATGTGCCTCCTGTTCTTTATGACCTTTTAAGACTAATTAGTGCACTAAATTATTTTTAGTTATTGCTTCACTTAAATCAACAGGTGGATGGATATTCACTCTGATACTTAAGAATCACTGTTCGTTCACGGTCTATCGTTTTATTCTTTGACTTATGTCACGTCCACCCAACTTTCTTTGAAAATCGTCCTTCTCCACTGATTGGTGAGATGATAATAAACATTGAATCCTTGAACGATAAGAATTCCTGGAAAAGCTTCTTGACAAAAGGGAGAAGTATAGATTGGCAAAGACAATTCCCATATTATGAGAGTTTTGTTTGGTAAAGACTTTCCTAGGATGGTATATTATTTCTATTTATCACAGATTCAGCTTCAAAAATTACCAAAGTAAATACAAATAATAAAAAACATACTCTACTACTAGTATTCAATTCAGTTTGTCCAAAATTAGCATATGAATAATAACTTAAATATCTAAGCAAAAGACAATCCATATTACTTAAACTACAGTAAACTATTACTACTTAAAAGTTGGATTCTTCCAATTCAAAGAGATAATGGTGTTCCCCACTTTCTAGACCACCATCTCTACAAACATGCACTCCAACAGAAGAATGTTAGTTGGACAACACGTAGATTGATGTATCTCAATCTACAAAAATTAATTGTACAAGTGTGAAAAAAATGTGAAATAACTATGGAAATAATTAAATACAAATAATAAAAAATATACTCTACTACTAGTATGATTCGAACAATAGAATACAGAACATATTTTAGTGTAGGTTGTTAAAAAAATGCTCTAGGGGTAGGTTTTGATTGTTCGCTTGATCTATTAATAACAACACTTCTTTGTGAATTATCAAATTTCTAAAAATTGCACACATGTTAAAAGAAAACATATATTGAATCATACAATAACAAAAGTTACGTAAGTGAAGTAGACCTTGTCAAAGGGAACAAACAAATGCATGTTTGAAAACCCAATGTCATTCCACACTCCTATTCCACAGAAAGGCCCATTTTTCTTTGCCCAACCCTTGTTCGCACCTCCACTTTATCCTTTGTTATTTCCTCTACTCCTTTCCCTTCCTTTCCTCCTAAAATTAGGTACGCTTGTGTTAAAAACTTCAGTATTTTCTGCATTACCATTTCCCCTACCTTTTTATTTTCTGCTAGAACTAGCTACACTTATTCCAAAACATTCACCGTTATTTGTAGCATCATTTCCTCTACCCTTTCCCTTCCATGCTTTCCTCTTCCACCTGTTACTATATTCTTAAAACTTTATGATGGATTCAGGGGATTAATTGAACTAGTATTTTCATGATTAGCACACTCAAGCTCAGCATTTTCATTATACACAAACTGGGGCTTTGAATTTTTAGCTCTTGGAGCATCCTACATAGCTAAAGTAAAAGCAAAGTAAATTAAATTTTTTTCATAATACACATGTTCAGTAAAAATAGGTCCAACAATCATTACAGAACAAAATACCGTTTCTATAGAATAGATTTTTTGAGCTTCCTATTAGGTTGAGAGAGATTTTTGCAAGTATTTAAATTTTAACCTTGTTGTAAATAGTTATTATATGTCTTGCTATGGCACCTTCAATAATTTTTCTTTTTTAAAATTTTGTTTAATAAATAAATTTTCCTTTTTAATTTTTTTTCTATAAATTAACGATCATGAAGAACAATTGTGAAGATAATAGTAATTTTAGTAATTTTTTCTTTCTTATTTATTAACGGTCAAAATGTAATACATACTTAAAATAATTTTTATTTTTGAGGTAGAGGGCAATGAAATTAAAATGTAACATGTACAGTTTATAGTGATGTCATCATAATACAGAGATAAAAATGTCTTTTTGAATTCTAAGCTTCTTTAACTGATAGTCAAAGGAGATAATAAGTCCATTTTTAAAATAGATGAGAGCATAACGTACCAGGATAAAATACAAGGGGTTAAACGTAGCCTATAAACTATTAATGATAGTCGTTATTTCACACTAGTCAGCTGACTTGGCAACTGATTCCTGGTGGGACCCATTAAAATCATCAAAGTCAAACTGTCACAACACTTCATCAACTCAATAACAAAACCATCGTACTCTACACTGTGCCCAATGGTGCCAAGTTCGTCGCAACCACATTGCAACGCTGTAAATGATGTTCGATCAAATCTTTAAATTGGATCCAATCCTTAAAAATAGTTTTGTTTGTGGATTATCATCTCACCATTACTTCTCCAAAAATGAAAAAATAACTTAAAAATTGAAAATGTCATTTTCTTAAAAATTGCAGTGTCTAAGAAACTTCTATTCTTAAAAAAAGATTTGAAAGTAAGAATTACTATTTTGTGCAAAGAAAAAAATGCAAAACTTCATTCTAGCTCTTTAAAGTAAAAAAAAAAACACCCCAAAGCACAATGAAACAAATATTGTCAGATTGAAGAAAATTATAATAACAATCTTAATAATATCATTCGCTTAGAAATTCTTCAAATAAAAAAGGGCAAACAATAACTTATTTTTGCTTTGATCCAAATAGAAATCTCAAAGCTAATCTCCGGTAGTTACAAAAGGGCTATTGATATTTCACAGATTCAGCTTTAAAAGTTACCAAAGTGCTATCTATATTTCAATTTTTCCAAGATTAGCATATGAATAATAGCTTAAATATCTACGTAAAAGACAATCCATAATATTTAAACTACAGTAAACTATTGTTACTTAATAGCTGGACTCTTCCAAATCAAAAAGTTAGTGGTGTTCCCTACTTTCTAGACCACCATCCTTACAAACATGCACTCCAACAGAAGAATGTTGATTGGATAAAGGTATTCACTAAATGTAGATTGACGCACCTTAATCTACAAAAATTAAGTGTACAAGTGTGGAGAAAAATGTGAAATAACTATGGAAATAATTAAATACAAATAATAAAAAACATACTCTACTACTAGTAGATTCAAACAGTAGAGTAGAGAACATATTCTAGTGCAGGTTGTTAAAAAATACTCTAGTTACAAGTTTTGATTGTTCAGCTGTTTTAGGTGCAAGTTCTTATTCTTCACTTGTTCCACTAGTAACAACACTTCTTTGTGAATTATCATATTTCTAAAAATCACACATATGTTAAAAGAGAACATATATTGAATCATACAATAATAAAGATTGCGTAAGTTTAGTAGACCTTGTCAAAAGGAATAAACGAATGCATGTTTGAAAACTCAATTCCATTCCGCACTCCTATTCCACACAAAGGCCCATTTTTCTTTACCCAACCCTTGTTTGTACCTCTGCTTTGTCCTTTATCATTTCCGCTACCCTTCTCCTTCCCCTCCTCCTAAAACCAGGCACGTTTGTGTTAAATCCTCAGCATTTTCTCCACCACCATTTCCCCACCCCTTTCTTTTCTGCTAGAACTAGCCACATTTATTCCAAAACATTCACCATTATTTATAGCACCATTTCCTTTATCCTTTTCCTTCCACGCTTCCCTCTTCCACCTGCTACTATATTCTCAAAACTTTGCGATGGATTTAGGAGATTAATTAAACTAGTATTTTCATGATTAGCATGCTCAGGATTCAACAATTTCATTATACACAAACTGGGGCTTTGAATTTTTAGCTCTTGGAGCATCCTGCATATCTAAAGTAAAAACAAAATAAATTAGAATTTTGTATAATACACATGTTCAATAAAAATAGGTCCAACAATCATTATAGAACAAAATACCTTTTCCACAACAGATTTTTTAAGCTTCCTATTTGGATGAGATGGATTTTTGCAAAGTCTTTAAATTTTGACCTTGTTATAAACAATTACTACATGTATTGTTATGGCACCTTCAATATATTTTTTCTTTTTTTAATTTTGTCTCATAAATAAATTTTCTTTTCTTTTTTTGTAAATTAACGATCATGAAGTACAATTGTGAAAACAATGGTATTTTTAGTATTTTTTCCTTTTTATTTATTAACAATCAAAATGTAATCTATATTTAAAATAATATTTATTTTTGAAACAAAGGACATAATGAAATAAAGCAAAAAAAAATAGGGTTTAATGTAGACTAAAAGGGTATTTTTGACCAAAAATGCAACATGTAGTGATATCATCATAATATGGGGATAAAAAATCTTTTTAAATTCTAAGCTTCTTTAACTAGTAGTTAAAGGAAATAATAAGTCTATTTTTAAAAA
Source organism: Erythroxylum orinocense (assembly GCA_025531955.1). Classification (NCBI taxonomy): domain Eukaryota; kingdom Viridiplantae; phylum Streptophyta; class Magnoliopsida; order Malpighiales; family Erythroxylaceae; genus Erythroxylum; species Erythroxylum orinocense. The sequence continues at coordinate 36,820,204 of JANZLX010000213.1, forward strand.
AGAGGAGAGCATAAGAGGTTAAATTTATTTCTTCTTTTCTATTCTTCTCCGGGGGTGATGTATCTGAACCTATAAACTATTAGATGTCGTTTGATTTTACTTTTATTTTTCTGTTATAGTTTTTAGTTTTTTGTTTATGTTTTTCTTTTAAATAAAAATAAAAACATGTTCGGTTGTTGATGTTAATATAGTTATTTTTATCACTGATAATAATTATATATTAAATAAAACTTAAAGATAAATTATTTTTAAATGAATATATTTATTTAATCTCTTATATAATATTTATTAACAAATTATTAATAAAATTATGTTATTTTAATAAAATAAATAATTT
>JANZLX010000213.1:36821266-36837838 GCA_025531955.1 Erythroxylum orinocense
AGTTTATTTATAAATTAATATTTGTTTGAAATATATTTTAATTATTAAATCAAATTTTATTTGAATATTTATATACTTTAAATTTAATTATATTTATTAATAACTATTAAAGTTTAGTTACATAAATTTTAATTATAAAAATAAAATAAAATAAGATTATTCATAATTTTTATTGATAATTAATTTTAATTTATTTATTAAATATATAATCTTGAATTAAATTATTCATAATTTTTATTAATAATTAAATAAAATATATTTAAATGACACTAAATCAGATTAAGAAAAAAAACAGAAACAAGAATCAAAAATCATACCTCAAAAAAAAAATCAAAAACCATTTTTTATAATTTTCATAATATCTGAAAACTAAAAAAACCAAAATTAAATAGAAACTAAAAACAATACTAAATTTAAAAAAGAGAAGAAAAAAAACCACCTTAATGATAGCCGCAACATCACATTATTCAGCTGACCTGGAACTGGTTCCTGGTGGGACCCACTAAAGTAATCAAATTCGAAGTTCGAACCGTCACAGCACTTCATCAACGATTCAACGCAATACCAAAACCATCGTGCTCTACAACGCACGCGGCGATGCCAAGCTCGCCGCAGCCGCGTTGCAACACCGTAAATGATGTTCGATCCAGTCCTTAAAACTTCATTTCACACTTATGATTCCACTCTCCAATGCCCTTGTGGACTCTGCCAAAACCCGCCGCTCTCGCCAAATTCTCCCCAGATTACAAGAAAAAAACGCGTTCGTCAGGGCTTCCCTGCATAGCTCAATCGGTCATTAACCTTGCTTCTCAAGGCCAACTCTCGCAGGCTGTCTCGTCACTTGAGCTTTTATCGCGTAAAGGCATAGTCTTGCCCACTCGTATACTAGCTTTCCTCGTCAAGCAATGTGCAACAATCAGGTCTCTCAAATTGGGCAAATGGGTACATCTCCATTTGAAGATTATTGGTCGGATAAGACGACCGAATACGTCTCTGGCGAACAGTTTGATCCATATGTACTTTCAATGCAATGATTATAGAAGCGCTTGGAAGGTGTTTGATGAGTTGCGTGTGAGGAATTTGTACACGTGGAATTATATGCTTAATGGGTATGTCAAATTGGGCATGATAAAGCCGGCTTGGAGGTTGTTTGATAAAATGCCTGAGAGAGATGTTGTGTCGTGGAATACGATGATAATTGCTCATGCGCAGAATGGGGGTTGTGGACAGTCGTTAAAGTTTTATAGGGAGTTGAGAAGGTCTGGTATAGGGTACAATGCGTATAGTTTTGCTGGTTTGTTGACTGTCTGTGTCAATTTAAAAGGGTTGGGACTCAGTAGGCAGGCTCATGGGCAAGTTCTGGTTGCTGGGTTTTTGTCAAATTTGGTGATATCGAGCTCAATCGTTGATGCTTATTCAAAATGCTGGGAGATGGATGGTGCAAGGAGGCTGTTTAATGAGATGGATGTTAAGGATGTTCTAGCTTGGACAACAATGGTGTCGGGGTATGTCCAATCTGGAAATATAGAAGCAGCTAGTGAAATATTTGATTTGATGCCAGAGAAGAATCCAGTTTCATGGACAGCTATGATTTCTGGATATGTTAGACATGGACTAGCGCACAAGGCACTTGATTTGTTCACCAAGATGATGACATTTCGCGTCCCACCAGATCAATTTACATTTAGTAGTTGTCTTTGCGCTTGTGCTACTATATCTTCCCTACGGCATGGCAAACAATTACATGGTTATTTATTGCGAATGAACTTCAGGCCCAATACAATAGTTGTGAGCTCTCTTATTGACATGTATTCAAAATGTGGCTGTCTAAATGTCGGTAGGTTGGTTTTTGATCACACGGGAAATAAACTAGACGTTATCTTGTGGAATACTATGATATCTGCTTTGGCTCAGCACGGTCATGGTAAAGAGGCTATTCAGATGTTTGATGACATGTTGAGGTCAGACTTGAAGCCAGATAAAACAACATTAGTTGTCATCCTCAATGCATGTAGTCATTCAGGTCTTGTGCAGGAAGGCCTCAGTTTATTCGAGACCATGACTCAAAAAAATGGCCTCATTCCCAATCAGGAACATTATGCATGTTTGATTGATCTCCTCAGTCGAGCAGGATGTTCTGAGGAGTTGATGAACCAACTAGAGAAGATGCCATGTGAACCACACAATCGAATTGGGTACGCTTTAATTGGTGTTAGTAGATTTCATGGCAATATAGAGTTAAGAGGAAAAGCAGCAGAACATCTAATAGAGATGGAGCCTCAATGCTCTGGACCCTCGAATGTATATGCCTCACTTGGGAAGTGGGAATTGGTTGAGAAGGAGAGAGATCATGTGAATGAAAGACAAGCCCTTAGTTGGATAGAAATTGACAATAAGATACATGTGTTCACAGTGTCAAATCTGGTAGATCCCATGAAAGAACCGCTTTATACACTATTGAAAAGTTTAGCTAGCCAGATGGAAGAGGTTTCATCACCTAAAGCTGAATTTTAGAAGTTTTCTAATTTTATTTTTGATGATGATTGAAAGGCACCGAGTAGAATTATATTTCTGATTCAATTTTCCTTGTAACAATTTTGTTTTGTCAAAGGAACAAGACTGACTATGCTGAAGTTTGTACTTTTAAGTTTCATAGAATTGAATCTCCAAATTTTTAGACTCGCTTGTCTTTATTTTGTTTCTTTCGGTAACAATAGCCACTTCTTGTACTCTCTCATTTTATAAGTATTTATATAAAAAAAATTGACTGTTACAAATAATTTCTATTAAATGAATTCAACTAAATTTTAATAAAATATTTTTAAAATTTTTAATATTATAACATATTTCTAAATAATAAATAGTAAAATTTAATGTAAATAAATTTTAAATTTATTATTCTTCTTTTAGATCTTAAAGTTTAAAATTTGACGCTAATATGGACCCTTATAACATTAAGGTTTATGGCCCGTACGGCAGCTTTCTGTTTATCTGCTCAATAACAGCTAGTGGGCGTCAACCGTTCTGGACTTGGCATTCGCTTGTTTCAATGATGGGTTGTATATGTATCCTTTAGATTAAAAGATATCTTCTATAATTTACAACATTTTAGAAAAAATAAATAATATTTAAATTTCTAGCAATCTTTTTTCTAATTTTTAACTAAAAAACTTTTTTAAAAGATTTCGGTTAGAAAAATGATTAAACACAAGTAATATGAGCATCATATGTAAATTAACCAAATATTACTAATATGATAATCAAACTCAACCCTTAAACTTAACTTGAATAAATTAAATTCAACTCAAACTAATAATTATAGTTAATTATTAGTTTAAGTCAAATTAATTAATTTGGTTCGAGTTTAAGAAATGAGTTAAATTATTATACAGATAATATTCGATTAGTTTACATAGGATATGTATACTGTATTTTTTAACTAAAGTCTAAAAGTAGAGTTTTTCTAAAAAACTACAAATTAAAAAGAATTTTAAACAAACTCTTTTTAATATTCTTTCTTCTTCCCAAAGTGATCTGACTGGGAATTATTTTTTTGTGGCAGGTATTCGCGCCTTGATTCTATAAGCATGGGAGGTGCAACTTCAGCATACACATTGCGAAGGGAATCGGTGTGCGGATCACTTGACCCATTTGGCCTTTTTCGTTGAACCGGGCACGCATACCCTTCAGGAGCCACCACTCCTGAGACCTCAATGGAACCCTGTACAATCGCACCCTTTATAGGGGTCTAAGCATTACGCGCTAGTCGTTTTGTTTTTCTTTCCCTTGTAACAAAAAAAAAAAAAGATAAGAGTGTAATCAATCCTAAAGTATTCAATTTTTTAAAAAAATTCAGTTTCAATGCTTTATCTTTTAAATTTTTTAATTGAATGATCATCTTTTTAAAACATCAACATTTAAACTCAAAACATTAGTTTCATTAATAATTTGTTGATTTGGTTAACATAATCCTTACTATTCCTGATATGTAAATGTTTACTTGAAAAAGTAGTATGATTAGAATGGAGTAGGGACAATTTTTTTTATATGGATACATATATTTCATTAATAACAAAGATTTCGTCAATTAAATCAGTAAATTATTGACAAAATTATCATTTTAAACCGAGCTATTAAGCTTTAAAAGGTTAGTCACTCGATTGAAAAATTTAAAGCTAAGGTGTTTTATTGAAAAAAAATCTAAATGGATGAATATTTTACGATTAATTATCCCATGAGAGTAATTTGTGAATTTCTTGAAAAAAAGGTTGATTTTCTATTACTTTATCTAATTTAAAGCATTTTTTTATTAAAAGGAAGAAATGCTATACAATTACATGAGTAGTCTTTTTAAAGGCAGTAGTTGAGACTTTTGTAGCTTTTCCACTTATTAGAAGATTCCAATTAACAATAAGATATCAGTGACAAGTTCCTGTAACTAGCAATGTAATTTGTTCCCTTCCTTGTTAAAGGCTCCTATTGCTTTTGCTTTATACTTCAGATGACCTCTTTTTCAGATAAAGGAAGCCTGTCAAAGCACGGGCTTTGCACGTCAATTCTGAAAGCTAGTCAAGTCATATTCAGTAGTGTCACAGATGTTAAACCTTCAGGAAGTATGTGATATTTGGATTTTCATGTTATAAACTACCTGTATTGTCTTAAGTCTTAACATCAATAACCCGCTGTACTTTTAATATAAATGACGTTCAAGTAACTTTACTTTTTGTAGTCTTCCAAGTATTTTTTATATTTCAGACGTCATATCATAACATTTACTTGGATATCAAATCAAACCCACAGATAAACATTAGCATTAATGAAGATTACTTGCCACGTGAAATTTGACTAACGTTAAAAAGTCTTATGTAATGAATACAATATCCTACGAATTTTTAAATTTATTTTATATATTTATAAAATAATCTCTCAACATATTTTTCTTATGTAATTTATAATTTTACATTAATAATGTCTTCAAAAATTATAATAATAAGAATTTAAAATAACAACAATCTATTTGTTTTTGTTAATATTATTTTTCAATTATTTTACATATAAATTAATATAATAAAAATCTTTTAATTACCATACAAATATAAAATTATGTATAATACAAATTATTTAAAATGTTATAATTTCATCATATAATAGATAATAATTATATCAAAACATCTAATAAAAAGAATAATAAATAGTCACGACTCTCTAAGTATTACAATTTACAACAAGAGTTTGAAATTATGGGCCAAGAATCTCTTCCTATGGCTTAGTCAACTTGGGCCAGGCCTATTGTCTTTGAGTCGAGCCAAGCCCTTGCCTTCCTTAATTAAAAGAAGCCTCATCATCGTTGCCATTCAAATTTATTGCACCAAATGATGTGTCAAAACTTTCTCATCCAAGATTATCTTCCAAGTCACTCTCATCTATCAAACTTGGTTCTTCAGAAACCCAATCTCCCAAAAGAACGATATGATCAAGGCAAATTGGACTCAAAGAGCTACTTGTTCTACTAAGAGTTCCTAGTAAAAAATAAAATAAAATAATTAAGAAATTATATCCAATTTAATAATGATAATAACATAACTTTTATGAAGTTTCAAATTGTATCGAACAAAGACCAAGTCATTTAATCTTTTATGCTCTAATCTATTCCTTTTTTTTGGAATAAATGAATTCAAATGTGCTCCGATTCTTTTTACGCCATGTTACACTTACAAATTGACTTAGAATTCGAATTGTAAACTTTTCCAATTCTGAAACACCACTTTCAAATTGATCTCACCAAGTAACCGTAAGATAATAAAAGTAGCATTATAAACAAAATAAAGTAAAGATTAATTTAACAAGTAACAAAAGTGAAAAAAAAAACTAGATTTGAGTTTATCTCTTTAACAAATAATAATAAGCATCCTAAAATGACTAGAAGCATCTTTATAAATCTCTATTTGTGAGCTTAAGAGATCTTACATCGTCTTATAGGCAACAATACTTGTAATACTTAATAACGTTCCCCTATTAACTTCAGTTATCTTTGTAAAACTTGGCATAAAATAGACACTAAGATTTGAAAATGCCTTAGCTACAAACAACAGAGAGTAAAGTTGTCTTTCCTATATTTTATTGATAACAACAAAATAAGGTGTGTATAAAGAAGACCTAATTTTCATATTAGCCTTGATTACTTCCTTCACCCTCTTTATGGCATCACATAAATAACTCATTGTTGCTTTCTCATCACTATCAGCCAAATAAAGTGTTCTCACTAAAGGCTCACAAACTCAAATGACAAATTGACATTTGGATTAAAATCCATTATCTTCAAATATAATTCTAGAAATTTCCAATCCAGTATTAGGCCTCGCATGCTGAGATATAACTTACTTATCACTTGTAAATATTTCTCTCAGCTCCTTCATTAGATTAAAACACTAAAGTGATGGGAAATTAGTTATAAATCTTGTAATAGCAGGACGACACAAATTCTTACCATTTGCGAAATCCTTTCTCATTAAATTCAAGACTCATGCATGATCGTTTATGAACCTGGTCACTTTTTATGCTTTTTGTACAGTCTCATTAATAAAAGAAAAATATCTAGCACGTCCTATATTGTTCAACAATAGTTCATTGTAATGTACAACATAAGGAATCTAATAAAAAGAATTATACCTACCTTACAATTTTCTTCCAACTACTTTATAAGCAAAGTCATAGGCAATAATTAAATGAACAATATTTTTTAGCCTAACTCTATTTACAATTTCATCAAATATCTAAAATAGAGTATTAACAATCCTAACACGGTTAGATGCATCAATAGACTTCAGAAATATTTTCCCCTTTATAGCATAACCCAAAATATTAATAATAAGTTCATGTCTTCTATTTGTTTAACTATTATAGATGATTGAACATTCAAAAGTAGTCCAAGTCAATTTTTTTTCATTTAAATAACTTTTTATTTCATAAATAGTACTACTCAAAAGTTTACCTCTGTAGTTATCAATTGAAGGAGTTTTGTACCCTAGATTGTAAGAGGCAATAACATCATCCATAGGCTAATAATAATTGGTCTGAGTAGCATTGAATGCTATAACTGAATCATACTATCATCTAGCCATTACTATATCCACATTATGAGTCATTTCTCTATATTGTAAGACACTATAGATTGAAGGCTAAGCTCCAGTAGTTGTTTTAAGTACAAAAAAAATTAGACACTTGTCTTCTTCTTTTCCTAACATCAGGTATAACATATCCTTCTTATTGGATAGAAATACTACCACCTTCAACATCCACACTATCATTTTGACCATCAGAAAAAGAACTTACACTAATAATTTTGTAATTTAATTTTTCCCTTCTTTCTTTCTCATGTTGATACTCGGCTTCATTTGTCATTCACATCATGGTTTATTTTTTTACAAGACTCCACAACACCTTTAACCCCACTAAATACTTATTTAATCTGTTGATTTTTTCACCTTTCAAATGCTTATTAAAATACAAACAAATGATCTGGTTCTTCATTTCAAAATCCAATCCAACATGAGCCCAACTTGGATTGTTGAATCTTCCTAAAGTGACTAAATTATCAGGAGTAATTGAACATCCTTTTATTTATCTGTAAAAATAAATGAAGACATATATCAACATTAACATAACTTTATATCAAAATAAAGTTGTGTAAAAATTTGAAAAAATATATTAGTTTCTTAAAAACTGTTGTTTCTTTATAAACTCAAATATCAAATATATACATTGATTAATGCACTTTCATAACTATGAATCATTTTGTGTGATTACATAATTCAAACATAAGATCACAATTATAAACTATTTCGTGTAATTACATAATTAAAAAATAAACTCACAACTATAACCTGTTTTTTATGCTTATATAATTCAATCATAAACTCAAAAGTCACAACTATAACTCATTTTGTGTTATTACATAATTCAACTATGAACTCACATTTGTAGTTCAATTTGTGTAATCACATAATTAAACCATAAAATTACAAATATAACTCATTTTGTGTGATTATAAAATTTAAACATAAAAACATAAACTCACAACTATAATCTATTTTGTATAATTATGTGATTTAATCATAAACTCTTAACTATGACTTATTTTATATGATTATTGATTAGTTGATTAAATAATCCAATCATAGACATAAATTTATAACTATAACTCAATTTGTACAATTACTAATCATATAATTCAACCATAAATTAACTAATCTATTTTGATGATTACAAAATTCAATTTATAATATATAACCCAATTTATAATAAAGACTAACATTTCATTAAAATTTTAATGTATTTCAATCTTAAAGTTCATACAAGAATAACCTCAATTTTATAATCCAATTATAAATTTTAGACAACAAATATATCACCTCAAATTGATAATCCAATTTAAATTTCCAATTCCCAATGGATAAGATCTTATCTTGACATATTATTTGATATTATCTCCTTTGTTTTCAATTTATTTCAGTGCTTAAATATTAAAATTAATGTTTATTTTGTTTTAAGAGATGAAAAATAGAGATTGCATCAAATTGGGACACCATTGGTGATAATTGCAAAATTTGGATAAAGTGAAGAGATTGTTGCAGTAGATAAAACTAATCATGTTAAGAGTTTAACTGGAAAACTTCATTATATCCTTATTATGTAGGAATTTGAATTTGTTTTACATAGACATCTTTATAAATTAGAATTAAATTAGGATTTAATCAGAAAACTCTATAAAAGGGACATTCGACACAACAAAAAAAAGGTTCTCTCTTCTTAAATTTTTCACAATTCTTTATCTTTCTTCGATTTTTGTTGTTGGAACAAAAGTCATGTGTAGCTAAACTCAATTGTTTTGATTCAAGAGTAGTTGTAACTTTGTGAGTCTTTGTGTTCTAAACCTTTTATTTAGGTTTCAATTCAAATATTTCTTGTTTTGAGTTCCCATATTTGATGAATGATTAATATTTAATTAATCTGACAATTTAATTTAATATTAATTATTCTATCGCTATCCATAAATGCAATGATCCGTAATTGTCATAAAGGATTGATACAAGTAGCCAATAGGTTATTTATGAAATTACATATTTAACTTATAATAAACAAGAAAACTAAGTTGAATAATTTCTATTATCTCGATTATGTAATTTAAGGTTAGTCTTTTTCACTAAGCTTATTGCTATCATTTTTTGATATGGAATGTCATCATACCAAGTTAATGGATGATAAGTTTTGGTTTAGATGTTAGGTTTGAACCAATTAATTTAGAAAAATTTGAGACTTATTGCGACTATCCTAATATGTTTTGGATTAACTGCTTGAATTGTGAAAATATTCTTTTTAAACCAATGATCAATGTTATAATTATATGAGATATTTCCCTTGAATTGTAGTTTGGTAATCTTGACTTTCTTACTGTTATATTCAGTTGATTTAATTTGATTTCTTTTTAATTTTAATTAATCCAAAAGCCTCTATTTTATTTTATTACTTGAATTTAAGACACTAGTATTTAGTTCTCTAGGGATTCAACCTGATTCAACGACTATTACAAGAAGTTTGGAGAATCAGAATTATTTTGAGAACTTCGACAACCTGACCGAAAATTTGGATTTGAAAAAAATAATATCACTAAAAGTCATTGAATATGTTGTTAGTTTCCAAATAACGTTGAATATACTATTAATTTTTATGAATGACACAAATTCAAACTTCCATTTTACTGTTTCACAATTGTAAATTCACAATTCACAAGCCATACATGGTAATACGCCACAAGTTCACACGCCTACAACACAAGCAATCATATTATCAATTTCTCAATTATTACATATACATACACACAAAGTTCCATTTTAATTGAATTTTTCCTTGCAAAATACAATCTTGGCTTAAACTCACAAGTCACAACACTGCAATTTTACATCATAACACAACACAAGAGGGAGATGTGACGTGATGGTGGATGGTGACCGGCAATGTTGTGAGCAACTAACTATGGTGATTGGTGACGATAGTACGACCGATGATGATTCAGGCTGCCATTAATGCAAGACGACTGGAGTTTGGACTGGAGAGATGAGGTCATGAGGGAGAGGAGGAGAGGAGCGGTGGCGAGGGGAATAGGAATTGGTAAAAACGATAGATTTTGTCATTTTTAGGGTTGAACTTTTTTTTTTTGCATTTTAGTCCTAAAATTTTTTAAAATTTATGATATTAAACCGATACCTTCGGTTGATATGATATGCTTAAAATTTGTACCATTTTTTGTCCAATACGGTACAAAATTCACAACTTTCTATCTACTCAATTGTTTTATTTTTCAAATTTCAAATTCTAGAAAAGAAAAAGGAAAACAAGTGGTAGGGCGGTTTTTTAAAGTTTATGTTTATTGAAGTCCAAAAGTTGAAGAATATCAAAAGAAATTGGTTTGAAGTTATTTCTTAGAGAGTACTCTCAATTTTTTGTTAATTGTTGAAACTTGAAAGCTTTTGAGAAAAATTGACAATTTTCTTAAACTTTAAATGATAAAAATATTAAATTAAATATCATTGTAAATATTTTGATAAGATAATAAATTATATTTACTATATAAAGCGTGATTATTTTATTAAATTTAATGTATAAATAAACTATATTTTTAATTTTATTGACCACTTCGTATTTATTTATATACATTCCTTACCATTTGATTTTTATTAACAATTGTTGTCGAATATATACCTTTGAAGAGTTAAAATCATTACTTATATAATTGATTATTTAAATTTTTTGCTCATTTTATGATGAATTATCTATTGTTGTGTGGGTATTGATTATCTTTTTTTAATATCTGTATAGGTGATTTATAAAAAGAGGTATTATGTCTTTTTCCTGAAATTCTAACAAAAAAAGTGAAAATGGAAAAGAAAAGTTTTAAAAAGCTCTTCTATACAATTGTCATGTATCTTAGGCCTACATCTTTACTATTTCGGCATAAATAATGAGTAGGACGACAGGATTTCTCAATAGTCTTTATCTAAATTAGATATTACACAAATGATATAGATATGTTCTGAAAAATACTTAACTCATTAATCAGTAGAAATATTTAGAAACAATAAAATATGGTTGCGAAGTTGACAAATCAATGTGCTTAAAGTTAGACCTACTGTAATTAATTCTAATTTTAATTATTATGGGGGAATATTATCAATATCGTGTCTAAAGATAAGCCACTATCCAACTTATACATTGCATACTACTTGATTAAAAGTAGGATTAGAAAAATGTAAGATCAATGATAACTTCTTTCTTCAATTTCTTTTTTTTTCCTTCCAATTTTCACACTTACTTATTATTTTATTAATAAAAATGACAAATCATATGGAATTTTATCTAAAAAAGAAAATAAACAATATAATAAAGTCAAATCTTAATCTTTCTTCTTATAACGATTTTTTAATAATTTCAAAAATTATAAAAATCAATTAAACTATAAGAGAATTTTGTATCTTTCACCCTAATTTTAATAAAAAAAATAAAAATCTTTAAAAATAAACTATGAAATTTTAAAAGAAAATTCAACAGTCTTACCTAACCGAGGGATCATTGACTTGTACTCACCAAATGCAATATTTTTAATTCCAAGTACTTCCAAACCAATCACAATCACAAAGAGCGGTAAATTACAAGCTGGCATGGTCCATATCCTTGCAATTCTAAATGTGAGTTCTGATTATATGTCAAATGTCTATGCAGGACAGCTATCTTCAATTAATTAAATATAAGCCATGATTGTGCATTGTTACCCTCTCAATCATGGACATGATGATAATATGTTAGGTGGTTGAACCATAATTTGTAGGGACCCATATGAATATGATTACCATTGTATTGGTGACCATGTGTATTAGATAGACATAAGCTACATGGCCTCTTGGTAAAGATATTTATTATATCCATAATGTAGAGCCAACAAACCTGTAAGGCAAATTTGGACAGCCATACAACTGGAGTACAGAAGAGAGACATTGATTCTATCTCTCCACCAATGATTCATTGTCTCCAAGGTAACATGTCATTTTCTTCATCCACATATGCAAACCTAATCACTACAAAAATCTTTACGAGTTAAAAAACAAAAAAACATGATCTTGTTACCATAAGAAACAGAGTGTCTTCAGCCTAACAACTATAACCGTACAGTAAAACCATCCAATGAAGTTGCAACGTCTTATATTAAAACCCCATAAACTTTAATATTTGTATACAGCATTTCATAGTCATTGCAGGAACAGGAAATCGAAGAAGAGCGGCAAAGAAAGGAGGGTTCAACACCATTACCCTTTCTTGTTCTTGAGCCTTAATTCAGGAGATAATAATGGGTTCTATGGTGTCTAAGCAGGTGGAGAGACGTAAGGAAATCTCAACGGAGAAGAAAACTTTATGTGATCTTCTTGATGGCTGTGGAGAGACGTTTCCAGGTTCTGATTATCGTCCTGAGGACAGAAAGAATTGGATGGCTGGTCTCAACCCTGAAAAGCTCCACATCAACCAGATTGTGTGGCCTGGAACTCATGATTCGGCTACAAACAAGATTGGTATTCCATGTGTTTCTCGACCTTTCGCTCAATGCCAATCTTTGTCCATCTATCGCCAGCTTTGTCTAGGAGCAAGAGTTCTAGACATTCGTGTTCAGGAGGATCGTCGTGTTTGTCATGGAATCTTAAAGACATATAGTATTGATGTTGTTATTAATGATGTCAAGAAGTTCTTGGCCGAGACTCAGTCTGAGATCATAATTCTTGAAATCCGAACTGAGTTTGGCCATGAAGATCCTCCCGACTTTGATAAGTACTTGGAGGAAAAGCTTGGAGAGTATCTGATTCATCAGGATGATCATGTCTTTGGTAAGACAATTACAGAGCTGTTGCCCAAGAGAGTTATCTGTGTATGGAAGCCTAGAAAATCCCCCCAGTCAAAGCCTGGAAGTTCCCTGTGGAATTCAGGACATTTGAAGGACAATTGGATTGACACAGATTTGCCATCAACCAAGTTTGAGAATAACATGAAGCATTTGAGCGAGCAACCTCCGGTTTCTTCAAGGAAGTACTTTTACAGGGTGGAGAATACGGCCACACCAAAGGCAGATAATCCAATTGTTTGTGTGAAACCAGTGACCCGTCGGATTCATGGATATGCTAGACTGTTCATTAATCAGTGCTATTCCAAAGGCTGTGTGGATCGATTGCAGATCTTCTCTACAGACTTTATTGATGAGGACTTTGTTGATGCATGTGTTGCACTTACTCAGGCAAGGATTGAGGGCAAGGTTTAATGAATCAAAATCCAGCACAGTCCATTTGTTAAGCGTGAGATTCTCTTTCCCGTAAATCTGTCCTGTTTCTATTCGCTTCCTCCTTTACTGTTTTCTAGTGTAATTAGCTACTTTGGAGAAACTCCTGTACCATAGTGCAGGGTGCAACTCTTTTATTGGTTCTCTGTAATTAAAGTGTTTTCGGCGAACCCTCAGACGACCTATCTAAGATTAGGGGGGGAACCTCAATAGTGGTGATCTCATACATATTATATTATACAGATGTTTGTGGATAGGAGAGGATTGCGTAAGGATGGATCTCTTCCCTTCTTCAAGCTCCAAACCCTGAAATTTGCTTTCAACCAGAACTCGATCTGGCAATTTGTATAGGCATAAATAGTAGTAAACATCTAGCGTCAAGAAAGGATAACTCGGTAATGTGACAACATCAACTCATCAATTCAAGTTCCCACATACAACAAAAACGCGACTTGACTGAACAGCGATGGAATAGCCATTCACCGGCGGCTATCTGGTATAAAGTACATACAATCTTGCGAATTTAGTACATGGCTAAATCAAACTAATATTAACGGGGTTTAGCCTTTGTCCTGCAAAATTTACTAGTCAAATATTCCTCCATTTGTTGAACTATTGAAGAGAACAGTCCTGCAAAAGAGTCAGGGAACCTAATAAGCCATCTACTAGCAGGAACCCATCATAACAATTGGTAGATCAGAAATAACTTAAGCATTTTTTGATATTCACAACAGATCGTCAAGATATTGCCAATCAGTTGTTTACATAATGCTTAAGAAAAAAGGTCACAATGTTTAAAACCTTATCAGCTGAAGGCCATTAATAGAAAACTTAGGAAGTAGATTTTACGAAGAGTATAACATGAAGAAGAATTACTATGCTGGCTTATTTACCTGAAAGAGGGCCATCTCTATGCTGTAATGATGCTTTCACCAAAAGGGTTCCTGGGATTTGCTGAAAAACCTATAAAAGCTAATGTTATCAAAGAAGATTCTAACAGTATAACTAAAAATAGATCATGCCAGGCTAGAAGTCAACAAACCGAAATCCGAAAGCACAATAAGTCACCAACTGAACTGTTGAATGCATATTCCAAAGGTTTGGAACTGGCTTTACTGAGACATTGTCCTTGATTCTTAACAATAGTGTCACACTGATCGTTCGATGCCTTGATCTATTCAGAGGAGATAGTACATCATGTCAGGACAAACAGATATCATATCCTGCCAATTAAGTGTTTTAAAAGTTAAAGAGTGATGGTTCTTACATCCACAGTAAATGAGGAGGTATTTAATCTACAAGATGCACCACAAGTCAGGAAAAAGGACTCGACTGATAGTAATACATCCATGGCACTAGACTGGCGCTGAAGTCCCTATACAAAAACAAATTTCCACAATATGACGCATTATGATAAATCGAGAGTAAAGGATAACATTATGGCCCCAATACAAAGTGCTATAGGCTATTCAAGCCTAAAATAATTTATGAAAGCCTGGATAAGCACATTCCACTGCTGTTGTTCAGGGCAATGATAATTGTGCCAAACCAAAAGCTGCAGAAGATGGGATCTTGAGTTCAACTAGATGATTGAATAAGCTTGAACAAAACTATAAACAAAAAGGAAAGAGATGCGGGTGTGATGTCTTTGTTGAGGCATAATGCCTTCATGGTTAGATATATGTGGATTTAAGTTTGTTGAAACTTGGAAGCAAGAAAAACTACATTTAGAGGCAGACAGATTGACCTCAAGCGTAAAGGAAAGAATGCTCTTCTCAGCCACCGGTGGTGATATTATCTTCCAGGCGGGATGCACAAATGACCAAGCAAGCCCCCACCGACATGTTTGTCCTTGAATAAATTCAGTTGTCTTTACTATGGTGACCCCTACCTCACGAAGCTTTGAGGTTAGGAACTTGAGATTTGTCTTCCTCCCTACCATAGATGTGTACCACCTACGGAGGAAATGTAATTACTTCCTACTACAGTAAGAGCCAACTTTGACATATGCATAACTATTACAAATGCTTAGACAAGAACATTACCGAAATGACTCCTTCAAGATAACACTATCTTCAATAAGTTGATTAATAAATGCCTTCTCTCCACCAGGACAAACCATCTCTTCAGGTGTTCCACCGCAGGAAGTTTTCGGGTTCAGTCCAGCTTCCTCCATCGACTCAAAAAAAGGAGGGTTACACATGCAGAAGTCAAACTTCTCATAATCTCTAACTACACCAAGCAGTATAGGTGGTCCACTATAATTCGTATGCATATCAGTTCGCAGAGCAATTGAAGGTGAGGATAAAGGTTCTTCCCTGTATTTAATCAAATTACAGCTCACAACCAGTTTGCTGTCACTCATAGCAGACTCACCATTTTGTTCAACAGAGTTTGGGGCTTGCTTACTTGACACCTTCCTAATTTCAATTAGTTCTGAAATCTGTGGATTATCTTTAACATTTCTTTCTGCCCATTCTAACGCTACATCAGTTATATCTGCAACAAAGTTCAGCAACAATCTAATGGTATCATAGTCAGAAACATTAGAAACAGTAGGCTTTAAAAAGTTTTTGCATAGATAAAAGGATTAAAAGCTACCCGAGCCAACAAAGCTCCATCCCAAAAGAGAAGCACCAAGGAGCGGGTAAATGCAGTTTGCTCCAGTGCCTATATCAAAACCTCTTACAACATTTCCATTGACATTATTCTTTGGAATGATATCGGAGGAAAGAAGATCTTCAATCCAGTGAATGTAGTTCGATCTATTTGGAACAGTGGGGCAAAGCTGCCCATCAGGAATCCACCTAGAAAAATTAAGAGAACATATAAAAATCAGGCCAGCAACACAACTGAACAATAATCAATAGCATAACACAACAAAGTGAAAAGCAACTTATATGCATAATGGATCAAAGGTAAGGATCAGATAAATTCTGTTGCCAAAAGTATAGCAACTCATCTAAACAGAACTACGGTGAAGGCTATTTTCACGAGCCTTACCTCAAACATTTTATTTTTCAGATTAGTGAAATTTCGTTTATCTAAAAGCACTTAACAATTTCCGCATACACAATAACATTTACATGAGATGCAAACAAAAAGGCAATCTAGTTACCAAACTGTTAGACCCAGGACACTTAGAATAAAATTACAGATATAGTAAATATATAAATATACTTATATATGAGGAGCTAACC
>JANZLX010000213.1:36861793-36879253 GCA_025531955.1 Erythroxylum orinocense
ATGGGTCATTTTTCGACTTAGGATGAAAAAGTTATGAGCAATTGAAAATTTCTGATTACTATTCATTTGGTCATTTTCACTATTCATTTGGTCATTTTTACTATTCATATGGTAATTAGCTAGACAATAACTTTAAACAAGTTTCTACTTCTTTTAATGATTGAAATGACTTTTGTTTTCTTCATGAAAGTGTAAAGCATCTTTTAATCTTTCCGATGAGGTAAAATAGGTCATTTTTCGCTTTTGGTATTAAAAGATATAAATTTTCAGACTTTTGGCATGGTGTAGGCGAATTTGAGTTGGGCTAAATTTGAAAACCACTTATGACCTTCTTAACGGATGAATGTGTTAAATCCTTCTATTTATGTTTCGATAGTCATTAAATCTTCGAAATTCGGATTTCGGGGTGAAAGGTTATAAAAATGCAAAGTTGGTTTTAAACCAAATATAACACCCTTTTCTTATTTTCTTTGTCTCTTCTCCATTTGACCTCGGATTTGCATGATTTTCGAAACATTGGTTAACTCGTAAAATTTTCTATCCCTTTTTGGTATAAAACGAGAGTGTCGGGTTTTAGTACGATATGTGACGGTTTTGTTTAAAATTTCATTTTTGTGATCTATAAAGATCCGATTGAGGCGTTTTCTATTTTTCTTTGACCTAGAGTCATGAAATGTCGTATGAGCTTAGAAATCGGATTCTATATTGGGCCCTAAGTAAATCAATTTTATTGACAGATATTAAGATGAATCTTACAAGATTTAGTCTGAGGACGTTAATTGAGTTTATAATCGCGTATAAGTATGAGGGTTTCGGATTAAGTAGTTGGGTTCTGGGGACGGGACCCAACAGGCTATTCCGCCACGAGGGAATTCACGGTAGCGTCCGCTTACTCCTTCCTACTTGACCACAACGTTGTCCAACCTCAGGTGATTTGGAAGACTATTTGGCACTGGCCAGGTCCCCAACGTATACGTTCTTTCCTTTGGCTCTTGGCTCATGATCGTCTCCTCACTAAGCAAAATCTCGTCCTCAGACATATATCCTTAGATGACTCTTGTCCCCATTGCCACGCTACTGAATCATTCTTTCACATCATGTGGGACTGCCGTCGAGCCCAACATGTGTGGTCCACTTTTCCTTCCCATCTTCTTCCCCACGGCTTCTTCACCATGCCCGCACGAGAGTGGCTCCTGACCAACCTGAAGCATCGTGGACGGGTCCATGACCATGACTGGGCGATCATCTTTAGCATCACGTGTTGGCTCCTTTGAAATTGGCGCAACCGAACTTTATTTGAGACTACCTTTACTTAGCCTTCCTCACCCATTTCTTGTATTTTGTCTTATGCAGGTATTATCTGCCAGGTAGCAGCTTAGCAGTTTCCAGCGGCATTCGGCCTCTGAGTTCGCCAACAGCATAACATCGGCTGGCGACCACCTTCCACAGGCTGAGTAAAGCTAAATACTGATAGCACTAGTAACTGCTCAACGCTCTCAGCCACAACTGGCGGGCTTCTCCGGGATTGCACAGGCACTTGGATCGGCGGGTTCACCCACAATCTCGACTGGTGTTTCCCGATCTCGGCGGAACTTCAGGGGATTTTTACTGGACTATCTATTGCCTGGACACTCAGATACCACAGAATTGTTTTGGAAGTGGATTCTACCTCGACGCTTCATTTGATTTCCTCCGCTGCTGCCCAAGCCCAGGCACTCAACCCCATAGTTCAGGGAATCCACAAGCTGCTCTCTCATAACTGGACTACTCAACATCGCCACATTTATCGCAAGGGCAACCGATGTGTTGACTGGCTGGCGCATTATGCCTGTCATTTTAATCTGGGAGTCACTTATTTCGAAGATCCACCCATAGAGTGTCAGTTTCTCCTGAGAATTAGCCGAGAACCTGTTTATCCTGACTCGTTTTGTAACTATCTCGTCTTTCCCTTTTTATATAAAAAGAAAACTCCATCGACTTCAACTGGCTTGAATAGCGTTGAATGGACTTGTACAAGTGACAAGGATTATCAGTCTGTCACAAGGTCACATATATAATTATGGAATATCACATTTCTTCTTTGACCATCCGTACATTAAATCAATGTGATCCACAAATGGTTGCAGAAAATTTGATAATGCCACATTACATCTGTCCCTATATGTGGCAAACTCAGTCTACACATTTATTCTACTTTACGACTGATGTAGGTCTTTCTTAACATACTTTTGTTATTCGAGTGTTCGTTTTTATCGGGGAACCTATATATAATATAACTGCCTGAAATCATATACAGTGCATATTGAACAAAAGTGTTTAACAACATTGCATGCCTAAGTTTTTTTAAAATTTGCAAAGAAACATAAAAACAGAAAGAGCAGATACAGTCGCAGTAAATTAAAGAGACAGAAGAGGAAGAGTACTGACTACTGAGTACAACAGAAACAGACAGTATTGTTAAGTCCAATCCTAACTTGCCTTTGACTGCCAGTTTGACCCTTTGACTACTAGTACTAGATTAGTTAGATATTTTTCCAAACAAAATCCGACTGTTCAATTCATCCCAACCGTTAGATCCCAGACTTTGAAATCCAACCGTGTGCTTCGATTTCCAAAGCCTCAGTTCCCCATATAACACGGAAATTTTTTAATAAACATTTTAAATTTTTAATAGAAAGATGACGTGGCACAGGGCATCGTGCATATATATTATATAAGTAAATACTTATGTTAAGGTAGCGTGCTTTGTGGTGGGTTATCTTGTGTCTAAACCTTCAATACTCGTAGGTTTTATTTCTCGGAGATGAGTAGTGGCGGCGGTGGCGAGAGGTTGACTGGAAAAGTGAAATGGTTCAATGATCAGAAAGGTTACGGCTTTATAACCCCAGATGACGGGAGTGAGGATCTTTTTGTTCACCAATCCTCAATTCGCTCCGAGGGTTTCAGGAGCTTAGCTCAGGACGAAGAGGTTGAGTTTCAAATAGAGCATTCCGACGACGGGCGTACCAAGGCCATAGACGTCTCCGGCCCCGAGGGGAGCTCGGTCCAAGGTACTCGTGGCGGGGGCAGAGGCGGTCGTGGTGGTGGTGGCTATGGTGGAGGCAGGTATGGTGGCGGGGATGGTTACGGTGGAGGAGGGTACGGTAGTGGGGGTGGCTACGGTGGTGGGAGAGGAAAAAGTTCGTACGGCAGCGGCGGCGGCGGCGGCGGGTGTTATAATTGTGGTGAGGCTGGGCATATGGCCAGGGATTGCCCCCAGGGTGGCGGTGGCGGTGGTGGTGGTGGTGGAAGATATGGTGGTGGTGGTGGTGGTGGTGGTGGTGGTGGTGGTGGGTGTTATACCTGCGGTGGTTCGGGGCACTTTGCTAGGGATTGTCCAAATGGTGGCCGTTGAGTTAATAAAGATTCGATCTTTGTGGCATATGAGTGCTTCCGCGTAGGTTATATGGTGATTTATGTCTTGCTTATTGTTATGAAGTGGTTTTGTTTTAAGTTTGAATGGATATCACATGTTCTGATTATCAGTTAATCTTAAGACTTCAGTATTTGGATTTTCTTGTTTTTTCCACTTTCGCTTTTGTTGTTTTATTGGTTGTGGTTTCGATAGTGCCGTAGTTGAGTAGAGAGAATTCAGTTGATGGATGAAATATCATATGCATTTTATCAAGTCTTATCAAACGTGTTCGTGTATTTAACTATATATATTATATACATCTTCTTTTCCAATCTTTGCGCATTTCTTGTTATCTGTTATTATATTCCTAGAATGTAATGCACTTGGAGATGGAGATGTAGTCTTTGTTTTTTTATCAATGGAGATGTAGTCTTAACACTTTTTTAGTTGTCTTTCGACTATTAAATCACAAATGACAGTAAGTTGTAATTTTATAGGCATTAGATACCCATTTAAACATGTTCTAATGGCTTCGAGTCTTTTGACAATGACATAGTGCCCGAGGATTGTTTCCTTTTCCTCTTTTTTCTGCAAAAGGTTGCCACGATGGAGTTCAAGACCTCATGAATAATGCAACTTAAAGCCATCATATTATAAAAGTTCATTGTTCTCAAGTTGTCTTTTGGTTCCACTAGTGTCCATTTTCACCCCACCGTCGGCTACTTTTTTCGGATGATAAGGTCTTTGACAGAGTAAACATGTTTTGACAAAGAAGAGAACTGGTCTACGTGATGGTCACTCCATCGCATAATATAATATGAATACCTATGAAGATAAATATCTCAAATCAGGTTGGAACTATTATGATTTGCCATAAATCCGTCAAATCATATTGAAATTGCTGTGATTAGCTGTAGATATTCAGATTTTCTGTGATTCGACTTATTGTCCAATGTTGCCAGGCTTGTACATATATATTTTGTATCTGAATTAAAGAAGATATACGGATAAAAGAGTTTTTTTCTTGTCCTTTCATGGTATCAGAGATGCAGAATTTGATCTAATTTGAGCAACGACCAAAATAGGAATGGCCGGTGAACTAGGCAAGGGACAAAACAGTGGTGATTGAACATTAAGGAAGACGATCTTTCCCTGTGACGTAACCTCGAACGAAAATCCTGGAAACTTGCTGACTCGTGTTCGATTAAAGGGTGAAAATTATAATAAATGAGCTCTCTCTCTCAAAAGTGCGTTAACAAGGAAGAAGTTTGAATTTATAGACAGCACGATCAAACGACCAGATGAGGGGTCACCGGGTGGACCAGTAATCATTGTTGGTCTCTGGGATAATGAACATCACTAAAGCATCACTGAGCTCAACCATATCACACATGAAAGTGTTGTTTTAGGTTAATTATCTATCCAGATTGGTGGGGAAATTGCCCCATAGAACTGGACGAGGAACTGGACGCGGCAAAGGAGGACAACAAGGTGTTGTTTCTGGTGGTAGAGGACATGGAAGGTCACTCAAAGCAAATACAGCACAAGGTTGGACTCGCGAAGCGATGGTTAATGCTGCAGTTTCACATGCTAATAAAATAGGTTCTAATGGATTTGATGGTTAATGCTGCAGTTTCACATGCTAATAATATAGATTCTAATGGACTTGGTAGTGAACAACGAGACACAACTTGGACTCTTAAATGTTGTAAAAATCGATCGGATTAAAGCAAGTTTGCAACTAAATAAGACTGAAGGAATAGTAATGAATACACAAATTTTACGTAGAAAACTCTCAAATTAGGGTAAAAATCACGAGCAAGGATAAAAGAATTTTACTGCTAAGAAAAACTGGAGAATTACAAGAAAAAACTAGATCAAAAAATACACAGAGTATTTTTGTCTTTCTTTTCTCTCACACCTCATGTCTCTCTTCTTTGCCTTATTCTTTGCTCTCTTCACCTCCTGTCCATTTATAGGCACGAGAATATGTGTCTTTTACTTATTTCAACTTTGGTAGGCACCGATATCCTTTTACTTATTTCAACTTTGGTAGGCACCGTTATTATTTTTGTCAATTCTCCCACTCGAAGATTTAATTGAGATTCAATCAGATCTTCACACTATTATTTCTACCTTGCTGCTTCATGTTGCTTACGTCTCTGTCAAGTTATTCAAGGATTAACACCACATAATCTTGTCACAATTGATTGTTTTTGTCATAAAATTTGCCAAGTTATTCATTGTATGAATTTTCTGCATGTCCACCATTCCTTCTTCCACTTTCTCACGAATGAAATGATATTGAACTCGAAAGTGCCTTGTCTTTGAATGAAATGATGGATTCTTTGCAAGATGCAAAGCACTCTGACTGTTTTATAAAAAAAACACTCTAATTGTCACAATACAGAGTAATATTCTCTTGATTATTCCCAAGTTATTCCAATAACATCTTCAACCACACTGCTTCTTTACTAGCATGTGTAGCTGCCACATATTCTGCGTCTGTTGTTGACGTAGCCACAACAGATTGCAGTTTTGAAACCCAGCTCACAGCTCCTTTAGCTAGTGTAAACACATATCCTATAGTAGATTTACTTTTATCAAGATCACCTGCATAATTAGCATCAACATATCCTTTAACAGTAAATTCTGACCCTCCATAACATAATGCAATATTTGAGGTTCCTTTGATATATCTGAGAATCCTCTTAATAGTATTCCAATGCTCTCAACCAGGATTCGTCATGTATCTACTAACTACTCCCACTGTATGTGCAATGTCTGGTCTTGTACAAATCATAGCAAACATTAGGCTCCCCACTACTGATGCATACAATGCTCGAGACATCTCCATCCTCTCTTCTTCATTGCTAGGACTCATACTTGAGGATAACTTAAAATTAACAGGAAGAGGGATATAAGTTGACTTACAATCTTGCATGTTGAATCACCGTAAGATCTTCTCCAAATAATTCTTCTGAGAAAGCCAAATCTTCCTATTATTTCTGTCTTGGTGAATTTGCATCTCTAGAATCTTGTTTGCTGATCCCATGTCTTTCATTTCAAATTCCCTAGCCAACTGTGCCTTCAATTCTTTGATACAATCATTATTGGGGCCTGCTATCAACATGTCATCTACATACAATAGCAAGACTATAAAATCATCTTTCTCAAACCTCTTAAAATATGCACAAGGGTCTGCATTCAGTCTGCTATATCCAAGGCTCATGATGAAGGGATCAAATCTCTTATACCAACACCTCGGTGCCTGTTTTAAACCATATAGAGATTTGTTCAACCTGCAAACCAAGTTCTCTTTCCCTTTTTCTTCAAAACCTTTTAGTTGGAGCATATAAATTTCTTCTTCAAGATTTCCATGAAGAAATGCAATTTTCACTTCTAACTTCCCAAGATGCAAGTGAAATATAGCACACATTGCCAGAACTACTCGAACTGTAGTGAGTTAAGCTACAAGAGAAAATATTTCGTTAAAATTAATACCTCCTTTATGAGCATATCCTTTTATCACCAATATAGCACGATATCGCTCCACTTGATCGTCACTACTCCGCTTGATCTTGTAAACCCATATATTGCTAATAGACTTTCTTCCTTGTGGTAATGATACCAGTTCCCATGTCTTATTTCTATATAGAGCTTCAATTTCTTTCTACATTGCTGCCATCCACTGAGATGCATCTGAACTATTCATTGCTTCTTGAAGAGTTGATAGCTCTTCGTCCTTAGTTAAAAGACAATATGCAATATTACTCTCCATAATATAATCTAAGTGCTAGCTCGGTGCTCTTCTTATGCGAGATGGTCTCCGAGTATCTGGAACTTCATATTCAACTGGTTCTTGCTCCTCGTACTCTGATGCAGCTTTAGAAGAATCATTTTGATCAACTTCCCTATCTACTTGTACTGTTATAGTTTCTAGATTCTCTTGTATAGTGCCAACATTTTCTGCTTGCTCTTGATCCTTATCTTCCATAAAGATAACTTCCCTGCTGATAACAATCTTGTGGGTAATGGGATCCCACAGACGATACCCTTTCCCACCTTCAGCATAGCCTACGAAAATGCATCTTCTAAATTTTGGATCCAACTTTGTAGTTTCTTAGGCATTGAACATCACATAGACAGAACTTCCAAATATATGAAGGTTGGAATAATCCACTGGTTTACCAGTCCACATATGCATCGATGTCTTTAACTCAATTGCAATTGATGGAGCTCAATTCATCACATAACAAGCGGTATTAACTGCTTCTGCCCAGAATTTCTTGTCTAAGCTTGTAGTTCCCAACATAACTCTTGTTCTTTCTAACAGAGTTCTATTCATCCGCTCTGCTACTCCATTTTTTGAGGAATGTATGCCGTCGTGAACTGTCTTTTGATGCCTTCGTTCTTGCAGAATTCATCAAATTCTTTTCTAGTATATTCTCCTCCATTATCTGAGCTCAAACACTTGATCTTCTTATCAGATTCGAGTTCCACCTGCGCTTTGTAAAATTTAAAAGTTGGAAACACATCTGCCTTCCTCTTGATAGAAAACACCCAACATCTCTTCGAATAATTATCAATGAGTGATACAAAGAAATTTGCTCCTCCTAGGGACGTAATTGGTGCTTGCCATACATTAGAGTGAATCAATTCTAGAATTTCTTTACTTCTGAACTTTGATGTGTTAAACTTCAATCGATGTTGCTTACTCATAATGCAATGCTCACAGAAGGGTAGTGATACCTTTGTGAGATCAGAAAGTATATTCTTCTTTGCAAGTATCTCCATTCCTTGTTCTGACATATGACTAAGCTTTTTATGCCACGTCATTGCAGATTTATCATTTGGACTAGCCACCTTAACAAATGCCTCTCCTTCTTGCAAAGTTATTCCCTTCAGCACGTAAAGATTTGCAATAATCTTCTCTGCTTTCATAAATACCAGTGCTCCTTTAATCACTTTCATGATCTTGTTTTGAATCTCAAATTTGAAACCGAGATCATCTAGTTGTCCTATAGACAACAAATTCTTCTCCAAGCCTTCCATATGTCGCACTTTTTTAATAGTCTGAGTTATCCCATCATAAATCTTTAACTTGATGGTGCATATACTAACGATCTTCAAAGCTTGATCATTACAGCTATACACAAATCCTCTAGAGATAGATTCATACCGATGGAACCATTCTCTTCGAGAGGTCAAATAAAAAGTAGCTGCTAAATCGAGAAGTCATACATCAACAAATCTTCTCGTACCTCCAATAGTCGTTTTTGCTTCACAGACCATTGCACCTCCATCATCTGAAGTATTGCCGCATTTCTTTTAGGAAAAGAATATTTCTTATTCAGATTCTAACAATTCTTCTTCAGGTGCCCTTTCTTGCCACAATTGTAGCAGTTGAAATTCTTCTTACTCCTGGATTTTGATATACCATGACTATGAATCCCACTTAAGCCACGTTCCATTGAACTTCCTCTCGTCAAC
Source organism: Erythroxylum orinocense (assembly GCA_025531955.1). Taxonomy (NCBI): domain Eukaryota; kingdom Viridiplantae; phylum Streptophyta; class Magnoliopsida; order Malpighiales; family Erythroxylaceae; genus Erythroxylum; species Erythroxylum orinocense. Next base: position 36,870,681 of record JANZLX010000213.1, read on the forward strand.
GCCAAGGCCTCTGCTTGTTGCAAATTTGCCAGCATATCTTCCTTACTTTTATGCTGACTCTCTTCTTCCAGAATAGTAACTGCAATATTGTTGAAGACTAGAGTGTCTGTGTTGTTTATTAAATTGATGACGAGTTGATCATACGAATCTGGTAAACTTTGGAGTAGAAGTTTCGCACGTTTACTTATCTCTATTATGTGTCCGAATGATGTGAGTTGGAAAAATAGAGTATTTAAAGTATTTAAGTGCTCCGTCACCGAAGTGGATTTTGCCATGCGTAAAGTGTATAGTTTGCTCTTAATTTTTTTTTGTGGAGTGATTTAGCCTCGTACAATTTTGTGAGATGATTCTATATTTCCTTCGCAGTCTTCTTTTCCTCTATGCTGGATAACACTCCATCAGATAAAGCTAGGTGAAGATTAGCTACAGCATTCACATCCATCTCATTCCATTTTTCATCTGTGACTCCAGTTGGCCGTTCACTAATGGACGCTAAACAATTATCTTTCCTTAAGATTGCCTTTGTCTTCAACTTCCACAATGAGAAATTACTTCCATTGAACTTTTCAATCGCAAATTTTTTTGCCATTGCTTCTATCACGAACAGAATTTAGCTTTACTATTTCACATGAATAGTATTCGTACGTATGAATAACACTGTACCCATACGTATGAATAGTTCTGTATATGTGAATAGTACTGTATGTATGAATATTATCGTACACGTAAATAGTACTGTATATTTGAATTACAGTAACTGCACAATTTAATGCAAAAATAAATGCATGAACAGTTGTCACCTTTTGAGGTTACTATTCACCAACTTTCATTGTGCTCATCTGAACTCTGAACGGATTACGCCAAAAAATTTGTCATAATTTTCTCACTTCACTCTGATACCACTTGTTGTAAAAATTGACAAGATTGGATCAAGTTTACAGCTAAATAGGACTGAAAGAATAGTAATAAATACACATATTTTACGTAAAAAAGCCTCAAATTAAGGTAAAAATCACGGGCAAGGATAAAAGAATTTTACTGCTAAGAAAACTGGAGAATTATAAGAAAAAACTAGACCAAAAAATATACAGAATATTTTTGTCTTTCTTTTCTCTCTCACTTCACGTCTCTCTTCTCTGCCTTGTTCTTTGCTCTCTTCATCTCCTGCTTATTTATAGGGAGGAGAACACGTGGGATGGCTGGCCATTTGGCCAGCTATCTTTTTACTCATTTCAACTTTGGTAGGCACTGAAAATGGTGCCTACCATATCCTTTTACTTATTTCAACTTTGGTAGGCACCAATCCATTTTTGACATTAAATAATGCCAAGATATAGGCTGTTGTGATGTTGACGAGTAAGCATTCTTTCAAGTAATGGATTGTTGACACTAGCGCTTCTTACTATATGATAGGATGACTAGAATGTATGACTGATGAGCGAGATACGAAAGAGTGTCTCGTGGGGCTTCCATATGGAAAGCAAATTGATGCTACAAAGGAAGGAATAGTGGTGTGTAGGCTATATTCGGTTTGGAAGTTTATTAATGGAATGAAATAGAATATAATACTATTATATTGTTTGGGGGGAGGGTTTATAATGAAATGAAATGAAATTGAATGTGATGAAAGAGAAGAGTTTCATATTATATCTCATTCTATCCTAAATAGTAAAAACAAGAAACCTACGATTTGGGGAATTTAAGATGAAATGTAAAATGATAAACAACTTTTCACTATATTATATTATAAATCCTTCTTCCAAACAATATTTCATTATATTACATTATAAACCCTTTCATCCCTCTCAAGTAACAATTTTCTAATATTACATTCATTTACATTCCATTCCATTATAAACCATTTCATTCCATTAAAAACCTTACGTCCAACCAAACATAGCCTTAGTGATTTATTAAACCAATGTTCTTTATATGTACCAAACTTGCAGTGCAATTTGATTTTTGTTTCCCAATTGATTGATTAATCTGATTGTATTGTTCAGTTCATTAACAAATTTTGTACTATACAAGACCACATTTCCAGGATGCCGATTGGTGTGGGTGAACAAGGGGGAGGGGGTGCTCTACTACTTTTGTGAGATGGCTACTACAACAAGTGTAAAAATTGGTGGCAAAAAATTCTTTTAATTTATGACATAGGTGGTTGGGTCATCCATCATATAACGTTACATAATTAGTTCAAAATGTTGGTTCTAGTAAAAATAGTAGGTTGCATAATAAAATTTGTAATGTTTTCTTCTAGCAAAACAATTAAGAGATAGTTTTCGATAGAAAACATTCAACTGATTCATTGTGATTTATGATGTGAGGACCTTATTAAACTAAAGGATTTTGTGGAGCACAATATTTTTTAACCATAAATGATGATTAATTTCGTGTAGTATGTATTTATTTATTAATTAACAAAGCAGAAGTTTCAAAGTATTTTTTGCTAGTTTATATCCTTGCTAATCGGTTTGGTTATAGTTTAGTGACAAATTATTTAAAGAAAATTTTATCTTGTACATATTTAGATGTATATGATAAAGTTTATGCGATAATTATAAATTGCAAATGAAATTATAATAAGATTATAATTATAAGATTCATATTGCATTTATGTATTATCCCTAAATTATCATTGTTCTATTAAGACTGAACATTAAAAGAACGTAAAAAGACTAGCACACATTATGTTTTTCCTTATGAAAGAAGTAGTCGATCTCATAGACTAAAGTATATATGGAAATACTTAAACAAGTATGTGGGTGTTTGTTAGATAACAAGTTCACTAAACAATCTCGATATGAGAAATCCATTTGAAACATTACTTGTATGTCTATATAATTTTCATTGTGATGATTATATAAGTGATCATTTGACTTGAGATCTCCAAAGTTATCTTGTATGGGGATTGATATGTTTTGATACTACTTATGAACTATTTAATCATGGGTTGTTCAATTGGTAATCATTTAATGTAGGATAAACTATATAAAGGTAGTCGTGTGACCAAGATATGATTTATCACTCTAAAGTAATTAGAAAGAATATTTTGTTGGTCTTGATTAGTATTGATTTGTAAAATCCTTGACCAAGGTAGAATGACAATTTATAAATAGTTTAAAAATATCATTAATTGAATCAATAGCTAATAGAGGAGAACTAATATAATTGGACTTAAAATAGAATAGATATTAATTTCATGTTCTTTGTATAATCAGAAAATTATATGACGAAATGATTGAATTATACACAAAATTATGCACGGAAAGGTTATTGAAAACTACTTTGACATTCTTAAATATTTTGGTAGTCATGATGTGTTGCTAGACGCCGATCTTAATCCATGATTATAAATTTTTAATTGGAGAAATAAAGATAAATTAAAATGAGTTTTATTTTATCTAATTCTAATTATGAATTCTAATCATTGCTAACATATTTGGGAACCTAATGGGTCTCATATAAAAATGAGCTAAAGAGAGCAAAATTATTTTAATCGAGTTGGACTTGATTATACAGTTTGAAAAATTTTATGATTAAATATGAAAAATTTAATAAATGATGATCAATATAAGATATTTGATCTTATTTGTACGTAATTAGTATTTAAATAGAATTATTTGTAATTCTAGTTAAAGTTTAATTGAAATTAGAATTTAATTTCAATTAAATTACTAAAATGTACAAAACCTATTATAAATAGGTTGAAGCTCTAATGGAGCTAACACATCTTACTTAACCATCTCTGTAAGAGTTACAAAGTTCTCTCAAACTATTATGCGGATACCATTAGAGGTCAAACACTTATGCGATTATAGTGGTTGAGATGGATTAGTTTCGAACAAGGTTCAAGGGATACGACAAGTTTATGATCAAGCTTCAGAATAAGGTACAGAATAAGATTCCAATTTATTATGATTTATGCGTTAATCATTTGATAGAATTAAAGTGATCTTGTTTTTTGGGAAATAAAAAATATAAAAAAGTTTTGTATTTATTCCGTTACAATTAGGATTAAATCCCATATCGGTTTTCCAACACTTTTGTCATTTTATAGCAATGGTGGAGCGTTAATTTAGCAAACAAGTAAAGATAATGCATAGTGATAATGACATTGAATTTACATGCATAGGCAATTATTTTCATGAACGTGGCATTGTGCATGAAACATCATATACAGGCACTCCACAATAGAATGGGTATGTAATGTGCAAGCATAGACATATACTCAATATGGCTCATGCATTGTTGTTTCAAGCTAATCTTCCTATCGAATTTCAAGGAGAATGTGTTTTGATTGCTAGGTATTTGACCAACCTCACCTCATTTACTATTTTAAATGGGAAAATACCCTATGAAATTTTATATGGTAAACTGCCCTCTCTCGATCATTTGCGTGTACAATTTGGAGTTACCTATGTTTCTTGTGTCACAGAATGTTGTTTTTTGTGAGAATGAGTTATTTTCTTTGCCTATTGAATTAGGCAACATGCATTCTACACAAACCAATGATACGCTAAGTAACATGAAAAATTGGAAAAATATAGATGAACATGATGATGGAGTCTTATGATATATAACCTATTGTGTAAAGAACACTATCACTCCATTATAGATATTGTCGATTGATTACCTGATAGTGATGTATAACTTACACCAAGAAATAAAATGACTGAAACAAGTACTAATAGTCAAGGGGATACTAGCGTAAAGAGGGGCCTTAGAGACATAGAGGAATATTTGAGTCATATATATCATACAAAATTGCCATTTACACATCTACAGGATTTTGTCGCCAATACTATCTAGAAGTTAAGCCCCTCTGCTAGCTCATCTGTGTCATCACAATCCTAAGGTACAATCAATCCTTTAGTACATTATGTGAGCTATAATAATTTTTCTATTCCCTATTAGTAAATTTTGACAATTATTACTATAAGGATTGAACCTCAAACCTTTGTTGTGGCTGTGAAAGATGAATGCTCGAGACATGCCATGAAACATGAAATTAGGGTGTGGGAAAATAATGGCATTTGAACCATAGAGACACTCCCACTAAGAAAGAAAGCTATCAAATGTACGTGGATCTATCAAATTAAGTACAATTTTGATAGCTTTGTTGAGAGGTATAAAGCAAAGCTTGACATTTTGGGCAATAATTAAGTTGAAGGACTTGACTATAACGAAACTTTGCTTCCATTGTAAAAATGGTCACTTTACAAACTTTTCTTATTGTTTTTCGTAGCTAAAAGTTAGGCATTATATCATATGGATTTTCATAATGCATTTTTGCATGGTGATCTTATCGAAGATGTATATATGAAGCTACCTTTCAGTTTTTGTTCTCATGCTACCGACAACATTTGTCGTTTAAGAAGTCTTTATATGGGTTCAAACAAGCACCTTGATGCTGGTTTGCCAAATTAGATAGTGCATTAAAGCAATATGGTTTGATACACTCATATTCTGATTATTCACTCTTTACTCTACAATGTGCCAGCGTACACCTTATTGTGTTGGTCTTTGTTAATAATCTAATAATTCCAAGCAGTGATGATATTGTCATGCAAGCTTTTAAAACTTATTTAAGTAATGCTTTCACATAAAGGATCTTGGCATATTCAAATATTTTTTGGAGATTAAAGTAGCATGAAATCCCACAGATATTTTCTTATGTCAACCAAAATTTGCTTTGGATATTATTTTTAGGTCGTTTTATTAGGAGCTAAACCTGTTGATTTGCCTTTGGATCAAAATTATCGTCTTCCTTTAGTCGACAGGCATTGTCTTGCCAATCCAGAACGATATCACTAGTTAGTCAGATGGCTAACCTGTCTTTCATTCACAAGACACTACAAGAAAAATTAGTTTCAGCAACTATTATTAATGGTTGCTAAAAGTAAGAAAATGATCGTTAAAAGTTATTGCGACCAAAATCGGGTTGGTCATAAGAGGTCACTATAGGGTTATTACTAAAAGTGCTCAGTGACGAGTAATTACGTTGGTCGTTAAAAATGCATTATTAACAACCATTTAATATTGGTCACTAAAGGTAGAATTATTAGCGACCAAATTTATACTTGCTAATATAAAATTTCATGATCACTGTAATGTTAGAATGGATGTCATAGTTATGCATACTGCGACCAAATTATTTTTGTTGCTAAAAAATAATCTTATAACAACCAAGTCAATGGTTAATATAGCTATTCATACTACGACCAATTTATTTTTGTTGGTAAAAAATAATCTTATAGCAACCAAGTCAATGGTTACTATAGCTATTCATACTGCAACTAAATTATTTTTATTGTTAAAAAATAATCTTACAGTAACCAAGTCATTGGTTGCAATTATTTTTATCTAGTTGCAATAAATTTTGTATTAAATTTCTTTTAGTAACCATGTTGTGACAACATGATGCTGTTGCTAAAAATATACTTTTAGCAACCAAATAATTTGTTGCTATAGTTTTAATATCGTCACAAATTGTATTATATTTACTATAATTTAGCAAAAAAAATTAATTATTGGTCACTAGAGTGTATTTGTTAGCCACCAAAACTTGGTCGCAAAAATAATTTGGATGGTTCCTAATGTATACCTGCTAGTAACAAAATTGATTGCAAAAATAATTCAAATTGGTTGCTAAAATTTATGCAATAGAAACTAAATAAATTTGTGGTTGGAGAAAATTATTTCAATTAGTTATTAACAACAAATTTGAAGTAGTTTATGTTTTAGCACTTCAATACCTCTAATTATATATACATGAAATCGTATTAATTGAACCATAAATTACAAACACACAATCAAAAGAAAATATAAACCAATTTATCTAAATACTCCACAAAAAATAATTCTATAAACATAACTTAATCCCCTGTGTCAAAATTCTCTATATACATATTTAAATGTACGAACAAGTTCTAAAATGAAAATCAGATATTAAGAAATATCTTCTAAAAAAAAGTAGTCCTAACTCATAGTCTCTATCATATCCAAAACCGCGTAGCTGTAAAACAAATTACTAAAGTTAACATAATTATTGCAAAGTTCATGTTTTGTATTAAGAATAATATTGTTGACATGTAATAATAGGAAAAAAAGAATTAAAGAAAAAAATATTTTTACTTTGCGCATTCAGTAAATGAACAGGCAGAAGTGTTTTTATTAGATTGAGAAATGCTAGCGCGTTTTGGTGGTTCAATGCCATTTGCTTCACACCATTGTGCTATGAGACTTCATAGGACAAAATTGGGTGTAAGTGCAGTACTAGAGAGAGTCTACAGTGTCTTAAGGCATGTACCATGCCTCGCTTCCAACCATTTCTCAATGCATGAACGGTCATAAGTCTACAACAACAAAAAATGAAAAGGTGATAGAAACAGAGCTAAGAGTGATGCACTGAATTATCAACAAATTGAAATTCAAGAGCCTCAGAGTTCCTAACAAATCAACATGTGCCCCATCTTGTCTCCTTTCAACAAATTATTACCTCCAGTCTCTTTTAAGTGCAAAATCCATGACAACATCGCGATGTTGCTCTTCGTGTTGTGCATTATTTGAAAGGTAATCTCCGACAAGGCATTTTATTGCAAGTTGATTATGATTTGTAACTATAAGTCTATGTTCAAATTGGGTCAGTTTTTCATTGACTAAATATTCTCTATTCATTATTTTTTGTAATTTTCTAATCTCATATAAAACTAAGAAACTACATACTGTATCTTGTTCCTTAGTTAAAGCTAAGTATAAGTTTATTACTACCACTACTTTGTAAGCTCATATGGCTAAAGGCCCTCTTGTTGTGTTTTGGTATTGCTCATTCTTGACCCATGCAACTTTATTATAATAATCAAGCTGCTTTGTATATAGTTGTCTATCTTGTTTTTCATGAGTGTACTAAGCATATTAAAATTGATTATCAGTTTTTGCATGATGAGATTCTACGGGGCAACATTATTACACTATATGTGCCCTCATTTGCTCACTTGTTGACATAATCACCAAAGCTTTAGGAATGCAACAATTCCATTTTTTTCTTTGCAAGTTGGGCATTAGAATTCCTTATGCTCCTACTTGAGAGGGGGTATTAAGATACATATTGGAAATATTATGATTAACCATAAATCTCTCCAATCATGTTGAGATTATTGTGATTAGCCTTAGATATTGGGATTTTTTGTTATTCTACATATTCTCCTATCTTGCTCGTCTTCTGTGTATATATATATATGACTTAAGAAAATATTTACAGAAAAGAGAGAGTTTTCAATCTCCTACCGATAGCATGCCTGACAATGGAACGCATGTTTATATTTTCATTGATACTAAGTAACAATAGAATTATTTACAAGACAATGATAATATTTGCGGAATAGTGTGCTGAGATCATTTGTTTACAAATTTACCAATTCATCTGGTCGGGCCGACCGTGCAAGGCCCGGACTCACCCAAGACAACCCACTGGCCGATTGGTCCATCCTATATACAGCAGGCCCTAAGCCCAGTAAGTATGACGGGTTCCAGCCCGGTCCACGCTCTCCATAGCCCGCCAGCGTAAG
>JANZLX010000213.1:36893948-36906146 GCA_025531955.1 Erythroxylum orinocense
CCATTAACCACGTTAATCCCAATAAAATTGTCTTAGGCACGCAAACCGGGAATGTCATGTATGCATGTACAGTAATTTCATGTGCACAATTGTGACTGTGTATCAATCCTATTATGCAAGAACAGTACTAATTAATCCCTCTCAATCCCATCCTATGACAAATTTCCTATTTTATCGCTCCAGTAGGGGGTGGGGTGTTACAACCATACCAAGTAAAAATTCAAAGCTCTCAAGTACACTAACTAAACTTTCTGCTTCACTCTTTAACTTGACATCATCACAGGATCTAGATATAATTCAATCAAAGACAATTTTATTTGAGGAGTTTGAAATCTAATGGCTCTTAACACTTTTATTTGACTCTCCCAACGAGTGTTAGACAATGATTTCAAAGTTAAGCCTAAAATATTATCAATTAAAACCTTCTACCTTTTAGAAGAACTTGAAAATAATGCATATATGCGTTGCACAACTCCAAAAAATGAAACAGCTTCATCACAAGAATGTGTCATATCACTAATAGTAAGATTAAGATTATGACAAGCATATGACATATATAATGCTCTTGGATTTATTTCAAGTAATCGCTTTTGTACCCTTTGGTGTTTTCCCTTCATATTAAAACCATTATCATAAACTTGACCCCTTACATTATAAACCTTAAGATTTAGAGAATTAAATGCATTCAATAATTCATTGAAAAGTCCCAATCCAGATATGTCATCTACCTTCAAGAACTCTAAATGTACTCCTCTATTTTATTTGACATAATCACACATCGTACTAACAAACTCATTTGTTCTTGATGGCTCAAATCTGGGGTATAATAAAAAATAATAGAAAAATATTTCGCCTCTTTAATGATCCCTATGATAAAACTTCTAACACTATGGTCCAACAGAGAAATCAATTCATTTTGAATTTTGTGATCAAGATAATAATTTCATAATTTTGAATATGTTTAACATGATCTTGCATTATGACATCAAACCCACCAATCATCTCATTTAATCCTCAAAAATTACCATTACCATCTTGGTACAGTTTCTCATTAGATCCTCGAAAAGCTAAATTAATTTTGACCAGATATTTTACAATAGAAACTATTCTTATTAAAACTTGTCTCTAACGTTTTTTCTCCTTTACAATTTCTTATTGCAAATCTATATCAACTGTTTGATTTTTGCTCAATCTTATTCTTAATTCATTCCAAGTTCTCATATTAGTTATATGCTTAATGCAATTCTCATGTTCTTTGAGTCTCTCACTAAGATGCTCCCAATCTCTAAATTCATCATTTGTTAATCCACTTTGTTTTTTATTAAATTTGAATAACTTACAACAAAACAGTATACTTTATCTATATGTTTAGAATAAACCAACCATTTTCAATCGCTAATCTCTCCTTTACTCAAATTTCTATAATAATAAGAATATGAAAAATGACGAGAGGTATTGTTTAAAGAAAACACAAGATTCAATTATCTTACAAGCTCTTTTTCAACTAAAATATCCTTTGCTTTATTATCAAGATTATCCTAATTTCTAGGATCATAAATATCCAATATAGGGCTTACTTGCTCATCTGTCTTTAAATTTTCTAAAGTAGATGCATTTGGTACATGATCATGCTTACTCAAATTTGTAATATCCTCATAAATATGAATCTCATCACTTAAGTTTTCTTTATGTTGTTCAAAACTACCTTCACCTAATTCCTTGGGACTCTCACTAAAGGAGCCTACTCTTTTAATAAATTTATTAATTGCTTCTTTTTAAGATTCTATCAACTGTTCTACTTGTTTTCTTTTTTTTCTTTTTTTTTACTTCCAAACAAATGCTTTTTAGGCAATATAATATAAACTAATTACAACACAATTGGACAAGAAAAAGAACAAAAGCACCTATATGGAATTGGAAGAAGTATGCAGACACAATCAAACACCAATAGCTTCACAATATATCACAAAGATATATCGATGATATTATATATGTGATAGAGGAAAAAATAAATAGCAAAATTAATATCTAATATTAAAAATGAAAAAAAAAACAAAGAGCAAATTTTAATGATAGAGAAAAACTAATTTCTAAAAATACAAGAAATTAAAATACTTAGGAAAAAATATAGTAAATTATAGTCTAAGTTATTAAACATTCTAAGTTTCCCCAGGTTAAATATTATCATATTCTATAAGTTGCGGAAATATTAATTTATTATTACGACATATTTAATAGAATCATACGTATTTTTATAATAAAGGAAACCATTTATGTAGTCTTTGAATTGAGTAACTTAAATTATTTGATTTATTCATATTATCACTAAACTTATATGAACTCTACTAGAACACAAATCCAACAATTATTACATTACTTGTGGCAAAGTATAATGAAAATTACAATTACAAAAATTTAATTATTTATTAATGTTTAATTTTTTATAAATAATAAGTAATCTAAAAATAAAGGAGAAACACAAATAAATACAATATCATTTAATATTAATAATATAATTTAAAATGCTAATATAATGTCCACGTTAATGAAAAATTACAAATTAATTATAACATATTCAAATATTTAATAAGCTAAAAATACATTAAAAATAAAAAATTTCACCTTTAAATTACACTAAAAACTCAGAAGACAGAATCGTAAAAAAATTTTCTTGCCAATTTTTGAGTTGGAGTACCTTAGATGCATATGTTGATGAAAATAAAGAAATTAGAGGGTAAAAATATACCTACATACTTCAAAACTATTTATAAGTATAACAAGTTATCGTTAACTTTGTTAACTTAATTAATCTTGAAATTTGCTACATTATCATCAGAGATAATATAGCTTCCAAGATAATATTTGGGAAGCTTCCAATGTTATCTGACGTTTATTACTCTTGAAAACATTAACAGCTTCCACCAACATTCTCTACATTTATTACTACATTTATTACTCTTCTGGAGTAAATGTACTTGAAAGCTAGAATCACACATTAAAGATGGGCCCTTTTTATGGTGGACCCTGGGCAGTTGCCCTGCTTGCCCCTACCCAGAGCCGACACTAAGACCAAGGACAAAACGTTTTTTCACTAAAGCTTAGATAAACTTCTTAGAAATTAAAGACAATGCTCAAGGACACGTGTGATAAAAAGTAAAGTTAAATCTAAATCATTTCCTTTCTACTTCAGTCTCAAGCTTACCCCTTCTGTGTTCTTGTCACTTTGTCAAGAGCCTTCAAGGATCATGATTGAGTTGTTATTTTACTTTTCTAATGGTTGGTGATGGATTTTACCAGGTTAGTTTGTTATAATCCTTTGCATTCATTCTATTTCTTTTTTTTTTTGCGCGCTTTTATTCAAGGCATGATATGGCGATTGTGATGCATGAATTTATTAAGTTTGCTTGTGATGTTTTGCATGCTAGCATCTTAGTATCCTATTCTCCAATTGTGACAAGTAATAGGATTGAGTTGTGTTTCTAGTTGTCAGGCGATTACCTTTGATCTTTCGAATGTGTTAAGCTGCCTTAGATAAGAAATCACCCTTGTAGGAGTTGATTCAAAAAGTCTTTTGTCCCTTTCACCCCAAATTTAGTAAGTAGAGGCCCCTAATTATTCTTGTGATTCTTATCTATCTATTTTGTTCCTTTATTCATACATATTTAATCATTCTTTGTAGGATTTTACAAGTGAAGGTTTAATAGATGATTTAGTAAGCTTAAGCATTAAGAACATGAGTGAATTAGGGTTCATGTATTTTTATTTTCTAAAAATATATATTTTCCATTTGAGACGTGCTAGTTGTTTCCCAAGCAAGTCAGGCCTAATTATGTGAAATGCAGGCATATGAACTAATTGTATATTTTAAAAGCCCATCACTTCATTAACATTGCTTTAAATAGGAGGCTGGGTTGGGCTCTTTGCCTCTCAAAAAAGAAAATCCCATTAAATCAAGTCTAGGAGAAGGTTTATTTCAAGCCCAAGAGTGAATATATATATATATTAATTATATTTAGGCTTAGATTAATCCAAATCATGTTCTTAAATACATGCATAATATAAAAACCCACCCTTTGCATTTTATATTTTAAAATAAATATAGTTTTTTTAAATAAAATAAATATAGTTTTTTTTGGTGTGAATACAAAAGCTCAAAACCTTAAAATGAATGTAAAATATTTTTCACTTTCTTTTTTAGGTGTTTGATTTTATATATGTAATGTGATTATATGAGCCACTGAGTAAGAAATGAGATGGTAAAATCAAATTAAACAAGCCTCGATTCAAAAGCTTTTTTTACCTATTATTAAGGGTCCATTCATTACGAGTTCAAAATTATTTAGAAGCCTAAAATTTTAATTAAAAAAGCCTACAATAAGTAATGAGGTTTTGTTCAGTTCATAATCATTGGGCTTGAAGGCCCATTTCTATAGAGCAAATGTGTTTTTTCATTTGAGGCTCACATTTTAAACATATTTAATTTAAATGTATTGTTTTCAATTCATTTAAATCTTCTTTAGGTTTAATATGTCCAATTCCCACTACAACAAAACAACACCTTTAGCGTCGTTTTTAAAGTAGACGTCGTGAATGGTCTGAGGCTTTCACGACGTCTGGAAAAACATCAAGAATAGATGGAATATTCTGCGACATTGTATTAAGACGTCGAGGATAAAGAAAGTGTTTAACGTCGTTTTGGTAGAAAGATGTCCCAAAATAGAATAAACGTCGTTTTGGAGAAATAGACGTCGGGAAAGGCCTGGTCCATGTAATTAAGTTCCCCTCCCCGCCAATTTTCCAAACGAAAACCGAAGCCTCCCTCTCTCATCTTCATGAGTCTCCCGCGTTCCATACTAAATCATCCAACCTCATTCCCTCTCTCATCTTCGTGAGTCTCCCGTGCCTGCGTTTCTCCCCTTCCCTCTTCATCATTTTTACCTTCCCTCTCTCATTTTTTGTCGCGCTTAGAATCTGTGAGATTGCTTCATCTACAGTCGGCCCTCTATCATCACCAGTCGAAGTTCATGTGCGTGTTGTTTGAGGGAAGTCCTTGAAATAGTTTTGCGATTAATGTCGAGTAATGTAAGTTTTTGAGTCGATTGAAGTGCCAATTTAATCTGGGTTTAAGATTGCTTAATCGTTTTTTTATTATTTTGGGTTTGCATTGTGTTTTATGAATTTTATACTGTGATTGTGGTCATACAGATGGTTATTGCTATTAGTTGCATTGTGTTTTGTCTATTTAAACATAAATATTTGTGTTTTGTATATCACAAGTATCACATTGTGTTCTTTGGTAAATTTCATTCTTCTCGTCCACTATTTTTTGACACTTGTTATTAAGAGGCTTTTGGAATCAACCAACTAGCAGAACCACTTATTTGATATACATGCTACTATGTATAAGCATGATCAATTAGTTTAACTTTTAATCAGCATTTGTATGGTGAATTAACCCAGTTGCAAATTTGATGCCTGAAAATGTTTTGTTGATAAAGTTTTGAATGCATTGTTATATACTCTTCCCTTTACCTTGGAACTGCAATTTTTTTATCGAATATGACAGTATCATAGTTGCAGAATTTGATGTGGATAATGCATTTGTTGTTGACCCTTGAATTATTTTTTATTTGACTAAGCATGATTAGATGTTTTTGGGGTCTTGATAGATTAAATTATGTTAGGCATAATTGACATGTTAATGTAATTAAGGTTAGGTGGCTTAAGTGATTAAAATTGAAGTGTTAGAAGTATTAAGTTGCATTAAGGGCATTTTGGGCATGTCACTTAAGCATTTATGTTCCTAGGCTTTTCATTAAGGGTAATATGGACTTTTGAGCTTCATAAATGGTATAAAAGGAAGGAAATAAGAGAGGCTTTCATAGAAAAAGAAGAAGAAACGAAAATTGGAGGGAGAAGGAGAGAGAGAGTGTCGTGAGTTGGAGAAAGAAGGAGGAAAAGAAGAGTTTGCTTAGGTCTTAAGTCTTCTAAGTCTTCAAGAGGGTTTTTGGAGTAAACTCAAGAAGGAAAGAGCTAGAGGAAGATTCAAGATTTCATTTGAGCCAAGAAACACCTTGGTTGGGTGAAGATTAAAGGTAAGAAATTTTTTATGTTTTGGATTTTGAAGTGCTTTTGGTTCAAAGGGGTTAGGAAATGGATGGGTTTAGATATTCTAAGGTCAATTTTATGCCTTAGGTTGTTTAAATTTTCCAATTTTGGAAATCCTATTGATTTGGGGTTTTTGTGTTTTGGTTGTTGAAGAAGAGCAAGGGGAGGCAAGAAGAGCAAGGAGAGGGACTCCCTTGAACAAGCTTTCAAGCAAGGATATCAAGGTGGGTTACATTTTTATACTTGTGTTAATAAGTCATAAATGAGTTTTTCCAACTACCCTTTTAAATGACTTTTTATGGTACTTTAAATGCTTGAGAATTGCCCTATGTTTATTGTTGTGTGAGAACTTTGGAAGTAAATTTAATTTCCTTGAAATAATTATAATGATTGCTTTTGCTTGAATTGAACAAACATGAATTTTATGCTTGATTTTGGAATGTGATGGTTGAATTATGAAGCATGTCATGTCCATGAAAAACAAGCTTTCAAAATGTGCCATTTGGGCAAAATATTTTAAAGACATGAACTACATGTTATGTGGGTTCGGTATAGTCCATCCAAGAAATTGTCACATGCACATTGACCGAGTCAAGGGTTCTCCTTCCTGCCCGCTAGTGACACGGAGCTCCTTTTAGGACTCCCTAAAGTATACAACTACACAAGGCCATTTTATGGAATTGTGTAGTTTGTCATGTTTATAGACTTGCCAAGCCATTTGTGATGTGTTTGTGTGTTAATATGTGTTGAAAAGTTTGAAAAATGTTTGAATTATGAGATTTGTGATTTTGGTTTGACAAAGATGAAAAAATACTTGTTGAGTTTGTGAAAATTTGCTATGCTCATGAATGTTTAATGGTTTTGTTTATTACCGAATATAAACATGTTACCCATGAGCGTAAGCTCACCCCCTCCTATCCCTTCCCATCTCCAGGTGAAGAGCGTGAACTTGAGGATTGAGCTTAAAGGCAATGCTCCGGAATTGTTTTATTTTTGTAGTTCAAGTTAACTTTTGTAAATCAATGCTTTAGATGCATTTTGGGGAAAAAGTTACTTTTGATAAGTTTGTATTTTGGGATTATGTTGTAAGTGGCTTGAAATGCCCACTAAAGCATTGTAAAACACTTATTTTGATGTAAATGAAATGCATATGCATGATGGTTAATTTTGGCTTTTCAAATCTTGACTTTGCTATTTACATATTGTCATATGAGTATGAATGTGTTCTAGCTTCTAAGGCAATTCTGGAAAAATTTGTGTAAAATGGATGGGAATTGTCTTCTTAAGAGTTATAGAGGATCTCTTTATCTTTCCAACGACATGAAGTTTGTGAAATTTGGATGTTGGGATAAGGAGATATGAGTTTTGCAAGTTAGGATGTTTATGTTTTGTATTTGTGATGGCTTGGATGAATGTTTGAAATATGTGGTTTTGATGATTGGGATTTGATAAATTTGGTAAGTTGAACTTGATGTGGAGTTGTTATGAAGTGTTTGTGGAGTTGTTATGAAGTATTTTGACATCAGAATGAGTGAATTTTGGAAGTTTAGAAGTGGTTATGTTGTTAGGAGTGCTTTTGGAAGCTTTTGAGGGGCATTGGGGGCTTTGGGGAACCCCCATGTCTGTTAAACGGACATGAATGTCCATTTAAAGAACCTTCTCGGGTGGGAAAATACCCTAACGCCAGTCCATGTCCGTTTAACAGACCTTCTCGAGTAAAATTGGCCTCCTTAGCTCGATGTATGTCCATTTAACGGACATGCATGGGAAACTTTGTGATTTTTGACTATCTTAGAGGCAGAATCAGACTTTTTGGTCTTTATGAAAGTTGTAGCTCTAGATGTATACTTTCTAATGGTCTAAAAACTAAGTCAATCCGACATCTATAATGAAAGTTATGGCGATCGCGCCAAGAGAGGTTCAAATCGAATTAGGTTATGAACATGGTCTAATATTTTGGACATAACTCCCTCATCCAACCACCAATTGAGGTGAGTCTTAGACCAATAGATTCCTAAGACATTTATCTTTATCCCCATAAAAAGTTGTACCATTTGGAGTTGTATTGAGAGAGTTTGCATTAGAACAAGTGAAGGGTCGGATTGAACAGCATAATGAGAGTATGTGTAACTCTAATTGAGACTATTCTTTCTTCAAAGTAAATTAGAGACTTAAGGCTACAATTTCTATGAAGAGTTCAGCTTATAATTTTGATGTTTTATTAGTGTGCGCTCACCACCATTGTGGAATGATAGCAAATGAGCTTCAGGGTTTCAAGCACAAGGTTGCATGGTTTCGAAAGTTGGGCTTCGGAAACGAGGTCCAACAGTTGTGGTATCAGAGCGACTAGGTTTAGTGATCTCCTAGGAACCTAAGTGGGTGGTTTTCAATTATGGGGTCCATATGCATTATTTTTTCATGAAACACATGCATTGTTGTAATTGAATCATATGCATTATTTGTTTTTAAATGAACAATTTGCATTGTTTTGAATTGTTTTACCTGATTTGATAATGTTTTGCATGAACTAAAGATTTTCATTGGTTTTAAATTGAAGGAGTGAATATGTCGCCTCAAAAAAGGACTCAAGCAGCTCAAGCTCGCATCGCGGAAGTACGGATGAATCGCTTGTCCCGCAGAATGCAGGGATATGCCCTGCTTCTGATTCTGAGGCACATAGTGTGCAGCATGAGGTGCCTCCACCGGCCCCTCCTATGCCTCAAGTGAACCCGATGGATCCTCAGTTCTTTTAGGCCTTTTCCCAGGATTTCACTTATGCCATGGGCCAAGGGTCACGAGCGCCAGTGCCAGCTCAAGTGGATCGGAGTGGACAGTATGATAAGCTCCGTAAGTATGGGCCTGTTGACTTCAATGGGACTACTAACCCCGAAGAGGCTGAAGCATGGTTGAAGAGGACCAAGAGGTTCCTGGTTCAGATGAAGTGTTTCGACGAGGAGAAGTCGGACTATGCAGTCAGCCTGCTGCAAGGGGATGCACTTCACTGGTGGGAATCAATGCCCCACAGTCAGACTGTGCCTCCAGTGCTGACATGGAGGGAATTCCTAGAAGCTTTCAGAAGGAAGTACTTCTTAAGGGTTTACATGCAAGAGAAGGCCAGAGAATTTCTGAACCTCACACAACGGGAGAAGAGTGTGAGTGAGTATGAATTAAAGTTCACCCAGTTGTCTCGGTATGCGGCCAATATTGTGGAAAATGAGGAGGATAAGTGCCGCAAGTTTGAGGGCGGACTTCATCTAGGAATCAAAGAGAAGGTATTGATCCACAATTTTTGTGATTACCAATAGCTGGTAGATGCCGCACTTCAGGCTGAGAAATTGGAGAATATTAAGTCTGAAGTGAACAAGAAGAGAAAGAACCGAGAGCAGTTTGCAAAGAAGGGAATGAATGCTCTAGCGCCTGATAGGAGTGCAAAGACCTCTCATACGCAGAGTGAGGTGGGAAGTAGTGGTCTTGCTAAGAATAAGCAGGCTAGGGTAGTTTCAGTTCAAGCCTCTAATGTGGGAGGTACAGGAAGGACAGGAAAAAGCAGATTCACAAAACTCCAATGCGAGCATTGTGAAAAACTTTATAAAGGGTCAAGTTGCTTGGAGCTTGCTTTCGATGTGGTGAGAAGGGGCACATGATCAAAGATTGTCCCCAGGTAGTTAGGCAAGAGGGGTCGCAGCCACAAGCCCCAAGAAGAGCAGAAACAGTGGGACCCAGGCCAATCAATGAAGTGGGCAGTTCGGGAGTTGTGAGGATGTCAAATCCTCCAGGGAGACCAAAGTGCCAGGGTCAGGCTCAAGCATAAGCTATAGTTTTCTCCATGACCCGAGAGGAAGCTGCAGCCACTCCCGAGGTTATCACGGGTATGGTTCAGTTATTCAATTCTACAGTTTTTGTGTTAATTGATACTAGCTCTACGCATTCATTTGTTTATGCAAGTATGAATTTGCATGATGTGAATTCTATGCCTTTGAGTAGTCCTTTGATTGTTAGTACACCTTTAGGAAGAATTGTGATAATCAGTCAAGTGTATAGAGACTGTGAGCTTGCTATTGAGGGTGCTAGACTAGTAGTAGATCTGTTAACCCTAGAGTTGAAGGGTCTAGATGTCATAATTGGAATGGATGCCATGGAGAAGTATGGTGCGAAATTAGATTGTAGCCTTAAGGAAGTAAAGTTTGATCTAGGAAAGGGTGAGAAGGTGATTTTTCGGGGAGATAGGAGAATGACACCGCCCAGAATTGTTTCGGCTTTGCTCGCCGAACGGATGATGGAAAAAGGTTGTGAAGCCTTCTTGGCATATGTTCTGGGCACTGAGGTGAATGAAGCAAGGTTAGAGGATTTTCCCATAGTGAAGGAATTTCCAGATGTGTTCCTAAAGGAGTTACCTGGTTTGTCGCTAGTGAGAAAAATCGAGTTTGCTATTAACTTGATTCTTGGAACTGCGTCTATTTCTATACCACCTTATAGAATGGCTCCAGTAGAACTGAAGGAGCTTAAGGAATAGTTGGAGGAACTGTTAGAGAAGGGGTTTGTACGGCTGAGTTCTTCATCGTGGGGAGCGCCAGTTTTGTTTGTTAAGAAGAAGGATGGGACATGGCGCGTGTGCATTAATTATCGGAGACTGAACAGGGTGACTGTTAAGAATAAGTACCTTTTGCCTCGGATTGATGATCTGTTTGACCAGTTGCAGGTAGCAAGGGTCTTTTCCAAGATTGATCTCAGGTCAGACTATCATCAGCTTAGAATCAAAGAGCTTGATGTAAGCAAGACAACCTTTAGGACCAGGTATGGACATTATGAGTTTCTAGTCATGCCCTTCGGATTGACCAATGCTCCGGTTGCATTTATGGATCTCATGAATAGGGTTTTCAAAGAGTTTTTGGATCAGTTTGTCGTAACTTTTATCGATGACATTCTGGTTTATTCTAAGAGTGAAAGTGAACATGAGGAACATTTCAGGATAGTGTTGCAAAGATTAAGGGAGAAAGAGCTTTATGCCAAATTCAGTAAATGTGAATTTTGGCTTCATGAAGTGGTTTTCCTTGGACATGTGATTTTTAAAGATGGGGTATATGTCGATCCAAGGAAAATTGAAGCAGTAGTGAATTGGCATGCACCGACGACAGTGGCAAAAGTAAGAAGTTTTCTGGGTCTGGCAGGTTATTATAGAAGATTCGTTGAAGGATTCTCGATGATAGCTGCTCCGATGACTAAGTTGTTAAGGAAGAATCAGAAGTTTATCTGGACTGATGTATGCCAAAAGAGTTTTGAGGAGCTTAAGCAAAGATTGATGAATGCTCTGATTCTGACTTTGCCAACAGGAGAGGAGGGTTATACTGTGTACAGTGATGTCTCAAGGAAGGGTTTGGGTTGTGTATTGATGCAAGGAGACAAGGTAATAGCTTATGCTTCGCTGCAGCTAAAGCCATATGAATTGTATTACCCAACCCATGATCTGGACTTGGCAGCAGTGGTTTTTGCCCTGAAGATTTGGAGACATTATTTGTATGAGGTACAGACGAAGATTTTCATTGATTACAAGTGTCTCAAGGTAAGAATTTAGAGGACGAAATTCTTTAAGGGGGGAAGAAATGTTGGCCCCTGAATTTTTTTTATTTGATTAAGCATGATTAAATATTTTTGGGGTCTAGCAAGATTAATTGGTATTAGAATTAATTGACATGTTAATGTAATTAAGGTTAGGTGGCTTAAGTGATTAAAATTGAAGTGTTAGAAGTGTTAGGTTTATTAAGGGCATTATGGGCATGTCACTTAAGCATTTAAGTTCCTAGGCTTGTCATTAAGGATAATTTGGACTTATAAGCTTCATAAATGGTATAAAAGAAAGGAAATAAGAGAGGCTTTCACAGAAAAAGAAGAAGAAATGAAAATTTGAGGGAGAAGGAGAGAGAGAGTGTCGTGAGTTGGAGAAACAAGGAGAGAAAGAAGAGTTTGCTTAGGTCTTGAGTTTTCTAAGTCTTCGAGAGGGTTTTTGGAGTAAACCCAAGAAGGAAAAAGCTAGAGGAAGATTCAAGCTTTCATTTGAGCCAAGAAACACCTTGGTTGGGTGAAGATTAAAGG
>JANZLX010000213.1:36906246-36928864 GCA_025531955.1 Erythroxylum orinocense
GGAGGGGCTAATCGGGACATCACCCCCGACGTGCCTTGTTTATCTTGCAGGTATCCCATTCGAGGACAGCGAGCAATCCATGAATCCAGACGGCAACGTTCCGTTCAGTCAGAATCAGGCTGAACCAGACTAAGTGGTGAGAGGCGTGGCGCTCCACGCCAACAAAACCCTTTGGTCAGGGATTCGACTCCCACAAATCACCCTGGCAGACCAAAGGGACAATACTTATTTGGGCAACTCCATATGCGGGGGCCACTCCCCTGTGGGCTTCGGAACCCACCCAAACCAATGTTTAAACCTTACATTAATACTTTAAGCTTTTAGTTTATTTATTAATCCTATAAGATAACTTTAGACGTCTGAATTTTTTTAATTCTTAGCTTGAAAGTACAAATTTATTGACATTTAATCATATATTTTTCAATTCACACTTAAACCCTTTCTTTTGCAGAATGAAGCTTATCCCTGTTGTCTCATTAGCCGACCTTAACTGCTGTTATTTTGAGATCACATGACCCTCTTTTGCCAGAAAGAAAAACTATGGATGATGTGAATGTCTACAGCAATATAGGAACATGTCTCCCATGTACACATCATTGACTTTGTTGTCTAGTGAATAAAAGAGGAATCATGCTACTGATTCTTTTTGCTTGAAAAGAAAAAAGTCTTCGTTTTTATGGGGTCGCATGCACTTGTAAAGGGCTTATGGTCTCTCCATGGCATGCACTGTCTCCTACATGTACATAAACTTTCGTGATGTAGATAAACAGTAGATCATTAGATTCTCTCTACATGCTGATGTCTCAGCTGCAGCCTTACTTCTCCTTAAAAAACGTAACTGTAGCAATATCTCTCAACTCAATCCTTATACAGTTGTACGCCATTCACGCTACCTTTTTCACTTCTCTTTTTAATTATTGTGGTTCCCTCTGGCCCTTGCTGGTCTTTTACAGGCACAGAATGAGCTTCGGATAAGTGACTGATAAAGCGAAATATGCTCTTGAATATATTCCATCCTGTTTTCACATGATTATCGTGTTTCAATGATATGTCATTTTCAGAATCTAGGCTGCCTTGTTTCATATGTCTTGATCTGTAAACTGAAGCATATACCATATACTTCTTCACTTGTTTAATGAAATTTAGAGCATCGTTAAAGACTGTGTCGATGAAATTGAAAGGTCCAGACTTGGAGAGAAGTGGGCATTGGCAATAAAATGTAGCAAAAAATACAAATATTTCTAAAAATTTTAGTACAACATTTTTCTTTTCCTGTCTCGGATTGGAGGCAGACAGTGGTGAGGAAGGTGGGTTGTGGTCGAATTCCTGAACTCATAATCTCATATAAGCCTAGTTAACAACATACTGATCATAGGAACATAGCGGAACGTGTTTGTATATGGTTGGCACAGCACATTTGGTAACTGGAGACACGAGCAAGTTGCTGGAGTTAGCTTGGTTGATGTGACCAAATCAAAGGGTGCGAGTGTGGTTCTGATGAGGATAGTGGTGGAGAGGAGGAGCAGCCGTGGCATTGTGGTGTGGCATCGTTGGCGGTCGTGCCACGGTGGGAGGTGGGCATTGGTAGCACTTGGCAAAGAGCCCAAATGTGTCAATCTGGCGTACAAAGTTGGTCATACTAGCCCACCCTCCAAAGCCGAACCCAACAATAAGAACCCAAACCACCACAAACACATTGATCACGAACGTCCCTACCCATCTCCCGAAACACTTCGGAGGTGGCTCCACTGCGTTCTACATATCACAACAAAATAAAAAAAACACGTCAGTACATTGTCCTTACCTTATTAGAATTTGCATATTCTACGTTTTATTAAGATTCGTTTCTTCTGGTGGGGCTCACAGTTTCTTGACCTCGTCCTTGTACACGGTATGAATCTGAAACTATCGGGTGTATTTTGTACGGTGTCTGCCAAAAAAAGACAGGTCTTTTGGGTACAAAACAGATTTCAGGAATCAGGTCTGAACAGATATTCTGCATTAAAGTGTTGCGGCCAGAATTTTAGCCAATTTTGTTGCATCGTTGCTGAAAACCAACTTCAATTCTAGTAAAAGTTGTCATTTAAGACCTTTTCGTTAGACATCTATATGTTTGCTTTTGATTATAGTTCTTTAGTTTAGGCCCACTTATCCATTTTCATGCCTACAATTATCATTTTAGGAGAGAAGTCAGGAACTGGTCTGGTAGACAGTGACCACGCTAAAGGTTACCACCTGCATTTCTTTAGTGTTTCAGACATTTTTATTTTATTTTTCTCCTTAATAGTAATATTCAGTCTAACTTTGACCAAAGTGGGTTGACTTTTATTTCCCATGTGGATTGACAATTAACTAAGAGTATTGAGTTTTGGGAGCATGGTAATGAAGTAGCATACCTCTCTTGCAGCCGCTGATTTAAAGGTGAAGATGTGTGCCATGGCAGGGATGACGTAGACTGTGAAGCTGACGAGGAGTGATCCAACGGTGGAGTTTATTGGTCCGAAAAAAGGGAAGATGATAGCCAAAAACCAGATAGGAACGACCACAGGCAATCTAGCAGCAGCCCTCTTGCACAGGCTTTTGCATTCATGCATACCAATCGCCTTCTCCCACACAAAGTACAATGGTGTGCATGCGAACCCAAACGTTATGAACTGCAAAGTTGTGGAAGACAAAAACAAAAAAGGGAGACTTCAAGCCGTTAATAATAAAGTTTTCAGCTTTTACATTAATCGTAGCTTTTTACAGGAAAACAGTAATAGACATGTCATGTATGAACACTAGAAATGTGTGTAGGTTTTAAAATTAATGTGTTTTGCTGTTTGTGAGAATGATTTATGAGGAGGGACGTGCCTGGTGGATGAGCATCAAAATGACAGCCATGTCTCTGTAGTGAGATCTTGGAAGGAGAGAAAAGGCATTGGAGTGGTCGAGAAGCAAGTCCCCAAAAGCCCAATATACTGCCACTGCAGAGGGCAGTGTCAGTGTGAGTACATACAAAGTAGCCATTAAGTATATGGCCTTGAACTTCTGTGGCTTCCACATTGCATGCATGATTTCCCTGTTCCATAAGAATTTGTTTCAGCTCCAATTCATTGTGCTTACCTCCCATACCGGCTAATACATTGCATTGCAGTATTACTATTTCATTTTTATGCTTTAAATACACGCAAGCATGTTGAGAAGCCCAAACTCAGGTTTTAGCATAGTATATGAGCATGCGTGTCTAAAATAATGTAGTGCTTTAAGAAAATTATGAGAAAAGGAAATGCAATCTTCTCTATATGAAAAAAAAAAGGAACATGGAATCTAACAAGTAGCTAGAATTCACTGATATATTGGAACCTCTTTCTTGCCATCTCATGGTAAAAATAAAAGCAGGAAACACAAAAGATGATTGGCTTTCTACATAGAAAAAGCTAAGAGAAAGGTTCCCAAGGAGACACTGTACTTTTTAACCACGCCTAAGAAGGGCAATTTCGAGAACTTATGCAACAACTACAACACAAAGAACACATATGTACGTGGGAAATAGGAACTGAGACAAGGTTTGGTCATTAGACCATATGGTCAGATTATGTCTAAACAAGTGGAGTTTTAGTCACTTCAAGAATGACGTTAAGCCGTTTTGTTTTAACCTTTGTTCCTTATACATGTGTACAAACTTTTTCTCTATCTACGACCAGGTTCATGCAAAACTTAATACCATTCAAAGACAGAATTCTACATCCAAGCTTGTCTTACACAGTAACAGCATGTCCCCCAAATGTGTAGAGAATGTTTGTAGCACCAGTGAAGTATAGCACAATCTTTGCGGGACCTGTATGCTTCACACCCTCCACCTACGGATTATTATACATAAAAAAGCACATTAACTTCTGTTTTAAGAGCTTATGACATCTAAAAACGTTAACTGCATAAAAAACCTTAGTATAACTATCAGTCTGATTAGTGGTACTCTAGCATTTCTCTGTTAAGATTAGAATCCTTGTGATTGTAAAAACAATCGGGACTATAAAAGAAAGCTCTGGTCTTGTCCTTCAGAAGACGTTATTTGACTAGGTTGGTCCAACTTTGACAGAGCTCAAACAAGGTCAACATGTGAAGGACAGGCTGTCCCCTATGCAATGGGAGACGTGATGTGGACCAGTTAGGCGGCAAAACATGCATTCTTAATGTCTGGACGGTCCAAATGGTCTGTGAATCTTAGGAACTAATTGATTATATATATACACATACCTGACCGTGGAGGAGAGAAGCAATGGTAAGATACCAAGCAGTGTAAGTAGTCATCACGAGGCCAAGAAACGACCAGATTCTGTAGTTGCGAAACGAAGGAATAAACACTGTGGTAGCACAACATGCCCCGAAAATGTATGTCCAAGTTCTCTTGTCCAGATTGTCGTTTATGTAATATATGTTACTGCAGGAAAAAGAAAAACAAATTAAAATGGAAGATACTCTTAAGTGAAGATAGCGTTAAAAAGGAAGGGTCAGAGGGAAAGGTTACAATAGGTTGGGTACCTTGCACAAGCTATGAGTTGAATGACAGATCCAAACAGAAGAAAAGTGCAGTTAAATGCCAAGCCCACGTTCCTCCAGTGTTTCCCAAGGAGACCATCAAGAACTTCAAACCACTACTCAGTTGGGATAGTTTGTTTGAAAACATAGAAAAGATTGGCAACCCTTGTTATGATATGAACTAACAAGCAGTAAAATTATAAGAAAATTTTGTATCTTTCGTGAGAGATTCAAATTGTACCTGGATTACATGGTTCCTGAAATCAACCTTTTCTCTTTCTCTCCTGGTTCTGTACTCTACATAGAGTATGCTAATCAAATAAGCTGTCCAGCTACCCAGCAACCCATAGAATAGCTGAAACATTATGCCCGATAGCATCCCTAGTTGGGAAAATGAGTATGGCAAGGTAAGCAACACTTGAGCCACCTGACGCAACACAAACCAAAAGTCCAAAACCAAAACAAAAATTGTCAGTTTAAACAAACAACCTGTGTGGAATTTATCACAGCAAACCGTCCATGAACTAGAAACTAAACAAGACTGAAAGATTTGACAAACCTGATTAGAAGCGCAACTAAACCATGCATCATAAACAGAACCACCATGCCATAAGATCTTAGAGAGCCTTGTCTTGACGTCCGTAGGCTTGCCTTCAGTTTCCATTTCCACATAATTCCCTACTATTACAGTCTCCACCACCTTATCAGAAACTGCCATATCTGATCACAGACACACAAAAACACAACCAATGCTCTCTCACTCTTCCCACTACAATTCTCCAATGTTGACCTTACAGATATTGTCTTTTCAATGCAATAAAGAGAAGGATTTTTGGTGAAAAAATAGAACTGTGATCGATGAAGGGAAGCATGGAGAGATAGTGATATTTATAAGACAGGGAAAGGCAGGGAAAAGCAGATGTTTGAAAGGTACACATGTATGTTGTTGGATGACAGGGTTTGGGGAAGAAAGTAAAATCCCCTTTTGAGAAAATTAATTTACAAAAAAGGGAAAGACTTCAGTGGTATTTGACGAAATTTCCCCGGTTTTTGAGTCCTTTTGTGATTAAAAATGCTTTTTTAATTAATAGTTAATAATTAATTCAAAACTAATTATTACTTTTTGGTTTCGGTTAACATTAATAATAATTTAGAGAGCGTGAATCGCATGTCCGCACGAGTGGGTCTCCGCGAGCTGATTATTACCAATCCTTTATTCTTCTTCTTCCTAATTTACCCTTCCTTGTTCGCCTTAGTTTCCATAGTGCCACTAACCTGCTAGACAATAGAAAAACAAATAGTATTTTCTTAATGCATAATTTGGCTAAATGTTACCGTTGTTGTTATGAGAATATAAGGACTTATGTGTAGGATAATTAATTATTCATGTTTATTAGTAACCATAAGTTCATTAAAAAAATAGGTGAATAATACTTGGTCAAAGTTTACCTTAAATTTGGTCCTTATACGGGTTTTTTGCTTGATTGAAACTTCATTTTGTGCTTGTGAAATTATATTAACTTGTTTTTTTTATTCTTAATCTTATTGGGTTAGCATATCTAATAAGGTATTGAAGACATTAGAGTAGGTTATTACTGAATATGAGAATGATTCTTATCACTTACTCTAACAATAGGAACACCAACTTCATAATATACGAACTAATACATAGTTGGGGACTAGAAGGTAAATAGGAGCCATTAGTAGAAGGGGGAATTAAGAAGAGAGAAGAGGGCATGAAGAAAACCAAGTTAAGGCAAGGGAAAGAGTGAAGGAGAGAGGTGGGAATTATAACGAAGTAGACCGCATGATTGCAAGCGTGGTCCTTTCACAATGTTAGAAGAAAAAAGCTGCTTTTCTTATTTACATCACATGGACTTACTTACAAGCACATAGGATTACATGCTTACTGCTGTTATAAATAAGAAATGTATGTATGATGGGTTAATGAATGAGGACAACAAACCGGAGAAGCTCTGGTTAATTTAGGTCATGTGACTTTGGAAATGGCATCTCCTTTACAATATAATTTGTGGGTTTTACTTTGCATTCATATTCTCCTTCATCTATTTAGTAGTATAGTACCCCATATATTCTCTTCACTTCACTTTTCTTGCTTTGTTCTTTACACTTCATTTCACTTTCATCATCATCTTATTCTCTGTGTCCTCTTCATATGTTACGGGAAAAAAAGATCTCTTTCTCGCTTAAAAAGTAACTAAATCTCCTACCCTTTTAAGTTATAATTATATTTATGCATATCTCTTTAACTAGGGGTTATGCAAAGCAACCATCGTGATGTTATGGTAGACCACGATACTTGTTCTACCATTAATATACTATGCTCTATCTGCAACTTTTTCTTTTTGAAAGATTTTTGTAATTAAGTCTATGTATCACCATGTTTTCTGACCTTCAAATAATACCTGTGCATGGAACAAGTTATTTCTGCAACATATGTATTGGAAAATGATGATAGCTATTGTCACTAACTACAAAAATGTCTTCCATTTCTTTTAATTTGGTCCATTTTGAATTGAAGTGGACCTAATTTTCAGAAGAAAAATACTCAGGTTTCTCAGTTTCTTTGAGCATGATTACACAGAATGATAAACGGAATAACTTACAGTCGAGGGCCGGATTGGCACAGGAAATAATGTACCGAAGGAAGCAACATTAATTGGTAATAATAGTTCCCACAGAGATAACTATTAGACCACCTCCATGCCTGTCTCTTTCAGTACTGGCTTGAGAGGTTATCGGGCCAGCCCTTTATTTTTGAATTTGAACAAACCAGTTGCTCAGAGAGATTATTGATTATATTGCATCTCATGATTGTTGATCATAATGATTTTGTCTTCTTATAAATTAAGAAAATGAAATCCAATATCCTACCTCAGTATAGCTAAAGAAAAGGCAGGACATCACATCCAGGCACAAGAAAAAAGAAAAAGCTTTGTGTTTGCTGCAGGTAAACATATTTATGGGCATTGTTGGGTACCATTTTTTCACTCCTTGTTAGGTCATGCTTTCCAACCACATTTGGCCCAGAAACATTCCCTGCAACTCCTGTCTCCTTTGACTAGATTGAATGCAGACCAACGCACCACTATATTCCTGCATGCTTGCGTCCACCATAATCTCTGTCCTTAATCAATTCATATCCACCTTTTGATCGTATAGGAACGGACTTGAGTTTCTGATGCCTCCTTATGAAACTTGATCAACTTGATGTTAATTGTCAGGTGGAGTAAAACAGTAAATGATTTTAGTTTTTTCTTTAAAACCTGAAATGCTTGCCCTTGTCATTATTCCCAAGGTTAAAACTAAGAGATTCTACTGCTAGTTTCTTTCACTTGGCATCCTTGCTCTGCAAGAAATGCAGTTTTAGACCGCGTCGTACTTGGTTTTAAATTCTTTAGTATCCATACAAAAACAGGGAACTTTCAGTTCTTAGGAAAAACATTTGATGTAACAAGACCATCTCAATTATTGGAGATGAGAAAATTTTGAACCTATATTAAATAATCAAAAGAGAGAATAGGACATTAATTTCCCACAATTGAGGATGAGTCTAGACAAGGCATGCTAATTCTGTTAAATACTGTCTTTGCTCTTTACTTGGAGACACAAATAGGGGACCATTTGGACAAGTGATTTTGGTCTGATAATTTTGGCGGAGTAAGAAAAATAAATAAATAAAATGTACCTTAAGCATCCCCATTATGGACACAAAGACAAGCTAGGTAAAGATGTATAATTAGCATGTCTAAGAATGAATTAGGTCTGCCATGCCTTACAAAAGGCCACCAACTAATCAAAACTGTTGATAGATCATGGACAATGATTTATGATCCTAAGTAGTTATCATCCTATTCCATACAAGGATGCATAGAATTATATTGGCCAACACACAAGGACTTTAAAGTTGAATATATCATCATGCCCATCAATTGTTTTGTTCAAAAATCGTCTCTCAATGATTTGAGTCCCACCTGAAATGAGATCTTGGATTCATAACTGCCACAAAAAATGGAACAATTCCTAAACTAAAACTCAACAAAAATTGCATACTATAGGAGGACTTTTACATACAAAATGTTCCTTTTATTTTGACGAGGAAAGGATTCATAAACACATTATTAATTGAAGCTAAATCTAATACAGGTTAAGCTTATATAATGTTCAATTTATAGCAATTAATCTAATGTTATATCTTTAATTCCTAGTTCTTTTGGGTTCTGACCATATTAATTCCTTTCGCTTTTTAATCAAAAGCTTGCATTGACATGGAGAGCAGCTAAAGCCTAAAGTTAGTGTATCTTTGTAAGATTAATTCAATGGCGGTCAGCACCCGTTTATCAACCCAACACAATCATGTTTGCTTCTCTTTATGGCCTCCAATAACGGAAACAAATTTTGGAATCAAAGAATCCTATACACTTGAAAAAGGCCACTTTTATAATGTCAAAGAAAGTCCGCAAGTGTGTCTTGCTAGCATTTCTTGGTATTTGATATGATCTGAACTTTTCTTTTTCCCATTCTATTTCTTCAAATTCGTAGTTAAAGTGTGAAATGTGTGCCTAGCTTAAAAGTAGTTTGTTTGCATAAACAAAAGGAAACATCAAACTGCAATTAATCTTTTACGTAACTCGACCCTTTTAACAACTACTGACATGCTAATTCTTTCATCATTCAAATACAGATACTCCCGACTTTGCATGACAGATGAACAAGTCAATAGGCCCGTATTAATGTTTTGTATTTGCCCTGTTTTAAAAGAGAAATGGGCATGAAAATTGAATAGCCATATGCTACTGGATCCATTACCTATATGTGTACCGTACCGCCTCAAGGGTTTGATGGCCCATTTAACTAAGCCCAAAGTTTAAAGAACTGACCTTATAAATCAAGTACATGGTAACTTTTAGGGTAATTTAAGAAACTTTAAAAAATATCATAATTTTTAAAATTCTCGAAAAAAACCTCTTTTTAGTTTTTAATTCTCTAGAAAAACTCATTTTCTTATTCTTCGATTAAAAAATAGAGACGAAATACATGTAGTATGAACATCAAACATGGATTAATCATATGTTACTAATACGGTATTCCAAATCAATTTTTAAACTCGGTTCAAACCAATGAAATTTGACATAAATTAATAATTTAAAATAATTATAATAAATTATTATTTGGAGTCAAATTTAATTAGTTCAGTTTGAATATAATAGTTAGGCTGAATCATTATATAAATAATATTTAATTATTACGAGTGTAATATTTATAAAGCTAGTATTTTATTGTTATTTTTTAATCAAAGTCTAAAAGAAGAGGTTTTTTAAATAATAAAAAACTAGATGGAGTTTTTTTGATAATTTTAAAGATCATGAAGTTTTTTTAAGGTTTCTTAAATTACATGGGAGGTTTATGTCTTTTACCAAAAGATTTTGTGATATACTTTTATCTTTTATCTCCTTTTTACTTTCTTAATTTTTTGTTCACTCTTTCATGCTCACCATTAGTCGATCTCTTGAACATTAGTAAATAAGTCAAAATACCAAAATGATGGGACGATTCTAATAAATTTAGATCAATTTACACATAAGAGGAAAAAAAAAAAGACCTGACAATTCTCCTTCTCTTGAGTATGTAAAGGAGACCATGCATCTAAATTCTCCTTTGAAAAAGGCACAATCATCATATTAGTATCATTATCATCCATACGAATCTTTGACAACTTAAACAACTCAAAATACAAAATATCCCTAATCTAATGGTATATAATATCAATATACTTTGACCCACTATGGAATGTAAAATCCTTATCAAGTTGCATTATATTATAGCTATCACAATATGGCACGTACCTCTTTTGTACAAGGTTGAGCTCCCTCATAAATCTCTTCATTCATAGTATATCTCTATAAGTTTCAATAGCAGTAATAAACTCTATTTGTGTAGTTAACAAAGTAATGTATTTCTACAACTTGGATTATCCTCTGCAGAAGGAATTGAATGGCTTGAAGTAAACTTCATTGTATTAACTTTTCTACAATATTTGAATATTTGTATACAAAAACGATATGTTTTCTTTTTCCAAAATGAAAATTCAAACTAAAAGAGGTACATCGATATCTCAAAATCTAATTCATTATATGCCAATACTCTCTTCTTATGCTAAAAAGAAAATGACTAACAACACTAATAACGTGTGTAATATCAAGTTATGCAAACCATTACATATTTCAAACTACCAATAATTGAAGCATCAGGAACTTTGGCTTTTATATCTTTCTTTTCTTCACATTAAAAGTACATTAATTTTTACACAATTTAAAGTGCATAAGAAGAGGTGTATTCCCCGCCTTAACTTTGCTTATATTGAATCTTTGAAAGGTCATCTCGATGTGCTTCTTTTATAATAGTCGTAACTTCTTAACCTTCTTATACAAATAATCTTCATGCCAAGAATTTACATTACTGCCCCTAAGTTTTTCATAACAAAAGACTTATTTAAATTCTATTTCAACTTTATATTAATAAGAGCATTTTCACTAGTAATAAGCATGTAATTGATATAGAATAATAAAATAACAAAGCTATCTTTATCGAATTTATGGATAAAAACTCAATACTTAAATGAAGTCTTTTTAAAGCTTTACTTTCTCATTACGTAATCAAACCTCCCATACCACTATCTTAGTACTTTTTTCAAACTATACAAGATCTTGCTCAAGCCTTCTAGTTGTTTCATATACATCTCCTAATCCAAATCATCATAGAAAAATGGCCTTCAAATCCATTTACTTAATATCTAGGTTATGGCATGTTCCTAAACCTAACATAACTTAGATGGATGACATTTTCACATTCGTATAAAATATTTCATTAAATCAACTCCCTTTTTATGGCTAAAGTCCTTAACAATCAATCTAATTTTGTATCGGGAATTGATATGAAAGACCTACCGGTTATTTAAGCTTTTCAATCCTTAAGTAGTTTAACCAAATCAAAATGTAATTATTATATAAGGATTTCATTTCATCCTCTATAACTTCTAACTATTTTCTTTATGCTCATTATCCATAGCTTCTTTAAAGCTTCAGATTCTCCTATATTAGTAACAAGTATACACTCATTAGGAGGGTAATGTGATG
The DNA here is from genome assembly GCA_025531955.1 of Erythroxylum orinocense. Taxonomy (NCBI): domain Eukaryota; kingdom Viridiplantae; phylum Streptophyta; class Magnoliopsida; order Malpighiales; family Erythroxylaceae; genus Erythroxylum; species Erythroxylum orinocense. The sequence continues at coordinate 36,917,925 of JANZLX010000213.1, forward strand.
AGGACTTCTCTCTCTAACAAATCTCCTTAAAGAAGTTTATAGAGAATTTACGATTGTTAACTTTATATTTGCTAGTTATTAATTAGCTATAACATTATTTATTGGCATATCTAAAATGTCTACACTCTGCTACTCTTTTTATGTTTGATCATCATTCTCATTGTCGTCTTCGATCTTAGCATCCTAAAGATCATTTTAGTAGCATTTGATGCACATTTAAAGAAACTAGCTCAACATTAATTAACCTGACATTCTTTAAAAATCATACTTGTTAGCCTTTTTAATATCCTCAGTAGGTTGGTCCTCAAAGTACACTAAACCATGGCTTTTGACAAGTTTCTTCTCTACTACTAGATCATATAAATAATAGTCAAATACATCTTAACTATAATCAACAAAGATACATTACTTAATTTTAACATTTAGCTTCAACCTCTCATCTTTAGGAACATGCATAAATACTTTAGTTAACAAAAAAATTCTCAGGGGATCATAAGCTACTTCCTTATGAAATCAAACTCTATTAGAGACAATACCATCCAAAGCTTAAGAGATTGATAACATGAGAAACTGTGTAAAGTGCTTTTGCCTAGATAGAATTTGGCAACTTTGATTTTACAAGTAAGCATCTAACTCTCTCCATCAAAGTTTTATTCATCCTCTCTACTACTTAACCGAGGAATACTGAAAGGTATTTGTAACATTCAGTGCATTGTTTTATGTAATAGTTATTAAAAATATATATAATATTCACCACCATTGTTATTGCATATGCATTTCAATTTCTTGTCAATTTGTTTGTCAACAAAGTTTGAAATTCAAAGAATTTCCTAATAACTTAAACTTTGTCCTTCAAAGCATAAACTCATAGTTTCTTTAAACAATCCTTAACTAGTTAATGAAATTGAAGAGCTCAATTATATGACATTACCTTAAAAGGACAACAAACACTAAAGTATGCACGATTTAGCAAATCCACTTTCTAAAAGAAGGATGACTCTTAAAAGAAACTCTTCTCTTTTTTTCCAGCTAAGAAATAAACACATTTATCAAACATAGCTTCCTTAATCCTATAAGGGAAATTTTTATTAGCCAAGTAATCAATCACTTTTACATTTATATGATTGAGTCTTCTACGCTATAATTTTGATGAAGTATTACTATCCACCATATTCACTAAACCACTTGAAATAGAACCTTACATCATATGAAAGTTAAAGGATTTGTCACCTTATACTACAATCAACGAACCTTTTGTAAGTTTTCATTGCCTATCATTGAAGATATTGCAATAACCATCATCATCAAGCTTTCTTGTAAAGATCAAATTTAAATGGATGCCAAATGTATGTTTGAAATGTTTAAAAACTAACTTCGATAAATTGTTTTGATGTTAATCACCCTAAATGATGTCCATCGTTGACCATTTTCAATACTCCAAAATCACATGGATTATAAGATGTGAAAAACTCCTTCCTTGGCATGACATGATAGGAAATACAAATGTCTACGACCTAACTTATAGAATACTAAATTAATGACATTTTCATCACAAGCAACAAGAATAATAGCAATATGGTTTTCATTACATCATCCTTATTTTCTTGTATCATCCCCCTTTTTAGCTTGAAACAATACTTCTTAATATATCTTTCTTTACCATAGTGATTATAAAAAAGTTCTTGTATTTGGACCTTGACCTCCTCATACCTTTCTCTTTATCCTTCTAACCTTTGGATTTTCTTCTCACCTATTTTCAATAGTCAAAACATTTGATTATGATCTTCTTATCATTTTTTATTCAAAACATAAATTTTAAATATTTGATGTTCATCACACCTCTAACACTAGAATTGGTCAAAGAAATACAAATTTTTTTAATAATATAGCATAGTATTAGGCACCAAATCCCTGTATCTCATTATCATACTTTACACTCAAATCAAGACAACTAATTAAGGACACCTTGAAAATCATTTAAATGATAAAAAATAAGATTTTCCTCTACATATTTTAAGTAAGAAGAACTTATTATTTTTTATCTTCAAAACGTAAAATGTCTCGAACTTATTCTACTAAGTTTTAGCATATGTCTCATTAACATTATGATTAGTAACATGTCTTTTGCCCCTTGACAAATATAGCTACACTTGATTATTAAAATCCTCGTCTAATATAGATTGAGACTCCTGAGTAATAAGCATAAATGCTTTTTTTTTCACAAATAAAACTTCTTTTATCTTGCCTTTTCACTGATGGTAACTAGTATCATTTAAACATATTATTTTTTTAATATTTATCTTTCATCATTCAAACAAAATTATCATAAATATTTAATCAAAAACTATGATACCACAATATTGGGAAGAGAGAATCAATACATTAATCAAATATACAACATAATAAAATGCCTAATCAATTCCCTTTTTACTTGGATATACAATGTGCACGTAAACCCTATTATAGTAATTATATTGTAACAAGTATAATATCCTGAAAATGAATATGGTAAAAGCAAAATCACAAATAAAAGAGGCATTAATATTTTTACATTAAAAATTATTTTGATCTAGAATATAAGAGGGATGTAAAACACTCTTAAAAGGAAATTTATTAAGGAGGCTTTTTTAGGGAAAGAAGCATGTTGTTTTAGGCTTAGTGGCAACAAAAATAAAGGTTAATCACCTCCAATCTAGCTTAAGTTTTTAGGGGCTGATTGGAAGACTCTCTCAAATCATACTCATCATTTTAATGGCATAATTGTTATTTCTTACAACTCAGATAAGGTAAAAATATTAAAAACTAACTCCTTAGATCAGCTTATACATTTATCTTATTGTATATAAAATACCTCATCATTGTTTGATATTTCCATAGTTTACGCCGCTAACTTTGTATTCCAAAGGGCCAAGCTATGGGAAGATATAAAAAGTGTTCATACCTCTATAAAAAACCCTGAATATTAGTAGGAGATTTTAATTTTGTACTATCCCCTTTAGAAGCAAATGGGAATAGGGATAAGATGAGAGGTATTGAGAAGGAGTTGAAGGAAGTAATTCATTTGCTAGGCTTTGATGATCTAAGATATGGTGGTAATTTCCACTTAGAACAACTGATAATGCAAAATGTTTTTCAAAAGAAAAAAACTAGATAAAGATATGGTTAATCAAATTTGGCTTATAAATTTCCCTTATTCTTTTGCTTACTTTAGTGAACCACTTTACTCTTATCACAACTGGATTGAGATATAAAAGCTTAGTGTAATAGCTAGCTCAAAGGCTATATTCTGATTCTTCAATTGTTTAACTAGTAAAAAGGGATTTGCGGAAGTGGTGAGAACATGACAGGCTACTAAAGTGATGAGGCGTAAAGCTTACCAACTAATGAGGAAACTTAAGATAGTCAAGAAGGGATTAAAGGAGTGTACAAAAACTTTCAATTTAGGAACTAATATAAATATGCAACTTGCCAAGGAAACCTTAAGAAAGCATAGGAGCATAGTTACAACTCCCCTCAAAACTTAGGACTTATTGAAGCTGTCAGGCTTAATGAATACAACTCATCTCTCTCAATGTACAATTCCATCTTGAATAAAAAGCTAGGAATTAATGTCTTAAAGAAGGGTACTTTAACTCCAATTTCTTTCATAATTCTATTCTTGCTCGTAGGAATAGGAATTAAATCTCAATGCTTCAGGATGAAAATGGAGCTACTTATTTAGATAAGGAGACGATTGAAGCAATCACTTTAGAATATTTCAAGAGTTTACTAAGACCTACTATTATATGTGAAAATAGGAACAGGAATCTAAGTTTTGATTATCAAATAATAAATCAATATATAGATGAAAGAATACCTTACCAAGCCAGTCATAGAGCATGAGATTAAACAAACCTAATTCAGCTTGAATCCATTAAAAGATCTTAGACCTGATGGATATAATGCTTACTACTTTCAAGCTACATAGGGTATCATAGGAACCTTAATGGTGGATTCAATCTAAGAATTTTTCTTAAACTCAAGAATGTTAAGATAAATTAATAAAACTTATGTTTGTCTTATTCCTAAGTGCTCTAATCCAAGCTCTATGAAAGAATTTTACCTCATCTCTTACTGCTACACTTCATACAAAGTGATCTCTAAAATACTAGCTAGCAAATTAAAAAACTCCCTTAGAGGATTGATTAATCATACTTAGGGTGCTTTTATAGCCAACATTACAATTAGTTACAATATCTTGTTAGTTCAAGAGTTGATGAAAGACTATGATTCTAGAAAACCTATTAAGAGTTATGATCTCAAGGTGGACTTCTTTAAAGCATTTGATATGATCAATTGGGATTTTATCATAAGCTATCTGTTAACATTTGATTTCCCTATTGCTTTGTGAACAACATCAAGGAGTGCATCTCTTCAACATCCTATAACATCCTGATTAATACGAATCCCTCCAAGACATTCAAGGGGATCAAAAGCTTTAGACAGGGGGACCCTCTTTCCCTTATCTTTTCACTTTGTTCATTAAAATTTTATCCAAAATGGCTGAGCTCTTTACTTTAGATAATAGTTTATTTATGTTTCATCATAACTGTAGGGGATTAAAGATCAATCATTTGGCTTTTCCTGATGACCTTATGATATCTTGTGAAGTTGACTCATGTTCTCTTAGCCTCCTTATAAGAAGTCTAAAGTATTTTTCAATATTTTTAGGCCTTAAGATCAATCTTCAAAAAAGTTGGCTCTATATTTTCTTATACTTCCAACATGTTGAGGAACTCAGTTGCATTATAGGATTAACTCCTCATCACATTCCTTTCAAATACTTAGGAGTGAGCATTACTACTAAAAAGCTAAAATTTGCATATTGCTTCCCCTTATTAGAGATTTTTAAATCCATAATCAGTGCTTCACATAATAGATTTCTATCTATAGTTAGGGGATTGTAACTAATTTCATCAGTCATGAGAAATCTTCACATACAATAGAGTGCACACCTTTGTATGTTGAGGAAACTGATCAGGGAGCTAGAGTGATGCATTAAAAACTTTCTTTAGACAAGTAAAGTAGATGACTCAAAAGGAGCCAAAGTGAAGTGGGAGGAATTGTGTCTCTCCAAATAGGAAGGAGGAATTGGTGTAGTTTTAATTTTACTTATGCAAAAATTCCTACTTGTTAAGAGAATATATAGATTACTTAATAATAAGGAAGCTTTGTGGTCAAAATGGATTAATGAGTCTGACCTAAAACATGCTAGTTTCTGACAGTTGAGCATCTCTAAGAAGTAATCATAGAGCCCTGTTCAAATGCTAAAATTAAGGAAGCAGATTTAACCTATAATCAAATATCATGTGAGAAATGGGAGCAAAATTGGGTTATGGGTAGATAATTGGACTGATTTTAGTCTTTTGCTCGGTAAAAATGAACTAATGCACTTGACAAGTAGAATCCCTTTCAAAGCTAAAGTAAGCTTAATCTTATCTAAAGAGTAAATTGGAGCTACATTTTTCAAAGTATCCAATAGCTTAACAATCATGTTACCTCAGCACAATCCTCTATAAGAGGAAGATAGAATATGTTAAATGGGGATAGCTCAAGGAACTTCACTAATTCCTCCCATTTACATTTGCTTAGAACTTACTCGTTTGAATTCCATTAGTTTGATTTAATATGGAGCAAAAAACTTATCCCTAAAGCATCTCTCATTTGTCGATTAGTGATAAAGCAAAAGCTCAAAAAAAAGATGATGGTTTGGAAACATAAATCCTCTAAGTGTGTTACGCAATGTCTGACTTGAATCTACTAGTCACCTTTTTTTCCAATGCAATTATTCATGGGGCTTTTGATTCAACAAAAGAATTTCACTATACTAAAAAAAAGTGATTACAAAATAAGTGTTAAGTAAGAATAAATAAATAATAAAGATAACAACAATAAATAAGAAAGAAATAGAGAGAAATTACTCAAAGTCAAAATAATATTTATAAGTCGAAAATGTAGCTACATTCCTTAAAAAAATCTCAAATGTTGAAATTCTATAGTAACATCTTATGAATTTTTAAACTACATTTGAATTCGATCCAATAATAAATAAGTATTGTACCCTTCTTCCTTTTTCTCTCTTTTTTCAATGTTGAATCTCTGATGCTTGTCACTAACAAAGTTATGAGTTTCGTACCTTACTAGCAGAAAAATGGTATGAAAGTATTTTAAAGATATTGATTGTCGGTACCGGTCAATTTCACTTGATACTGACCGATATCGGTTAAATGCTAGCCAAATACTAAATGATATTGTAAACTTTGAAAAATAGGGGGATTGTTTAGTAAAAATTTCAAAATTTTTTAAAAAACTCCTCACTCCTCTCAATAGTCCCTCCCCTTTCTTTTTTTCAAAGTTTTTTGGGTTAATTACCAAAAAAAGCCCAAACTTTAATCAATTTTTCAGTTATAGCCTGAACTTTAAAAAAGTAGCAATAAAATACCCAAACTTTCAATTCTTTTCAATTCTAGTCTGAACTTTAAAAAGTAACAATAAAATACTCAAACTTTCAATTTGTTTCAATTCTAGCTCGATGTTAGTGTTTCCATTGAGTTTGTTAACATAGCTTGCTATGTGTTTTAAAAACCTTAACTATTAATACATGTCAGCCAAAATTAACACAACAAATGAAGATATAATTATGTAATTAAAAATTACATGATTAAATGACATCTTAATTTGTTGTGTTACTTTGGGTCATTGTTTGAAAATGATCTAAATCAGATTACACAGCCTCGACGACCTTATGCTTTGATTTCAGTTTTTCTCTTCATTTTCAGTTTGTTCTCTCAATGCTCTCACCCTTCGATTTTCATATTATGCAGCCCTAACGTCCTCACACTAAGGGCATTAAACTAAAATGAAGAGCTTATTGGTACAGTACGTTGTAATGTGAGAGTAATTTAGGACGTCAGAAGAGCAAACAAAAGACAAAGGACTGAGGACATCGAGAGAATAACAGATAACATTGGGCTAGAATTGAAGAAAATTGAAAGTCGAATATTTTATTACATTTTTTGAAGTTTGGGCTAGAATTGAAAAAGTTGAAAGTTTAGAAATTTTATTGTTACTTTTTAAAGTTTGGGCTATAATTGAAAAATTGACGATAGTTTTGGTTTTTTTGGTAATTAACCCAAGTTTTTTAAAATTAGTTATTTAGTTCAACTTTTATTGTCATTTTTTAATTTTTATTTTTAAAATAAAATAAATATTTTTAGTACTAATAATAATTATACATTAAATAAAACTTAAAATAAATTATTTTTCTATATTTATTTTAACCTTTTATATAATATTTATTAATAAAGTATTAATAAAACTATTTTACTTTTCAAAATAAATAATTTAAAAATTATTATTTATAAACTAATATTTATTTTATATATATTTAATTATTAAATCAAATTTTATTTGAAATTTATATATTTGGAAATTTTAAATTTAATTATATTTTAATAATTATTAAATTAATTTTATAAATTAAATTAAATTAGTTATAAATTTATTAATAATTAATTTTAATTAATTAATTATATAATATTAAATTAGATTATTTAAATTCTTATCAATAATTACTATATTAAACAATTAATAATATATATTAAATTGACAGTAAATTAAATAATATATGCCTTTTTTTCAAGTTTCACTTCTAGTTGGTTATTTTCTCATCACGAACTCTTATTGTAAATTGTAATATTTAGAGAGTTAAAGATCTTTATTGTTTTCTTTATCTGATGTTTTGATGTAATTATTATTTATTATATGATGAAATTATATTATTTTAAAAACTTTGTATTATTCTTAATTTTATAATTGTATGATGATTAAATGATCTTTTTTTGCATATTAATTGTAGTTATTATTTATATGTGAAATATGTGAAAATTAATATTAATAAAAATAAATAAATTGTTGTTATCTTAAAATTTTATCATTATAATTTTTGGAGATAAGGTTAATGTAAAATTATAAAGTATACAGTACAATATACTAATGAATTATTTTGTAATTTAAAAAAATTCAAGGACTATTTAATAAATTTAAAAAATTATTCGAAATGGTATCTGATATTAATTGATACCATTACAATACCGTATTAGAACTCAATCTGATACTAGTATCGATAAGATATTCATAACATGGGTCGTTAATTCAACTTTTAGAAATGAAAGAGTGAATTAAAATATCCCAATGAATTCTTAAAAATAACGAGCTAAAATTGAATAAATTTTGAGCACTTAAAATGCTACCAATGGAAACGTAAATCTACTTACTTACTTAAAACTCAATCTATTTCACCTCAATTCTTGCTTAAAAAATTCCACCGTTTTCATTCTAAAAGCAAGCATTTAATGCTTCTCAAAACCCAAAATGTCAAGCCTTTTCGTTGTAAAAGCAAGCATTTAATGCTTTTGAAACCCTTTTCATCTTTTAGATAATGTTTAGATTAAAAAAAGAAAGCATTTAATGCTTTTAAAAGCCAAGCATTTAATGCTTCTCAAAAGCATCATAAGTTGCTTCTCCAAATCTCCATACTTAATCAGTTCTAGGTGAAGCCAAGGGTGCAGAGGGTCAACCAGGTTTTCTCAAGAACCATGCATTTCACGCCACTCCATTAATAAGTTACCTCGATGATGATGCAGGAGTTGTGAGGTCTTCCCCATCGTTAACTTCTTATGAAATTCTGAGAAGGAACTCCAGAGATTTGCGGGCACGAAGGGTTTTTATCTTTGGTTGAGTAATTGGGTGTGTGTTGTTATACAACTCTTATGAACTTTGATTGTGGAAAAAGATGTTACACAAAGGTTTTTTCTTTACAAACGTATCAAACTTCTCGATTAGAAGGAAAGAAGAGGTGTTGTTAGAGTGTGTTTTTTGTGGTAAGGGAATGAATTTCATTTTACAAAAGATTAATTGGATCAGAATTTCATTTCTATATCCATTTTTGTTATGTTCTGCCTTCTTTGTAAAACATATTTATGTTCTTTTTTCTTTTTTTTAATGGTTTTCATCTAATTGCTACAACTATTACTTTATATTTAGTTTTTCATCTTGCTTCTAAGACTGTTAGTATAATAATGCTTTATAAAAGGTTCCTATTTGTAAAAAAGATAAGAAGTTCTGGTTTAGAACAAAGGAATATGTGCTCTTGTGGTAGAGTGAATTACATTAGGTAGAAGATTCATTTTAAGGGATGATGTTAGAAATATAGTTTGTATATCTATTCTGAAGATATCAGGTTGTTATATATGTTCGTGCTTTGGTATAACTACTGAAATTGCCTCAGAAGACCATAGAACATGTGCAATCAACATAGTATTTTGCCCGTGGTTTCAAGGAGAAACCAGTGTGGTATGAAGAGTGAAGTTATGAAGTCCATTGGCAGAAATTCTTTTTTTTCATCTTAAAGAAAATCAAACTCCACTGTTGAAGGAAAATACATCAAGTTGTCAAATAGAAAGTACAGCTGCTACTAGTGTTTTAGGAGGTACAATGGCAATCTTTATGCAAATTTAATAGATCTATATAAGATGTGCTCTTTCCATTAGTTCTGTTTTACTTAAAGCATGTCCATTTTTGCTCACATTCAACTATTATGTTATTATTGTTAGAAGTTCATGGAAATATTATCAGAAATTGTTGTTTACCACCTTCCTCTTCAATTCTTACAAATCAGTACTTTTTGGAAAGAAGAATATCATCTGTTCAAACTTATTTACAACATAATGGTGTTACACTAATTTATGAAGCAAATGAAAACCAAGCATCTAGTTCAGCCAAGAGCAGTTTAACAAATTTTGGATTCAAGCAAAGGCGTCCATTTACAGATCTTTCAAATTGTGCTAAGGACCTTTTCAAAGATTTTAACTCATTAGCTGTTTCAGGTTTGTCAATGTTAGATTGTATATAAAAAAGTTTATATTTTGTTGTAAATTATTCAATTTCATATACTTTCTTTTATGTTTAGAGGAAGTTAGTTACTCAAACAAATGGCTTAAATCAAAGGAAAATTTGGAAGAAAATAGCCTTCCTTAGATTTAATATGTTGTAAGTTCACCATGTTTAATCTCCAAGAGAACTCAAAATTCAAATCTATTAGCAAGGAAGCTAGAAAGACATGTTATTAGAAGTATGGGCAAATGTAGTGCTATAACTTGCAGTTACAAAATTCATGACAAAATTGACGATTTAAACATTGCATGTGAAATTGGATTACCAGATCTCAATGATCCACTTGAAGATTATACAAATAATGAAGCTAATGACATTACTGATCTTGTGTCAGAAGCTTCATAATCTGAATTGAATGGTGCATCTATTCAACAAGGTACACTTGACATATGTAATTTTTCTATTTATATAATTTTGTTAAGACATTGTATTAATTTTTGTTTCTCCAATGTACTTATAGGGTATTACATAATTGAATTCATTTATTATTATTGCAGTTGAAAGTGATGATGCAAACTATGCAACTGAGATTAATGAAGATGGTAGTATTGAAGAAAGCACTTACTTTGCACATAAAGGTTTAATATCTCAGAGGTTATTTAACGTCTTTTGCATAATTTGTGTTTGCCTTAATTAATATTAGATTTTTTTACAGAATATATTGATCTTGGTGATCCTCATTGTGTATGCACTTACTGTGGAGCTCAAATGTGGTATTGTGAGAGGATTCATAAATCTAAGCACATTGCCAACCCTAGATTTGGTCTTTGTTGTGTTCAAGGAAAGATTCAACTACCACATTTCAAGCAACCTCCAGAGTATATAAGGAAGTTAGTATTCAGTAAACAGTTGGCAATATCCAAACATTTTATGAAATATATCAGGATTTATAACATGATGTTCAGTTTCACTTCTATGGGAGGAAAGGTTGACAAGTCACTTAATGA
>JANZLX010000213.1:36928964-36942853 GCA_025531955.1 Erythroxylum orinocense
GACATCCCTACTGTTCAAGATTTTAAATTGAGGTAATTATATTTTTATGATGGCTTATTATCATCTTATTCTAAATTCGTATCATTGCTTATATATGCACTACCTATTTATTCAATTCTTTTTTACTTTAGCCTTAGTTTGATAATGGTTGGGGAAACATCTTCCCAGAGATACTCTCAACTTGATCGTCCTTTCTTAAGTCAATCTCCTTTGAATGATTTCTTATCTTTTGAAACAAGAAAAATAGTTACTGAACTGAGACGGTGTGAGGTAAATTGAAAATGCATAATTCTTTTCTTCATTATGAATTTATGCACTTATATCTTACAAGTTGACCTATATTTTCGTAACATTACAACAGAATGGTATTTATACTATCCTTGCAACCATTAGAAAGATCCAAACTAAGTAGAGTTGGTACATTGATGCATGCTCCATTCATGGATGTAAAGTCAAAATTGAGAATGACCTACTCATATGCTCTAAATGTTGGAACACTCCAAATAGAACTGTAACGAGGTATACCATCACTTTAACTTTTATTTAAACTTAATGTTCTATAACAATAAACACTAATCTTTGATATATTTATGTATTCTAGATATAAAGTACATATTCAAGTAAAAGATGCTTATGATGGTCTGGAGTCATTTGTGTTATTTGATGATTAAGCCTTCCCATTGATTCAAGTTAGTGCAAATGATCTCAAAAACTGTCTAATTAAGGTTTGTAAAAATTATATTTTTTATTTTTTTATTTTGGATAATAAATTGTCTACTCTTTTGTGTGTTTGCTTAGAATTAATTTGTTAATTAGGAAGGAGATGAAGATGGGTTTCTTGATGAGTTAGAATGCTTGGTTAAGAAAACTTATCTTTTCAAGGTACAAGTCACTGAATTTAATAAAATCAACAAATCTTCAAGTTTCACTGTCAAGAAAGTAAGTTGTAATAGGGAATTGATCAATAAATACATAGATTCTCCACCCAATCTCAGGTATTACTCTACTTCCCACTACAAAGAAGAATAGCAACTATTCATTATTATATGAAACTTCATTGATATACACAGATATGTATATATTGTAGCAATATTGATTTCATGAAATACATTATTTTTTCAGGAATGCTATTTGAGTGATTCTATTACTGATCTTTCAGTAGGACCACTGGTCTTGATCAATCCTAACGAAAGCATTGATACCACTTTTACACATTCCAATTTTTTTTCTATTAAGAAAATTTCATAATTCTTTATTTTTATAATCGTATTATTGTAGCAAATTACTTCTGTTGGAGCCTTGGCTACAATTAATACTTAGTAAACTATATGATTGATTTGCTACCAAGTTCCATTATCTAATTTTTCTTCTTTTCGTTGACATTATATTAAAAAATTCAGATATATATTATCTAATTGTAAAATCATTCATTGTTAAATTAATTACATGTAAATAGACATTCAGTAATCAATTATTGAGTTTTGCTTTGCAGGATTCAATTCTGGATGAATCACTAAGTAATATTCCTATTGATATTGCACCTCTGTCATCATTACCTACTGTGAACAAACAAGTATGTACATACCATTAAAATTATATATAATATGGATCACAAATGAATGATTATTCCTATTCATTTAAATTTATGCTAGGATTCTATTCAATCAAATGCACCATAACCAGTTTCTGCATATGAAATTGTAAGACAATCTCTTGCGTTGCAAAGTTGAATTTCTTGTTTGTTGAACAAACAATAACATAGTAACCTACAAAAAGTGACAACATATCTGCTTCTCTTATAAGATACTTTTCATTCTGTAGGATTCAAATGAAATTGAATCACTCAGTTATTTTTCAGAAAACATTCTTGATGGGTGTATTTCTATATCTGCAATTGATAACAAAGTATATACATCTATTTCTTCAATATATTCATGTATTGTGTATTCCACTTATTCAGTTTATTTAATCAAAGGATGATAGAGCTGCAATTTGTCACACTGAAATAAACATTCTTTCCTTAGCTCAAATCACACCCTAGATTTTCAAAATGAAGAGATCAATATCGGAAACTTCTAAGGATGATATGCCTTTATATAATTTAATATCACCACAAATGTCTTCAACTAAGTTGAATACCAAAATCAAAAGGAAAAAGTAAACTTAACTATGAAATGTTTAAGAATAACCAATTTTTTATTAGCTACTTTTTGTTTAGTAAACTATCTATCTATTATGGGCCTGCAAGTATTTTGTACTTGAATAGTATAACTTTTGTACGTGTATAAATATGGCTCTCACGTTTTGAGACTCATTTTGCGTATAAAATTCTTATTTTATCATAATCTTATTTTATAACATGTAATATGTAAATTTTATAATTGTGTTTGCCTTTTAATTCTATAGTTAAAATTTATTATTTACTTTGCGATAACCCTCGCAAAGCACGGGTTAAGAACTAGTTAATGACTTAAAATGCTTGAAGAACCGCGTCAAGGATGAACAATAACTGCCAAAATTGCCAACTGGCTGCCCTCTCCACAAAGGAAAGTAATAAAGTTGATTCCATTTTATTTAACACTCTCTGAGTGATATGCTCCATTGTAATTTCAGTTTTCTTCAGCAAAATGGATACTCCAGTTCGCTCTACTTTACTCACTCTGCTTTTGATAACTTCTCTCCCAGGTAACCATAACAACCTCAACTCTTTTTTATGTTTTCTCAATCAGACAACATAAAATTAACATGTTTTTACAGGATTCCAAACAGCGACCTTCAAGTTCATTAACCGCTGCCGCCACACCGTGTGGCCGGGCCTCCTCTCTGGCGCCAACTCTCCGCCGCTTCCAACCACCGGCTTTGTTCTTCACCCGGGCGACTCCGAAACCGTCCAAGTGCCCAAATCGTGGTCCGGTCGGATGTGGGGAAGAAGCCTTTGCGGCCTCGACTCCACCAGGAAGTTCACCTGCCTCACAGGAGATTGTGGATCCGGCAGCGTGGCATGCGCCGGGAGTGGCGCGAAGCCTCCGGCAACGCTTGCGGAGTTCACGCTGAACGGCGCCGGAGGGTTGGATTTTTACGACGTGAGCTTGGTCGACGGCTTCAATCTTCCGATGCTTGTGGTTCCCCGGAACGGCTCACGTGGGTGCAGTGCTACCGGTTGTTTGATTGATCTCAACGGCGGGTGTCCGAGGGAGTTGAAGCTGGTAGCGCGTCTGGACGGGGTGATAAATGTCGCATGTAGGAGCGCGTGCGAGGCTTTCGGTGATCCGAGGTATTGCTGTAGTGGAGCGTATTCCACACCTGACACGTGTGGACCTTCGGCCTATGCTCAGTTCTTTAAGCATGCTTGCCCACGCGCGTATAGCTACGCGTACGATGATACGACCAGCACGTACACGTGTAGAAATGGCGACTATATTCTCATGTTTTGCCCACCACCGTATACCAGGTGAAATTGCGGTGTACACGCGTTTGATCGTTGTCTTTTGAGGGTAGTTTCGTAACTACAGGTAGTAATATAATTGAGGAGTGACGATAGATGGATATAGAAATGAAGTCAACTACTCCCGACCCATGCCATGGAAGTGACTTGCTTTTAAGTAACTAGTACTGACACAAACCAAGGTTTTAATGTTGTTAGCACTTGCATTCAATTCTGTGAATATACGTTGAGATGCTGTGTAAATATTCCACTGACGTATATGTGCAGTCAAATTATTGATATTGGTTATTGTGAGGAGTTCAGATCTTCTGTTCAGTTTTACTCTATTTCATAGAATCTCAGCCATTTATTTTGCGGGTCTCACGTGGATTCTATGCGAGATCTATATAAATAAATGACTAAGATTTATTGAACACATAATGACACCATAATATTGAACAGAAGATCTGGAGTGGCTAGGCAAGAGAAGTGCAAATTCTGTTACTGGAGGCACTGCATTGAGACTTTTGCACTTCTTCCACTAACCAATTGTTTCTACTGTATGATATATATATATATATATATAGTAAATTATTTACAATAAGTAATTTGAAATATATTGATCAGCCATTGTCTGTTTTACTTGGCAATTGCCCTTCATGAGTTGAACAAATAGTGTAGGCCAGGTCATTGTTATGTTTAGTTATGAATATTGTCTCATGTATAAGAAATCGACTTGAATTGAGTACATTTTCGGTGGAACTTGCAGCCAGAAATTGCTGGGAGCAAGAAAAGATGGGGCAAAACTCCCTCTGGTGAACAAGACTATGATGTACATATCAAGCCATGCCAGCAGCTGAGGACAAGTGTGGTTCAAGTGCAACTTATTGCTGATGAAGCATGTACTTTGTGACAGTTTTTTGTCTCGGTTCAAATGTATTTCTATTCTGACTAACATTGGGTCGAATACCTCCAGAAGAACACCAGTTGAAGAAGGCCTCTTCGTCATCCATTCAGCAGAAGCTGTTCGTCAGTCTAGATCACTATTCTGTCTCTCCTTTCCCAACCATTATTATGTAAGAAATCAGGTGAACTGCAGTGCATAACAAATGGCAATATCACACGGACTTTCAAAAGCCACACATGCTTTGTACATTTTTCCTCTTATATACCTGTAAATGTAATCCTTATTTTCAGGAACATACGAGGTTATCAGCTCCTCAAACAAGGTTTTCTGCTTCCTTTTCCATCGCGTTATTTAAATGGAATCTCTATATGATATCAAAGCGTTTACATTGGTAGACTGATTAACCATTGAAGAGACGTTAGGAAGGTTTTAAAATGTGCATATCACTGGTCCCAAGTATCTAGTTTTGAGTTGTGACAGGAAAGGTGCCAACTGACAAGAATGAAGAGATGTACTCTGGTTGGGGAGAGTTTGATTGGAGTTTGCATGGTATAAAAGGCATCCAGCTTTCAATATTGCCTATCATCTTGTGGAGATAGCGTTTAATACGTTTTGCTTTCTGATCAAGAGGCTAGCTGATACTGATCGAGCTAATCTAAGTTTATTCTTGACCCTTCTAAGCTTTGGTCAGCTCAAAATGACCAACTCATTGCATCTGCAAACATATCATTTGCTTCAATAGGCCCAAGTTTGGAATTTGGAACATGGACCTGGTACAAGGGTTACCTTTGGATACACTTTAAAGGTTCGTGGGCTTTCTATCTTCGAGGACATGGCCTTTTGCGGTTAATTCAACACGACACGGCTTGTGGTGGGAACATGATTGAAAGAGTGGAAGACAGATAATAAAGACAGAGGAGCGCGGTCTCCCATGCATTGATAAAGCCGCAGTTGTCAATTTGTAGATTCCCTGCATTTTGGTTTGCATGTGAGTGGGCACTGGATCCCAACAAAAATCCTGAATGCAACTACTGTGCAAATTTACATTAACCAAAAACAAAAAAAAAATCCTCCTTAAGCAGTACTATAAACTATTATGGGGCAACGATATGAACACAACTGTCCTAAACTACGCAGATACTCCGAGAGATGTTTGCTCTGTAGCCAATTCGAATGGTTTGGTCGTCGGATGAATTCAACATCTTTTTCTGGAAAGTGAGCCTAACTTTTTCACTTTTCATAATTCTGAAAACTACTGGCTACAATTCATGGTTCATCGGCTGACATGCAAAAATTACTCGCAAGGGTGAACTTTTTTTGTTAATAGTATAAGAGACAAAAAGCAGAAATTACTCCCTCTTTAATGTGCTTTTACTTTTACTGGGGGGTAACCAAAGAAAAAAAGACGAGAGCTTTTAGTGATTGCATGAAAGGTCTTTGTGCAGATCTCCAATATGATGCAAATCCCTGGAAAAGAGATGCATATATACACCTTTGGCTTTAAATTATACGACATTTTGCACATGTTGACGGGACACCAAGTGTTGAAAGGCAAGATGAGGAATTCGTGTATGAGGATTCTTTTCCTTGACTCGTTAGCATTCACTTGTATGCCTACAACTAGGCTTTTCACTTCCACAAATGGTAATGACATTGTAATTATGTGAACTAAGTGCACGAACAAGACTCTTACGCATATTACTGGAAGTATTGCCGAAAGCGTTGACCAACACATCGTTCTAATTTCTAATTTAGATGTTAACCCAAAATATAAGAAACGGCAGGGGAAGTTGTCTGTTGTTTTTCGGTATATAGACATCCATGTCTTGAAGAAGTCATCTCTCTTCCTAGTTCTTACCCTAAAATATGCATTCCCTGTCTCCAAATCAAACCCTCGCCTGGCCGGTATTCTTGATCAAGTCATCTCTCTTCCTAGTTGCTTGTAATAATGTCAGCCAATCTTATAAGAATCAAAATTTTGGTACAATTTTCAGCTCCCCAGTGACACAACCATGAAAAGAAGAGAGAGCATGGAATCCAATGCCTTAGCCCATAATTACGCTTCCCACTCGTCACCTTACATGAGTCAATCAGACCAACGGACATGATTGATGAATGCGAACAAAGAAGGCAAAATAACATTAAAGGATGTAAGAAGAATTTTTAATGTTATATAAAAATTATAATATAGTTAAAAATATAATTATAATTATGGCTTGGCAATAGGCAATAGGCAATAGGCAACACGCAATAGCGCTGTTCTGTATTTCACTTTGAGGAGTGTCACCATCCGAGCCTGCATGGAGTGTCATGGAGCAGCATCAGCATCCCCTGCTACTATACTAAATAGCATCTACTGGGATGCGGACATGACACTGACACTTGATGTGAATTGTGTTGGGTCCGCCTAAAAGCTTTTCTTATTTTCCATTTAAATTGTATTTTGTACCCCTCTATTTCCATCTTATTAGCCTCCTGGACTGACGTTATTTGGTTCACGGACCAGCTTTGGGAACTCCAAAGTCCAACAACAGCCTGCTCTTAGTTCTTAGAATAACTGGAGTCTAATCCTAAATAATTGAGTTAGCTTTAATGAATTTTTATTATATTTAAAAGTATTTTTTATATTTTATTATTAATTAAGATTTTTGATGGAAAGAGATAAATTACTTCCTAATTATTTGTATTTGTTTTTGTTCCTCGTCAACGCCTAATTAGACCGCGTGATTTGAAAAAGTTTACTAATAGAAGGGAATTTTGCATCTAACTTCCTTTTTTATTTTATTTTTAATTTTTCTTTTAGCTTTTAAATTTTGGGACAAGTTTCTTATAGTGTTGATAAATGGCTTGATCATGATTTAATTGAGGTCTCTTATGTTTCAAAATTTTCTGGCTGTGTAAGTTTTGCTCTTTTTGTTACCAAAGAAAAGGAAAAAGTTTAATAATATATATTTTTATTTTTATTTAATAAAAAGGCTCTTTATAATAGACCCACATGCAATTTCTCACAAAAATTAATCGTGTTTTGTATTCTTTGAATTATTTCGATAAAATTATAGATTAATTTTCTTTTAATCATATTCGGCTATCAACAAATGTTAGAAAGTATAATATACTACTAACCTTGTTTCGGATTTATTCCTTGAAAAAGGGCATACGCTTTTCAAGAACCGAAATGCTTGGAAGAGGTTAGGATGTGACCAAGAGGTTTCAGGTAACAAAATTGCCAGAAAGTAAAATTATGGAACTGTAAAAATGTCAAGTAGAAAAGTGCAGCTAGCAACTTATGGGCAAGCTCTAATGAATGTCAAATTTGAAAAAAAGGAAAGAATCGTAGCTCTGCTTTGATACAGTAGCATATTAACATGAGAGACAGAGAGGGCCACAGAGATAATTGGATTTCCATCCGGCGCATTTACTGCCCTCTCTGTATCTCTCTCTTTCTGCTTCTTCCCAGTAGGTCCTTTGTCTGTTTACGGTTATTGAATCGAGCCTCCAATCACACTCCCATCCTTCTCTCTCTTCATCTTCCATTGCTGCTACTCCCTGCGTTCACTGCATTGTGCTCACCTCTTTGGTTACAACTTTCTATGCGCCATTAGACTGTTGCCACAACTTCTACCACATTACCGCAAGGTCTTTCAGGAACTAAGCAAATAAGCTGCTGTGAAAGGCAAAGGAAGAGTACATAAAGACAGAAGAAAAGAATTAATCCACATGGATCACTTGTGTCACTGCTCGTCCACCTTTCCTCTCTTCTTAGTTACTTTACTTGTGGCTGCGATAGGTAGGTTGCATAATGTTCCCCTCCAAATGCCTCCATTCTATAAAGAAAGAAATCTTTGGGTTGGGGATTCAACCTTTTGCTCCAAGAAATCTTAATGATGTCCTCCTGCTCCTAGTGCCCACTTTATTGTGGAACTAAACGCTCTGAACGACTCAAGTTTTGATCTTTTATCGATTCAACAACGCGAAATTAGCTAAAAGTTTTAGGCATTCACTAACATTTGTCCCAGGGACACCAGAAATGTTGACCGTTTTGAGGATAGTTAACACTCAGAACAGCCAAAGTTTTAAACTTTTACTCGTTTCAACGACATTAAATCAACAAAAGCTTACAACTTTATCTGCCAGGCTAACAAGTTTTGATGGGTCAATGTGTACAGGCGCGTATGGTGCAACCTTCACATTTGTCAACAGATGCGAATACACAGTTTGGCCCGGTATTCTCGCAAATGCAGGCAGTCCTAGACTTGACAGCACAGGATTTGAGCTCCCAAAGGAGACTTCACGTTCATTTCTAGCACCAACAGGCTGGTCCGGTCGTTTTTGGGCCCGAACAAGTTGCAATTTCGATGATTCAGGTTCTGGGTCTGGGTCTTGCCTGACCGGAGACTGTGGCTCCGGCCAAGTAGAATGCAACGGGTTGGGGGCTGTCCCGCCGGCGACACTCGCGGAGTTCACACTCGGAACAGGCGGGCAAGATTTTTATGATGTCAGTCTCGTCGACGGCTACAATGTTCCTATGCTCATTGAAGGAAGTGGAGGGTCAGGTATGTGCGCTTCGACAGGTTGCTCCACAGATCTTAACCGACAGTGTCCGCAGGAGCTTAAAGTTAGTGGTGGTGAAGCTTGTAAGAGCGCATGCGAAGCGTTCGGGAGTCCTGAGTACTGTTGCAGTGGTGCGTTCAACACGCCCGACACTTGTAAGCCGTCCGTTTACTCGGAGATGTTTAAGGCTGCTTGTCCTAGATCGTATAGCTATGCTTATGACGATGCTACTAGCACATTTACTTGTACTGGTGCTGATTATACGGTGACATTTTGCCCATCTTCTCCAAGGTAAAAGAAGAGCCTCCTTTGTGACTTTCCTAATGGTTAATTCCTGACGATACTGGTATAAGATAGTGATAAAGATATGGTCCTGCCGTTATTGTTTGTCTGCCTTAACTACATTCTTGTTAGGTTAGTATCATGATTTGTTTGTTTCATAATGTATGATTTTTGTGTGGATTTGTGGTTTATTTTCTTGACTTCTTTCTTGTTGGAAGCAATTGCATGATTTTCCTGATATTAATCAGCTGTTGAAAGTGATAAGGGACTGTGCGCTGGTTAGTTAATTTTGTGCAAGTGGTGATGTTAGATTCATCTTATTCTTTGGGGAGGATGATGGCAAATTGGCAATGCCAAAGATTTCGTTTTGTGTGATTACTTTATTTCATGTGGGATTAATTGAGGTTGTTAGGCTACTATCAATGTTGGCTTTTATTTTGATGCCAAAGAATCTGTCCAGAATTAAATATTCCTGTGAGAGTAAGTGACATTTTCCTTTAACATGTGCAGTCAGAAATCAACAAGTTATTCAACACCAATGGCATCATCATCAACATCTCAGGGATCAACAGTAGGAACTGGTTCGGGCTCTGGTTTAGATTCAGGGTCCGGGTTGGGCTACTCAGGTTCCATCTCAGGATCAGCAGGGACTGAAACTGGGTCAGGCGAAACCATGTTAACAGATGGATCATGGTTAGCTGGTTTGGCAATGGGAGACTCTAACCGGATAGCCTCTCCCACAGTTCTACAACATTCTTCCATGGCCTGTGCAACTTTCTTTGCGCTTGTTTCCTTTATTCATTTGTAGGTGTAGGTTTTCGGTTTGCTCTAAGGTTCTGGCTCTTTAATGTGTATTCTTCCCGGATTTGCAGCCTTAAAATATAGGTGTTTGGATTTTGCTTTTGCCAGGAAAGCTGAAAGAGTCTCCTCTCCAGATTGTAAACTATCCGTCTAAAACTTTTATGACTGTATACATAAGAACTTGCTTTTTTTTTTTTTTTTCATTTTGGGTATGCAATTTCGATCTTGTCCTGCCATTTCCATTTCTTTCACTGCAGTTTGTGTTTAGTTCAGTGCCTGTAAATAAGCAAATGAAGTTCGTATTAGAAACAGGAAGATTCTGTAATGTGAATGTATAAGTGGAATTGTAGGCTGATGTATTTAGGAGGGAACACTCTGCTGATGTAGCCTTTTTAGGTGTTGGACTTGGAAGATGAATTTTTCGTAAGACTAATGTGTCATGTAATCATATCTTCTTCGGTGGATTGTCAAAAGATGTTGAAATGTTGTTTGTTATGGGACCAAAGCACAAAGCAAATCTTATTTTCCTTGAACGCGAGTCCATGTAATGGGATCCGCCGACTGACCTATAATGCCACTTGATTCTATTTACTTTTCTTATGCAAGGCTGCAATTAAAGCTGAATTTTCAGGACTACAAGGCTAAAAGTCATCAGAGATATTTGACTAAATTGCATTTGTGATCAAGCCTTGTTCATTTGGTAGTTGATTCATTTAAACTTTTTTAATCACAATTCTTCAGTATTTATTGCAAGTTCTAACTTGTGAACAACAGGCAAGCTAGAGCAAAAGAAAGTGACGCCTCCCTCATCCTATTATCCATCAACCAGCATTATATGATGATAATTGAGGAACACAAGGAAATGATTGGCAGATCCTTATCACTATTCTTTTCAAGTGTAGTTGAGTTGTAGATCACCACCATAAAAATAAACCTCTAGTCTTAGGCTTAAATATAGGAATGGGTTTTAATCCCATTAAATCAAAGCTCTAACTTGATAACGTCGGAAGGACTTTTAGAAAATTTGGCAAAGAAGTCTGTATGGAGAAAGAAGAATTGGATAGAAAATATTTGAATGTTCAATAAAGTTTCTCATTAACCAATAACGAATATATGCATATGTTAATAACAATTACATTCAGAATGTAAAAAATAAAAATAACAATGTATAAAAGTTAAAAATTGATCAACCTCATATAAGCTATAGGATATGCGACGTCAATTTATAATATTAATAGAACATTCACTGTGCTCTTCTTCTTCCTTGTTTGATCACATATCAACTTTATTCCTCTTTAGAAAATCTTGTCTTAGATGTGGATAACACTCTTTCAGATTAAAAAAAAAAATCAAGATTTGACCACTTTACATGTAATTAGCTGATAGGTTTATCACGTAATTCTAAATGATTTTTCTTTCTAGGATGATTTTTGGTATCCTTTCCTTTGGACTTAATTATAAATGAGAGATTTGGAGAAACTACACTTGTGGAAAATAGACGCTTCCTTAGCTATGACACATAGAAGACAATGTATATAAGTGCCTTAGGAGAAAATTTCAATTTATTGGCAACATATTCCACCTTATCTATAACTCTGAAGGGATCCTAGAATCTAGGGAATAACTCTTAGTTGGATGTATTAGCTAGTGTTATTTGCATATTAGGTTGAAGTTTAACAAACACCGTATCTCCTATACAAAATTCCCTCTCATTACATCTCTTGTTCGCTTAATGACACATCCTTTCTTCAGCCTTCTACATGTGCAATCTGATTACATAAGTTGATGCTTTTCTATGTTGCAAAAGGTCGTCAACCGACATTAACATAGAATATTTAGGGACATATATTAGAGGAGGATAGCCGTATAACACTTCAAACAGAGCGTTGTTGATAGAAGAGTGATGGGTGGAATTGTACTACCATTCCGATAATGGAATCCATTAAAACTACTTAGTAAGGAAGTTACCTATCAC
Organism: Erythroxylum orinocense; assembly: GCA_025531955.1. Lineage (NCBI taxonomy): Eukaryota > Viridiplantae > Streptophyta > Magnoliopsida > Malpighiales > Erythroxylaceae > Erythroxylum > Erythroxylum orinocense. Next base: position 36,940,905 of record JANZLX010000213.1, read on the forward strand.
GCATCTCAGATAGGTCTCTAAAGAGCGATTAAGGAATTCTGCTTGGCCATCCATTTAGAGATAATATACAAATGAGAAATGTAATTCTACTTCCTGTAATCTATAACTCTTATCAAAACTGACTTAATAACACAGGATCTCAGATGCTTACAATGGTCTCGGGTATGCCATGCAATTTAAACACATTAGAGGAAGATCTAGGCCACAACCTCTATAGAATAAGGATGTTTCAATTCTAAGAAACGAGCATACTTATTAGATTTGTCAATTACTAAGCAATGATTCAAAGTAAGAAGGTTCTTGGTGAAATTCATATGGATGCTTGTCCAAATTCCCCCTGGAATGGGCAGAGGTTGAAGTAATCCAGCTTAAGGAGTAGTTTTATACCTATTAAGCTAACAAATTTGATAACTTCTAACATAATTCCTAACGTCCCTTTGAATATCTTTCCAGTGGAACAAGGTTCGCAATTTCTTAGTAGTTCCCATTACACTAGAATGTCCTCTTAATGGACTTTCATGGATCATTGGTACTATATGTGTTCTCAAGTTATTATCATAAGCAATCACCACTCTCTCTTTTCACCATAGAATCCCTTTAGCCCATTGATAGGAGCTCAAGATTTAACTTCTTTAGACAATTTCCTTAGTAAGTCATTCACAATAGGAACAGTTTCCTAGTTGTTTTGTAATCTCTTTCAATAGATTTGTCTAATCTTGATTGACAGTAGGATTAATTTCTTAGCTATTTTGTTATCTCTTCTAATAGATTTGTCTAAACTTGAGAGAGTGCTAATGTATAAAGCTCAACACAAGAGACTTGGGACAAAACATTAACTGCAAAGTTTTTCTTTCACCTTTTATACCTATTATCGAAGTTATATACTAATAATATGGGGAGTCATATTTGTTATAATGGTGTATGCATTCTTTGTTCTAATAGAAACTTCAAACTTTTGTGATCTATATAAATGATGGAGGGTCTTTCTTTCATGTACTAATGTCAATCTTTAGCCACTATAATGACCGCAAGAATTCCTTCTCATTCATAGATAATCCTTGATGTCTAGCAAAAAGAAGTTTACTTACAATGGCTATAGGATGTCCATCTTAACTCAATGTTGCTCTTGAACCATATTCACAAGTATCTGTCGTAACTAAAAAATGTTTAGAGAAGTTGGTTAATTCCAAAACAAGAGCACTGGAAAGGGCTATTTTTAAGCTTTAGAATGCTTCTTCAACTTTATCACTCCATTCAAACATATTATTCTTGAGTAACTCCACTACAGGCTTGCTGACAATGCTAAAATGCTTTGTAAATCATTAGTAGTACCCAGCTGAACCTAGAAAGCCACTTAAAAATAGTTCCACCCTCTTAGGGTCAGTAGCAATCCTAAAAAGTGAGATAATATCCCTCTGGTACTTTATTTGGGAGGCATCAAAGCTACATTTGTAGCCTTTGGGAAGAAGATGATTACTCATCAAATTTCCAAAGTAACTTTCAAGTGTCTAAGATGGTCCTCAAAAGTTTTATTGTAAATAAGGATGTCATCAAAGAAAATCAGTACATAGAGCCTTAAGTATCTTCTAAACAACTTGTTCATTAAGTCTTCCAAGATAAAAGGGGCATTAGTGAACCTAAAGGATATCATAAAAAACTTGGAATACCCTTCACGCATCCTAAAGGTTGTCTTATGAATATCAAAGGAGTGCATTCTTAGCTGGTGGTACGATAAAATTTATCCAAAAATTTTTTTTATGATGGGTATGGGGAATTTATCCTTAATGAATGTTATTCTTATTCAATTCATGTTAATTGTCGAAAATGAATGCAAGTGCACGTTTCTATCGTCAAGTAGTAAAAATATCGATTCCACGGAGACCAAATTAGTTAAAAAGTAATACTCGTAATAACTTCTAATTTAAGCTAATAACATAAAAATTAAAGAA
>JANZLX010000213.1:36942953-36958306 GCA_025531955.1 Erythroxylum orinocense
ATAAGAAATTAAACGGAGAAAATACCAATTAACCGAGATTACATCAAGGGTTCCATTAAAATCCTAGAATGAAAAGATTAGTTACTCATAATAATAGTAGCAACAATAAAAATAATAAAAGCAAGCATCATGAATATGAAATGAGTAGAAAGAATGGAAGAACAAATGGTGATTGCTTGGCCTTCAATTTTTGCCTCCAGCTCTCTACCGCAGGTGCTTCAACGTTCCTCCAGCCTGCTTGCATCCATCAACTGCTTCACGTTGAAGTCCCCCTTTGATGTTTGCAATGTTGTTAGCCAATCAGTGGAGAGTTTATGAAGAATAATGAGTTAATGGCCAAAAAATTTTGTGGGGACGTGAATGGCCCTCCTTTTCTTTTTGTGTAACGATGCTTGTGTGGTGGAACCACTTTGTAACGCTCCCATCAGCCTAATAAAAATAAAATCTTAACTTAAGAGCCCCATTATATTTGTGCGTTAGTGGAGTATTCCACATTGAAGAGTGATCTAGGTGCGTGGTCCCCTCTTTGTAACATGATTGCTGGATTTTTTTATCAAAAGTCTTAGTCCCTCACAAGTTGCCGTGCATGCCTTTCTTTTCTAATTGTTGTTGCAGCGCCGCCCAGCTTCTAGCCTTCCCAATTGATTTTGTCCTTCCACGTGTTGCCTTCCTCTACTCATTTGTGCCCCATGGTCACGCCTCCCTTCTGTAGCTGATTTATTCTTCATTTAATTTAAATTTGCTACGTTGTTCAGCTGCTCCACGTCCACCATTTAATTTGCAGTGATTTGTGCCACAAATTGCCTTGACTTGCGTCAACAACTTAGCTGCCTCTTGTGCTTGACGCATGGCTTGATTTATTTGTTGCTCTCAATCATTTTGATCCACGCCTATGGGTCCCTCTTGATGTTAATTTGTCACGTTTATCCTTGTCTTGATGTTGCCTCTCTTGTCCGTGACTTGCATGATCTATTTTGATTTCATTTAATTGCTTCTGGCTGATTCGCTGTTGGCTGCTTGTGCAATTTTCCTCTTCTACGGTTACATCAAAACGCCTGCGTGCTTGCTTCATCCAGCTACTGCCTTTAATTTACTTGCGTCAATTTAGTGTCTTTCTCTGCCCACGCGTAGCATGTGCCATCTGCTCCCTTATGCGTTAATTGATTTCTTTGTTTCTGCTTCCCATGCGTGTCCACTGTGCATTAATTCCTAGCTCATTAATTCCTTGCGTCTCCAGTTGTTGATATCATGTGACAATTTAATTGCCGCCACCAGCGTTAATTGATTGGACAATTAAAATGTCTCTTTTGTTTCAAAAATATACCAGCATATCCAACCTAGCATTAATCACAAATTAAACATCAGTTAAGCATTTTATCTTAAAAATAGGATTGAAATCACATAAAAATATATGATAAAATATAAACTAATTCAATCCTATCATTAATTAACACACAAATGCCATGAGCTATCTTTCTTTTTAATGAAAATAGTAATTAGAGAAGAAAAATTATTATGACTATATTGGATAACTCTGTAATTCAAGATATCCTTTATCAATTCCTCTATGACGCTTTTCTACAAATTCTCATATCTGTGTGGCCTTATGTTAACATATTTCACTCCATTGAGAGGAATTTTTTGGTCATGAGATCAAGAAGGGGTAATCCTTTAGGTTCTACTAACAATGGATTAAACTTTGCTAAGAGACATGCTAAAACTTGTTGTTCCTCTTTCAAGAGGTTATTCTTTATTGAAAGCTCCTAGAATTGTTGAATTAGGGAACATATTACCCTTAACATACATAGACTATTAATTGGGGTTTGGATAATAAAAAGAAAATTTTTTTGGGGCTACTGATTTGGGTTAACTTATATGATTGTTTAACTGAACATGTTCCACACTCTAATTAGATGTTATTTTTTGTTTTCCAAAGTTGCATAAGACATCATTAAGAGTGGAGAGCCATTGAAATCATAAGACTAAATCACATCCTTTTAAGGGTAATATCAAAGCATTAGAAGAAAACACCATCCTTTGCATTTTTCACTCCAGCTTCTTACACTCTAATAGACTAATTGAGGTCTACCCCTACTGTAACTTTAAGGTTTTTAACTTTAAAACACTCATAAGCACCCTTTTAATTAGTGATGCATCCACCAAATTGTGGTTGCTTCCATTGTATATAAGTATATGTATAGGACCCCCTACGTATTCTTAACACTCTCATTTGTTAAAAGGTCATTACAGAATTTCCTGATGTGGTTTATAAAGATAAAATGGGTGGTCCTACCAAAGTATCCTTATCATATTCCACCTCTATCATTGCTTCCAAGTTCTTATCTTCTACCAGGAACAAGTTTCATTATTTCTTCTAACATTTATAACTTGATGTATATTTATCATTGCACCAAAAATAAACTTCCTTAGCTCTCTTTTCTTTAAACTCTTTAATTTTTAGTTATCTGGATAGTTTCAAGAGACATTTATGGGGCATATATTTGAATTTTACTTTTGGAGGAGTTGGTAAGAGCCCATCTTGTTAGTTCACAGTTGGTATAGAATAGGAAAACGAAATAAAAGTGGGATTATTATAGGGTGTATAAGGTTTATTAGTTCCCTTATAGTTAAGAAAACAGACATATGTTATAAGTTCTTGCTTCTTAGCTAATGTAGCCTTATTATAATGTTTTAGGCCTTAACAATTTTAGAAACAACTCAATCTTATGTTTTAACCTCTTTAAGAAGAAACTAATCAAGTATGGTTTAGGGATTTGGAGACAGAATGAATATATGTCAAATAAGGAATAGTAGTCATGCATGCTATTAGTCTAGTGTAGCACTTTGAAATCTCTTATAGGATCCTCAAATCCCTCATTTCATAATCTTTGTGTGAGAGCTAATAAATACTTGTTTCATGATCAATTCTTTATGGATCATTCTATGTCCGAGGAAGAGTTGATGCCATTTAGGAATTGCTCCTACTATATGAACACCAACTATATCAAAAATTTTGCTACTCTCTACACCTAATTATTAAATTCCATTCCATCAAACAAAGGGAACTCCATTTAATTGGTTTTTCAGGTACAAGTTATATATGTTGATTGACATATGAGTAGCCCATTTGTTGATCACCTATTTCTATATGATTGAATAAGGTCATGAGTAGTTTAGTTTGGAAAAAGAATTGTTGAAACATTTCCTCCAACTCCATTATTTCCTATCTCTATTGAGGCTAAGAACCTTGTAGTTTAAATTATGCCACTAGCACCTCTTTTTGTGTTTCTTTGATTTAATTGCAATGTGTTTCTTTTGATAACTTATTGTCAAGCATCTTTAACTTTGTTAATTGCAAAGTGTTTCTTCTAAAACCTTGGTTCCTTTGCTTGCGACAATGGTGCCTTGTTGTCATAGTATAATACTATAGGCTCAACAATGCTATGAACCACTCTAAGTTCAATGATGAATTCCTTGATCCAAACTGCTTGTTTTGCTGCCTCTGGCACTATAATGTACTCTACCTCATTTATTGAATATGTAATGGTTGGTTATTTAGAACTCTTCCAGCTAGTTATACAACCATTTAAAGTGAAGATGTACCCTGACTGTGATTTACTATCTTTTAAATCTAACTAAAAACTAGCATCTGAATATCCTAAACTCTCAGTTCAACTTGTCCATAAACTAAAAAAAATCTTTAGTCCTTATCAAATACTTTAAGATGTTTTTCACAGCCTTTCAATGACACTCACCTGGATTGGTTTAAAACCTACTCTTTATGCTCAAAGCATAATATACATCTTATCTAGTATATAGCTTTGTATACATGATTGATCCAATTAGTGAAGCATTTGGAACATAACCTATTTTATATCTTTCTTACTGTGTTTTACGACATATGCTCTGTGAGAGAGAAAACCCATGCAACATGGGTAAGAATCCCCAATTGGAATTCTCCATGCTAAACCTTTTTAGCACTTTGTCTATGTACATGGATTGGGATAACCCAAACAACTTCTTTAATCCATCTCTATATATCTTTATTCCCAAAATATAGGCTGCTTCTCTCATATCCTTTATGGAGAAGTTCTTAGATAACTAAATCTTTGCAGAATTGAACATTGGTATGTCATTTCCAATCAGCAATATGTTATCCATATATAGCATTAGGAAAATGATTGTACTTCCAATAACCTTCTTATAGACACATGGTTCATCCTCATTTTTTATAAAATCAAACTCTTTAATTGTCTCATCAAGATCGATATTCCAACTCTGTGACGCTTGCTTAAGTCCATAAATAGGCTTTTGCAACTTACATGCTTGATTAGGAAATCTCTTGGATTTAAAACCCTCAAGCTTTTTCATATACACATCCTCAAGTAAATTCCAACCTAGAAATGTTGTTTTGACATCCATCTACTAAATTTCATAATCTTGGTTAGCTTCTACAGTAAATAAGATCCTTATGGATTTAAGCATAACTATTGGTGAAAAGGTTTCATCAAAATCAACTTCTTATTTTTGTTTGTAACTTTTAGCCACTAACTTCGCTTTATATATATGTACATTACCATCTATGTCAATTTTCCTTTTAAAAACCCACTTGCATCCAATAGGTATAATACTATCAAGTGCATCCACCAAGGTCCATACTTGGTTAGTATGTATAGATTCCATTTCAAATATCATGACTTTATGTCATTTTAAAGAATCAATGTCAGACATTGCTTCTTTGAAATTAGTAGGCCCATTATGTATGAGCGATACATTATCCTCCCCCATTTTTATATGTAGATCTAATTTAGTGGGGGACGATGTATCCTACTAGTGTGTTGTGAACTATATGTCTTTTGAACCATTGGTTCTATATCATATGTATCAACTTGAGATTTTTGTTCCATCTGGATGTGAATTTATGATTCTTGAACTTCTCTAAATTCTACCTCACTCCTACTACTTTCTGTGAGAATCGATTCTTTTTTTAAGAGTGTGGTATATCTTGAGACAAACACATTTTGCTCAAAAGGATGGTAAAATTTATATCTGATGCTCTCTTTTGGATATGTCATAAACTGCATTTATCTTATTTAACTTAAAATTTATTAGATATTGCACGCTTCACATAAGTATCACATTCCCAAATCTTTAAGTGTGACAACATTATTCTTTTACCATTCCATATCTTATATGGTGTCTTGTTAACCAATTTGGATGGAAATCTATTAGAAGGTAAGAAACATGTTCAATGGCATATCCCCAAAAGGAGATAGGACGGACTGTATGGCTCATCATGAAACATATCATATCTAATAGAGTACGATTTCTGCTCTTAGATATTTCATTATGTTGTGGAGTTCAGAGAGGAGTCCATTCTAAAATATTCTCATTCTCTTTTAAGTAATCAAGAATCTCGTGCTCTAAGTATTCACCACCAAGATATGATCTAAATGTCTCAATACTTTTGGCAGTTTATTTCTTAACCTCAAGTCTAAATTATTTGAAATTTTCAAATGATTCAGAATTTTGTTTCATTAATTACATATAACTATATCTAAAACGATCATCTGTGAATGTAATGAAATATAAGAATCTACCGCTAACATAAGTAAACATAAGGCCACATACATCTGAATCTATGAGCTCTAGTAATTCATTTGCATGTTCTTCCTTTCCACTAAAGGGTAGTTTGTTCATCTTTCCTAACAAATAAAACTCACAAGTTTCATATGATTCATAATCAAGAGGATCGAAATACCCTTCTTTATGTAACTTTATGATTCTAGTTTTGTTGATATGACCTAACCTACAATTCCATAAATAAGATAGATTTTGCTAACTTAACTTTCTTTCTTGCTATTTATGTTAAGAATTGACCTTGCAAGATCTAACTTATACAAAGCATTTGTAAGGAATCCATATCTATAATAAACATCATACAAACCATTTGTAAGTAATCTAAATCCATAATAAACATCATCTTTATAGAAAAAGCAACTCTTATTCTTAATAATAAAGACAAATCCATTTAAATAGAAATGACGTTTCTAGTAATAACTAGAACATAATAACAAATATTTACTTGTAGTTTTAAGACGAAAGGTAAAGTTATACTACAAGTTCCTACAGTTAATGCAATAACTCTTTCTCCATAAACATACCTGAAGAAACAGCTTTCTTAAGCTTCTTATCTTTCAGTGTAGTAAAATAAGCTGGGCAGTTCTTTTTCTAGTATCCATTGACTTTATAGTGAAAAAATGTGCTTTATCATTGCTCTTCTTCTTAACACCACCTTTTATCTTTACTACTCTAGTAGAAGCCTTCTATTTGTTGTTTTTATTCTTTTTTTCTTACTCTTAGAAGAATCCATAATAAGAATAGAACTGAGTTCCTTGTTAAGGCACACCTCTGCAATTCAAGAAATGACATATACTTTTGATTCATACGGAAGTTCACGACGAGTTGCGAAAAGCTCCAACTAAGGGACTATCACACCAAATTAGCGCTCAATTCATAATCCATGACAATATCTAATTGGGCTAATTTTTCAATACACTCAATCATCTTCAGCACACATAGGTTCATTGAAGATCTTTTTGCCAGCTTGCATTGAAATAATGCTATGAAGAATTGATACCTCTCTACCCTACTTTGTGCAGCAAACAACTCCTTGAGATGCAACAATTATAGCAGGAACATCCATGTTCTCATATTGCTTTTGAAGCTCTTGAGACATAATAGCTAACATCATGTGTGTAGCTTGTTCAACGTCATTAATATAACGCTAATATCTCTTCCAAGCCTCATTAGTCACATCTGAACTAGGATCTGAAACAATAGCGTCAAGAATATAAACTTCTTTTCTTACTTGAGAACAATTCTTAAGTTGCGAAACTAGTCTGAGAAGTTAAGTTCAGTTAACTTGTTAGCATCCATGATACTCCTCAACATCAGATTGGTACTCATCTTCTAGTTTAATAACCGAAAGACATAAAAAGAGCAAGTATTAGTTTATACCATAAAATAAAATAAAATAAAATAAAAATTTTAATAAATAGTTGATTACTCCTACTATTTTATTCAAAATAATAGCTCTCTCTATTCGATCGAGAAATTATCAAATAATTTCCTAGTCTGATAGGATCCCATTCAAAAATAGTTAATCTTGAGTTTGCTCAACAAACTAACAATATTTAAATAAGATATATAACAACTTTACTAATTACATCTTATATAACTTCTTGATCTATTAGGTGAAAACTCTTTGCTAGAATATATCACATATATTATTCCTAACCCTACTTCTAAATCCATATGATTATAGGTTTACTCATCTAAATTATACAAATTTAGTTAAGTAAGATCAATTAATTTAAGATAAAATATCTTCAGGATAAAGTAGCCTTGAGGTTGCTTAACAAGCCTTACAATAAACATAATTGTGATTTTATTCTTAAATAATAAAAAGACAATTATCACGTTCTCAATGTGTATTTAATATTTAATTAAGGGATTTAAATTTTTTAAAAAATGTTGGTTTTATCAAAATAATATAATCTCATTATATTAATAATTTCTAACACAATCTAATTAGGAAAGAAATCTTTTAAAACCTTTGCTTGATTCTAATAATAGTAATTTGATAACTAATTCAATTTAATAATTCAACTTTTTGTAAAATTAAACTAAATTCTAAAATATTCCTAATAATGCTTATATCCTTTGAAAACAATTTTGAAACGTTCAGAAAAACACTTTTTCAATTATGTTAGGAATATAAACCAATTTAATCTCTATAAAAAATTTAATTGAAATTAAGGCTATAAAACACATAAATTAAATGAAAAGGCGCGTGGGACTGTCTGGCACATGTAGAACCCTTTCTTTGAGGCACATGTAGCGGCGCTGGTTGTCATGTATAATGCATGCTCCAGAAGCATCCATGTCAGTCGTGCCGCTGACACGTGCCGCAATGCTATCAGAATTAGTGTTTTTATTTTTCTTGATCGTTGCCTTTCCTTTGCTATCTTCCCACGCCACCGAGCTTCCTGCTTCTAGTATATAAAACGCCATGTGTTGGTGACCATCGCCCCGCTATCCAACTTCAGTAATGGTCAAAAAACGGCCCTTCACTAATGGCAATTTACCACTGGTTCTCGGCTTCACCAGTGGCAATTTACCACTATTTTCAAGCCATCACCAGCGGCGGTACAGTGCCACTGGTGATTTTCCAGTAGAACGCACCAAGAGTTTTCCAGAATAAGAAAAACAACAGGACGTGTATTTTGATTTTTTAGGTTATTTGTTTTCCGTAATAAAAACAATTTCAACGGAGAAGCAAACAAGGGAGTGGCATAGATATAGAAATTTTCGAAACGCAGATTTGGAATTAATTAAGCCCCTATTTGGTTTGATTTTGAAAGCTTTAAAAGTATTTTTTTTTCACCGCAAAAGTTATTTTAAGAAAAAATTGGTTGGTTAGTTGAAAGCTTCAAAAGTGCTTTTAGAGTAGAAACAATTTTTTTAAAAGTCAAAACACAGCTTTTTCAAAAGCTAAAATTTGGAACTTTTCTGAAAAGTTCCAAATTTTAGCTTTTTCGGGTAGACAATTCGCATCACTTCCGTAAATAACAATTTAGAACGTCTCCTTTTCGGTTCCGTAAATAACAAAGTGTTTTTTATTTTTATGTTGCCAAACAGTCTCTACTGTATGAAGCTCTTTTTAAAAAGTTGTTTTTTTAGTTGACAGTCAAACAGTCAACTGATTTTTTAGAAAAGCTCTACTAATAAAAGCTCTACTAATAAAAACTCTATTGATAAAAGCTCATCCAAACGGGTACTAAAACATAAATCTTAATTTTCGACGTTAATATTCATCAAATCAATGACAATTAAGCTTTTAATTCAAGTTAAAATATTAAAGGAGGCTCTGATACCACTATTAAAAACCAACCATGATTAACTTACGATGTAGTACAAAAATAAAATTTTATAGTTTTTGATCGGATCCTTAATAATTAAATAGGTTAAAAAACTAAACTCGAATAATAAAATATAAAATCGTACCTTAATTGATTTTCTTATTGAAATTCTTTCGAAACCTTTTGGATATGTCAACCAAGAGCTGTTTACAAGTTTAGCCTCTAAATTGTATCTATAGAGCAGTTTCTTAACTTTGGAGAGGAATAATCAGTAGTGTTAGCTCATTATGCTTATTTCTATTTATAGAAAAGGTTTTTTAATTTTTATTAAAATTATATACGTCAATTATATTTAAAGCATAAATATAATTATAATTAATTTAATCTTAATAAAATCAAATATCTTATATTTGATCTCTAAAGTTTTTCAAACTTTATAATTAAGTCAATTTAATTGAAATTAATTTTTTCCTCATCAACTGCTCCTTTTGTGTTACCTATTAGGTTCATAATATATTGACAATAATTATAAATTATAATTATACTTCACAATTAGAATTAGATAAACTAAAACTCCTTTTAATTTATCTTTAATTCTTCAATTAAACAATTTATAATTATAGATCAAGATTGATATCTAGTAACATGTCATGAACACCCAAATATCAGGAACGTGAAAGTAATTTGACTTAACCTGTCTATGCATTGTTATGATGTATAATTGAATCTTTTCGCTATCCAATGTTCCAATTGGACAGAGTATAAATATAGTGTCTACTCTTTTGTATCCAATCATGTTCTTTCTTGTTAATTAGTAATTGATTTATAATTGACATTTGAAAGCAAGAAATAGCATGATTGGACACAAAATGTCAATTCAGTTTAACCAAATTCCTCAAATCACTATTAATTAAGAATAGGCAAACATTCTCTCTAATTACTTTAGGGTAACGAATCTTTTATTGACTTACTCAACTATCTCTATATGGTTTATATTACATCCAAATACTACCGACTGAATTATCCTATGACAATTCATAAGTATCATCAAAACACAATAATTCTCACATGAAATACCTTGGTAATCTAAAGTCTAAGGATCAATTATACAATCATCCACTATAAAAAAATGACAAATTATTGATGAAAAATTACTGATGGTAAAAATACTGTAGTCAATTAGTGACAAAAAATCAATTTCTTTCGATAACCTTGTCGAAAAAATTGCATTTTGCGATGAACAAAATATCCATCAGTAAAAGTGGAGGAAAATTATCTCGTCAATTTTTGGGACAAAATATAGTGCAAGAAGAGTGATATCTGTCGGTAAATTAGACGGAAATGCTTAGCGGTATAAACAAGCGTTAGGATGTACCGATAAGACTGGATTCCGTCGGTGATTTATAGAGGGAATAACAATTCCATCGGTAAAATTAAACCTAAACATCGTCGTTAACTTCGGCTTCAATGTTTTTAATAAAACAAAAATGACATCATTTGGTTTAACATCAAACAATGATGTTCTCATTAAACATTAAATTACCCACGAACCTCACCCCCTCGTCCATCCTCATTTTCTCCTCTCTCTTTTCTTAGTTTTCTCCTCTATCGTCGTCACTGGTTTTGTGTTGTCGTCACCGTCTGTAGTTCTTTGTCGTCCATCTTGCATGCTTTGGTTTTCTCGTTGTTTACCCTTCTCTATGTCCATCTTCTTCCATCGCGTGCCATCGTTGTTTTCCTTGTTTAATTATCGATTGAGGTAAGTGGTCCATCTTTGATTTTTTTTCACAACATCGTTGGGTTTTGTTTTTTACTGGATTTTATGTACTGCTTTAATTGTGTGGGTTTTGTTTCTGGTTTGATTGTATGGGTAATCATCAGTATTTGTTTTTTTACTGGGTTGAGGTATTGGTTTAATCATCAATTGAGGTAAAAATTCCGTAGCTTGATATTTTTGTAATGCATTATGCTTTCTTTACTGGTGATAAGAGAAAAATATTTAAGGTGGAGAAAAACTAGAGTAACAATATTAATGTAACAAATTATGTATTGCAAAAGGTGAATCAAACATATTATATATTGATTATTTGCTATAATAAAATTTAAAGAATTAGAATATTGATGGTACTTGTATAAATACTATCTAAGGTAGACAACTTACAAAAACACTACAATATAATTATTAAAATATATTAGAGATATTAAATAATTATAAAGATATAATTAAAAATGTCGTAAGTTTGACTTAATACAATCACAAAATTCAATTGATAAAGTGGAAACTGTAGAAATCTTACGTAATAAAAATCCTATACATTGATATTTTTGTATTGCATTGTGAAGGTAGCAAATACTTATTACTGGTGATAAGAGAACGAAATCCAAATTAGCAAAGTCCAAATGGAAATACGTATACTTCGAAAAGAACTTATTAAGTTTTTATAAATCAAGTGAAAAGAAAAAATGATTAAGTTTTTATAAGTCAAGTGAAAATCAAAGATGGTCACAAAATCATATTTTGTACATAATATGATTTTGTGTATTGAGGTGTAACATGAATTTGTACATAATATAATTAGCTACTGCCCATATGGGATTGCTTCATTTATATGCATTCAAGGTATGCATTGGGGACTTTACTACATCTTAAAAGGAATAAGACTTAGCAATTCATGCATATGATATAGAGTTAATATTATTATAGTTTGTCAAAAAATGTTACCAAATCAAAAGCCTAAGAAGAATAAAGAAAAGAAGTGCACAAAGGTACAAGTCTTCTCCAAATGAAAACATGACAATAAATAAGGCATTGTTTAAGTCCACTCTAAAAGGTAAAGTGAAGCAAGAAACAATGGTAACATCTTTAGTGAAAAAGGAGGAAGAAATAATTCATTAAAGGATAGAGAGATGTTAGACAACCTTTTAGAAGCTAAACTCATTGATTTTCCTTAGATGAAAAAATAAGAGGAGGCAAATAAGGTGGATGATCCAAAGTACTACACATATTATCAAATGGTCATTCATCCTATTAAACAATGCTTTATATTTAATGATGGACTTTCATCACTTACAATAAGTAAGAAAAGGATATCCCAATATTATATTGGTTTGTAACATAATAAGATTTATAAAGAAGAAAAGGAGAAATATAGATCAATAAATAGAAATCTAATATTAATTTCTAAAAAGCAAAGTAAGCAAGCCCATTCATTTTGAATGAGTTCATGTTAAGGAGTAGCCAAGAACATAATATTTCCTAGTATCACAAAGATGATGAGGGTGAAAAACATTAGGCTTTTATTTTATTCATTTACCATTATTTACATAGATGAATTAGGCTTGAGATTGAATTTCACCTAACGACTTACTTTTAGTTTATAACCTAGAAAAAACCACCCTGTTTGAAAATGTATCATTTCATTGATCTATCTAAAATGTTGGAGTTACTATTATTCTTCCCTCTAAAAGTTACTTATTATTTTAAATTCATGTTCTTGGTTTTTCATAATTGAGTTTGTTCTTGTAGGAAAATTTTAGGGTGACAAAATAAGCTTCCTAAGATTAAGAACATCAGTTTTCTTTGGCAAGTAAGATTTTTGGCTTCTCCTCTTTTTATTAGTCGTAATTAGTTCCTTTTTAGATTATAATGCATATTTAGTTTACTAGTATTTATGTCTTTGTTAATATTTCATAATATATTTAAATTTTGTGAATTTTTTAAATGATTTAAGGTTCAATATACTTTATTCCTTTGTGTTTCCTAGTATTAATGTTTTAATAACATGTGCCACAAGTTTGTAATAGAATTAATTGACCAATGCTACTATCCTAGCCATTAAATGGTTAGTTTTTGTTTCAAATGAATGTTTTAGGTTATTTTAAGTATAAATAGATTACATATGAATTATGGGAGTGATCTTAGGCATAATAGAGAGTTGTTAAGATTTCAAGAGAGTGGATTTATTCATTAACATAGATTAAGATTTTGTTTATTGGTTTTATCATAAAAATTAATTTTTTAATTTGAATAATTACTACAATTAGGACAATTGCTTGTATAATTTGAAATAATGAATCTAATTTGGATTATATGACTAACTATATCATTTGGTCTTACTAGTGCATTTAATATTTTTAGGTAGTTAATGAATTAAGCATTGTATACATATATAGGTAGCTTGTAGTTGTTTATTTCAATAGAATTTCAACGTATGACAAACTCTTAGAAAAGTATATTTATCATTCGATGCAAGTTAAATTTAAACATATTAACTGGTTTATGTTTAGGATGTTTAAACATTAAATTGCTATTTTATTGGGACATATTTTTATCTTTATTATAGGTGCATGATTGCTTTCTTTGTTTCAAGATTTTACACCTTCCTATTTATATGTCTAACCTATTTTTTTTAATGCAGGGAGTTGAAGTGTTTCCTCACTCATACCGTTTTTAAGATAATAACAATTCTAGCTTAGGTGAAATGCTCTAATGATTGTTATTTCTCTATTATTAAGTTAATACTAGCTAACTACTTATGAGTGCTTAAATGTTATCTTGTTTCTTTGTTCTTACATATATGTGGTTTTGGATAAGATTAGAAGGCGATCTTCATATGTATTTATATTGATTGGTTAGGGCATCACTTGAATACACATCCTACCGTAGTTCTTGTTTAAATTCAAACTTTGGAAATCAACTTGTAGGTGATTAATTCAAACATGATTACTTGAACTTTACTGTGATTAATTTAAACTAAGTATTAACATAAGAAATTCATAGATTTAATAGACATGATAATTCTTTGCAAAATAAATCCCTAGGAAGGTATATAGGTGGGAAACCCGTGATGCAGATCCTATAAGGCTTATCAGTGAAAAATTTCATAAGCCTAGGAGTCACAGCGAGAACTTGCTTTCTCGATTCATATAGTGTAACAATGCCACATACCATATTGCTTGTTTAAATTCAAACTTTGGAAATGTACTTGTAGGTGATTAATTCAAACATGAATACTTGAACTTCATTGTGATTAATTCAAACTTAGTATTAACATAAGAAATTCATAGGTTTAATAGACATAAAAATTCTTTGCATATTAAACCCCTAGGATAGTATATAGGTTGGAAACCTGTGATGTCACTCCCATGAGACTTATTAGTAAAAACTCCACGAGCCTGGGAGTCACAACAAGAAATTGCTTTCTCGATTCATATGGTGTAACAATGCCATATACCATAGTGCTTGTTTAAATTCAAACTTTGGAAATGAACTTGTAGGTGATTAATTCAAACATGAATACTTGAACTTCACTATGATTAATTCAAACTTAGTATTAATATAAGAAACTCATAGGATTAATAGACATGACAATTCTTTGCATAATAAATCCCAAGGATGGTATATAGGCTAAAAACCTATGATGCAGCTCCCATGAGGCTTATCGGTGAAAAATTCCATAAGCCTAGGAGTCACAACAAGAACTTGCTTTCGAGATTCATATGGTGTAACAATGTCATGCACCATAGTGCTTATTTAAATTCAAACTTTGGAAATGAACATGTAGGTAATTAATTCAAACATGAATACTTGAACTTCATTATGATTAATTCCAACTTCGTATTAACATAAGAAATTCATAGGTTTAATAGACATGACAATTCTTTACATAATAAACCCATAGGACGACATATAGGCCGCAAACCCGTGATGTAGCACCCGTGAGGCTTATCGGTGAAAAATTCCACAAGATTAGGAATCACAACGAGAACTTACTTTCTTGATTCATATGGCGTAACAATGCCACGAACCATAGTGCTTGTTTAAATTCAAACTTTGGAAAGGAACTTGTAGGTGATTAATTCAAACATGAATACTTGAATTTCATTGTGATTGCTCGATGTAGTGTTGGATTTAATACATGTATATTCTTTTTTATACTTTTTAATGTCACCCGCTTATAGATATTGTCCGCTTTGGGCCTTGGGCCCAGCCAAGCCCTCACGGTTTTGCTTTTCCTGAGGCCTTCCTAAGAGGTCACTCATCTTAGAACTACTCTCACCCAAGCACATTTAACCTTGAAGTTCCGATGGGATTAGGGATGGCAGTGGGTTTTCAACCCAATTAATATTCGCACTACCCGACCCAATAGATTTGGATATGGGTAGTAAATCGTAAAAACCGATGGATATGGAAATGGATATTGGTTGAGTCATAAAAAATGGATATGGATATAGGTAGAGTAAAACCCAAACCATGGATACCCATATCCTACCCTTTTTTATTAATTCTATTTTTGCTATTTTTTCTTGAATATTTATGGTTAAATATAATAAAATATTAAAATTTTATACAAAGAAACAACTTTAAAATCTCCACTTTACTCCTCAGTACTCACATTTTTCATCATATTTTATTTTCTTATAGGATGA
>JANZLX010000213.1:36958406-36979740 GCA_025531955.1 Erythroxylum orinocense
TCATAACTCTTCATTCTGTCTTGAGCTGCTTTAATTCTCTGCTTCACCAATTTGATCTTATCAACTGTAACTTGCACCAACTCAGGCCCTACAAGCTTCCTTTCACCTTCCTCATCCCAACAAATAGGAGTTTTGCACCTCCTACCGTACAAAGCTTCATAAAGTGACATTTGAATTCCCGAGAGGTAGGAATTATTATAAGCAAACTCAATCAAAGGAAAATGATCATCCCAAGAGCCTTTGAAATCCATAACACAAGCTCTCAACATTGCCTCTAGAGTTTGTATTGTCCTCTCCGATTATCTATCAGTCTGTGGATGGAAAGTTGTACTAAAGTGCAATTTAGTTCCCAAAGCCTCTTGTAAGCTTTCCCAAAACCTAGAGGTGAACCTCGGATCTCTATCAGAAACTATAGAACTCAGAATCCTATGAAGCCTAACTATTTCATCCACATATTTCTTAGCCAAAATATTTAAAGAATCTGTTTTCTTAATTGGCAGAAAATGTGCTGACTTGGTTAGCCTATCCACAATCACCCATATCACATTATGTTTCCTGTTAGTTCTTAACAATCCCATCAAGAAATCCATCGTAATCTTTCCCACTTCCATTCCATAATAGACAAAGGCTTAAGCTTGCCTGAAAGTGCCTGGTGCTTAGCCTTGACTTGCTGACACACTAAGCATCTACTAACATACTCTGCAATATCCTTCTTCATTCCTTTCAATGTGATGCATATTGAAAAAAAATATTTTTGACAGTTTGTTCAATATGATAATGAACATTGAAGAGAGGAAAAAGGACAATGCAAAATCATGAGCTGATTTGAAAAAATTTTATGAAAGGAATGAGATAGATAAAGATCTTCACACTGATAAATATATGAAAACATGTTATACTTTAGAGAAAAAACAAAGGAAAATTTAAGTGAATGGTTGAAAAGTCTAAAATTTCCTGTGGTTATGTTTCGAACTTAGTAAGGTGTGTGGACATGAGGAACTACAAATTATTTGGGATGAAATGTTATGATTGTCATGTGTTTATGCATAGGCTAATGTCAATTGCATTTCGAGAGTTGCTACCAAATAAGATTTAGGAAGCTATAACATAATTAAGTTTATTTTTCAAAAGCTTAACATCATCTGAAATAAAGTTGCCTAAAATAGAAAAACTAGAAAGGGAAATTCCAATTATCTTCTGAAAATTGGAAGGGATTTTTTCCTCCAAGCTTCTATGACTGTATGGAGCATCTACCTGTATATTTAACAAACGAGGCTAAACTTGCTAGTTTGGTTTAATATCGATGGATGTATACATTTAAGGGGTAATTGTAGTTAATATTTAAATAAAAGTTATAACATATTTTAATCACAGAATTTACATAACCCTATTTTTAATGTAGTTATTTGCATCACTTGAAGAAAAGCATCAAAAACAAGGCTAGAGTTGAAGGTTCGATATGTAATGCTTATTTAGTGGAAGAAGCAAATACATTTTGTTCAAATTATTTTAAGCTGCATGTGTACTCAAGAGAAAGAAAAGTTCCTCGTAATGACAATGGGGGAGAAATGGGTGATGTTGATAGTAACTTATCCATTTTCACATATCTAAAACGAACATATAGACGTTCAACAAGAAGACTATTAACAACAGAAGAAGAAATAAAGGCTACCCATGGTTACATTTTATTGAATTGTTAAGAGGTTCAACCTTTTATACAGTAAGTATAAGTTGATTTTGAAGTAGATAATTTTAGTTTCCGAAGTTACTGTTGCTCATAAATAAAATACATAATAATGCTTTTAGATTATACGAGCAATGGTTACAAGAGCTAATACCCGAAATAACACTGGATGATATCAATAAAGAAGTTGAAAGACACTTTCTTCGATGGTTCAAGAAATATGTAAGTTTCACTTGTAATAATTGAAATGGTAGAATTATCATATCAAAGTGATTAGATGACATTATATTATTTAATATGATAATTTTTTTGTGTAGGCCTTAGAAAATCCAATAGAGAACAAGTTCATATGTGATCTTGTAAAAGGACCTTTACGAACTGTTAAATCGTATCTGGTGTATTTTGTTAATGGATACAAATTTCATACAGAAGATTATGGTCATAACATGACAACAATAAATATTAGGGTTAGCATATAGGGAGAATTGATGGATTACTATGGTAAAATTATTGAGATACTTGAAATTGAGCACCCTACATTGCCAATAAAATGGAGTGTGGTATTTAAGTGTGAATGGTTTGATCCAACTCCTATTGTTGGAACAAAAGTGTACAATCGATACAATCTAGTTGAAATCAACCAATGAAGAAGATTTAGATAATTTGAACCTTTCGTGTTGGCGATGTAAACAATCCAAGTGTATTATGTCCCTTTTCTCAACTTACGATGAGATAAATCAGATTGGTTGGTCATATGCAAAGTAAAACCTAGATGTGTTTTTGAATTACATTGAAAAGGAAAAAATAAAATAAGAGAATTGAAAGTAAAACGTTTCAGGAAGATGTTTATAAAATAAATACATGTGTAACATATGACAAGAATGAACCTTTGAATGATCCAAATAATGAATATGTTGAAATTTTATCTGGAGAGGATGAGGAGGGCAAGAGATCTGAAGAAGAGCCTAAGTTTGATTCTAATTCTTCGAAAAAAGAAGATGATGATGATTTTAATTTACAATTAAGTGTTTATAGAGATTAATTTGTGTTTGTAATAAAATATTATATGAATAAATCTATTATTGCATTAACAATATATTGTTATATATTGATTTATATTTTTATGTTACTAGAAAATTCAATAAAATGTGAATTTCAAGTTAAAAATATGCCACCAAAGAGAAAACAGGATATGTTGAGGCAAGGGTCAAGTTATCATGATTTGGAGACGCCAGTGCATTTCCAGGTGAAACATCACATTCTACAGATGCTAGTGCACATCTAGATGAGGCATCATTGTCTGTACTTGTTGCTATACCATCCAACAGCCTACTATACGATCTAGTAGCCTTACACCATCCACCACCCTTTTATTGACAGAGATATTAAGGGTAAATGTTGCAGATGAAGGAGACAACCTATAGTCTAGAGCTAAGGGAGATGATGGAAGAATGTACTTCACAATTGTCAACAATTTGAAAGTAAAATTTTAAAAATTTTGTAATACATGATAACGTCATAGGTTTATACTGAAGTTATAGGTTTTAATTTGACAATGATCTAAAATAACTTATAGATTACATTAGTTTCGTCTAAAATGTACTCAAGAAATGTCTTATCCAAGTTCAAAGGGAGGATATATCTTGAGGGTTATATATAGAAGAATATCTCTCAGCCGACAAAGAATTTTTATCATCAGGAGTGTGATTTACACAAAATATATTGTTTAATTTTTTATTTTATCTAAATTTTATACATTAATTAGATAAATATTGTAGTTTATAAGTACTTATTGTATGCTTTTTTCAGAAATAAGTTTTTTAGGATCCAAAATTTGATACCCTAATTTCTAACGTATGGGAGAGGGGAGCTCGTATGCGTTATAGAGTCTTTCTTGCTTCGATACACAAGAATTGTGTTCAACCACCATATCTATCTGAAGAAATATGAAGTCGTTGGCAGTAGTATTGGGTATCATCTGAGGCAATATCCATTTCAGAGCATAATTCTGCCAACAAATGTGGAGGACCAGATGGAGAGAGCTTATCCATACACACTGGAGGATCTTTGACCCACCAGGATCATGCACTGTAAGTATCAAAATTTTACACTTATATTATGATTTTTGTACTTTGATGTATGAAATTTGATTTCAAGGTAATTTGATATATGAAATTTAAAATGAAAATATATGTGCATTATGGAGAATAATAATGTTATAAATTTCTGGTGCTATTAATGGTTGTGTTATTGAGTTAATTTTTTTTATAACAGGAGGTAAATATCATAAAAATAGAGAAAATTTTGCTGAATTTTTTGTAAATTTTAGTTCACATATAACCATTTATTCTGATGCAGAAAAAGTCTATAGGTAGGAAGCCTACACCACGCAGTTCTTTTTACACACTCGCATCAAGAAGCATGATGATATGACCTTCTTCAACACTTAATGCAAACAAGTTTATGTATGCAAAATATATACTTTAATATTAATTCTTAAAAAGTATCACTTATTAACATAAACAATTATAATGATAGGACCAAATATAAGAAAGCATTGAACGACAATCTCAGAACCCTGAAATTGTTGATGAGAGTTAGGTGTATTTTGATGCAGTGAGTGGTAGGGACCATTGTGAAAGATTTTTCAGCTTGGGTTCATTTGTAAGGATGGCAAAAAGGGCCCGGTCTGTCATTTTTTTTGGCCCGAGTTAATCGAGCCACAGGTCGACCATGGTCAACCTGACCGTTACTTCAAAGCGACATCGGTTTTTGCTAGTTTTCATTAAAAAATACCACAAGGAGTTTGTAGATTTGTCTTTATTCAGGCCACAGGTCAAGTTATGGGCCGGTCAGCCCGTGGTTGGGTCGGGCCACAAGTCGGTCTATCCTAGCCCATCGAGCCATGGTGCCCTGGGGTCAGGTCGGGCTGGGTCAGGAGTAGTCGAGGCCGATTTGGCTTGGCCCATTGACATCTTTATTCATTTGCAAACACATGTTATTTGCAATCCTCGACATTCACTATAGCTGATCTAGTAGACGGTCCTCATCAAATGAGAGAGTCCTCTAGCTTGAGAGCATAGTGACGAGGTTGACAACTCAGTTGCAACTAGGGATGGTAGTGAATTTTCAACCCGATTAATATCTACACTACTCGACCCGAAAAAATAGATATGGAGGCTAAAAAATGGATTTAAAATGGATGATGAAAAATGGACGTGGATATGGATTTGGATATGGGTCTAACGATAACCCGAACCGATGAATACCCATATTTTACCCATTTTTTATTAACTTTATTTTTTTGTTTTTTTAATCATCACCATCACCATCATCACCACACCAAGTCCGAAATCCCACAATAAAGCGGGGTCTGGGGAGGCCTAACAGTACGCAGCCTTACCCCTACATAGTAGAGAGGTTGTTTCCGGTAGACCCATATGCAGATGTGACAATAAAAAGTGATGCAAGTTAAAGAGTAAATAAGTAAAACTTACAAGCTAAATAATATATAAATAAAATTACAACAAATACATAAATAAAAAAATAAAATATAACCAAATGATATACCTGATGGTGTCCAGATTTGCTAGTACCTGATAAGCTGCAAAGTTTGGCTGAAATTAGAGAGTAACTATCCTAAGAGACCCACAACTATCTATCAGAAGTCAGAGCACATCCATTGGAGTACCAACAACACATAAATAAATGGCATCCATTATTAAAGTTAAATTCTATCCACATCATCAAGACCTAATATTATAAGGCATAAATTTCATGCACATGTATGGAGAGGTAAGACCATTAATCATATACTAGTATACAAATATAGGCCTTCAATTATTCATCACGTGCATTCGTGTCCATCCAAACAACCGGAAAACTACTTGCACAAGTTGTAACCCACTATTGCGACAATGCCCACATCCATCACCCAACGCCTAATATAAATGCAACACTAACCAGCATGTTTCCACTGCATACTAAACATTTTCCCATTTGAAGCAAAAGAGTTTCCCAACATAACGGGCACGCCCACTCTTGGTCCCAGAATCTTTTGGCTCACTTGAAAATTGTCAGGGAATCAAGATCTCTTGAGTCAGTTAGGGACTGACCACCAAAATTGCTACAGCAGAACAAGGGCCACAGTTATGCTTGAAAATGTTGGATTGCATTAATATTGGTATTCTCTCCCCAAAATTCTAACTATCCTCTAAGATTTTTGCAAATTAAACACTACCAAAATCACCAATGGAAGAAAGATTCTTTCTCCGAGGGTAATATCTATGATCATGCTCTACAAGATGTTGCATCTCCAAAGCTTCAGGCCATTTTATACGTCTGCAAACACCATTCTTACCACTCAAGGGTAGCCATCTCCAATTGCATCAAGTAATCATGAAGTTCCCTTAATAAGCAAAATTCCTCATGCCATGTGTTTAGAGAAGCCAAGGAATTCAACAATACAATGGAAAAGTAATTTTCTTTTACAACCATACGAGTGGAAAATACACGTAAAAGAATACTACTAAAATTTCAAAAGTTATGCTTCCGCTTTCGATGACCTCTACCAACAAAAACAATGCAAACAACATACCTTGAATTAACAAGCTCCTAGGGTAATATTGCTCTAGAAGATCTCAAACATTCAATTAACTCTGGAAACAAATTTGTGTTCTCCTCATTCACAAGAATAATAGTTGTACCCTCTTCTCCCATTCGAGATGCTCTCCCAATCTGATGGACATACTCCTTTATGTTATTGGGCATGTCAAAAATTATTACCTGCCTGACCCCTAATAGATCAACTCCCCGACCCAAAACCCCTGTGGATATAATCACAGGAACCTCTCCCAGCAAAAATGACTTTATGACCTATCTTCTTTCTTTTACGGGCTTCTCCTTATGGATTGAAAGAGCCTTCAACCCAGTGGTCACAGTTATTGCATTACATAGGAGATCTGCTCCAAGTTTTGAACCCACATATATAATGGTAGGTGGATTAAAGTGTTGTTTACTCATCAATATATCAAACACCTTCTGCTTCTGCTGCTTTGACTCGACCCAAATAGCTAGTTTTTCACAGCCTTACTAGACTGGTTAGGCTGCCCAATTGTGACAAAGATAATGTCATTCACCAAAGAGTTCGCCATCTTTTCTATGTCAACTGAGATTGTAGCAAAATAAATTAACACTTGGGGTTGTGAAAGAGCCCTAAATATTTGCATAACCTGGTCTCTAAAACCCCTTTGGAGCATGCAATCAATTTTAAAATCTCCACTTTACTCTTCAGTGCTCACCTTTTTCATCATATTTTATTTTCTTATAGGATGATAAAAATGCAAATGATATGGAGATGGAGTTTTAAATGTTATGGAGTTCATGCAAAGGCAATTCGAAGCTTTGGATATTTCAGTATTTGTTCCTGTCCTTGATTGTGAAAAATATATGTTATCTTTGCACTAGAAATTATGATTTTTATATTCCAATTTTATGGTTTTTTAAGACATACAAATCAAAATCTTGATTTATTATTATTAAAGTAATTTTGATTTAGAGCGTTCACAAAAATCTGCTCTTTATATTTTATATTTAGAAATTATATTTTTATGTGTTATACAACCCGATGGATATTAAAAAACCCAAACAATCCAATGGATTTAGATATGGGTAGTAAATCGTAAAAATCGATGGATATAGATATGAGTTTAGTGATAAAAAATAGATTTGGATATGGGTTGAGTAATACCCGAACCAAATCTTACCCATTGCCATCCTTAGTTGCAACAGTCGATGGAGTATATAGCCCAACTCCGTAATGAGATGGATCAATTGAAGGGGAGGGATAATACCTCATCATAGCAGTTAGAGCATCTGCCTTCACCGTTTGCATATATTAGATGAATAAGTGAATGTATTTGATGTTTTGCTACTCTTAAGTTTGTATATAGATTCTTAATTTACAATTAATTTCATGATACTTATTTGTGTACATTTTATTTTTTTATTATATTAACAATTAAGATAATGTTTACTTTATATTTATTAATCAATTTTATATTATTTACACAAATTAAATATACCAAAAATCATAAGATTATGAACAGAACACTCGGGTAGGAAGTGAGTAATGGTAGTAGAAATTTATCAAAGCTAAATTTCTCGACAGAACAACAATATTAGCGACGAAACAATACCTTTTGTTGGTACATTCCATCTTTAATTAGTGACGGAATAAATAAATCCGTCCGTAAGTTACCTACGGAATATATCATTTCGTTAGTAAAAATTTAGTGGCAATTCTTGTTTTTGTCGACAAATTTAACGACGGATTGTTAAATGTCCGTTGGTAACTTTAGCGACAGACATACGATTTATCGTCGGCAAATTCACCGACGAAATATTGAAATTCTGTCAGCAAAGTAGCGACGAAATACTATAAATCCATCGGTAAATTTTCTTTAACTTACTGACGAAAATCCAAAATTCTATCATTAATGCTACCGATGGGCTCACAAACTTCCATCGCTAATTTACCAATGGTAGTTTCTCTAACGTTTCTTTTCGTCAATAATTTCTATCGCCAAATTGTTTTCCAACATAAAAGCTTTATTTTCTGTCAGTAATTTCTGTCGCAAAAATATATTTTTCTTGTAGTAATCATTATAAGAAAATCTATAGACACATAAGTAATATTTTATTTGAGATCTTCATAATCGGGTCAGTTCAGTGAACTTATTCTCTAATAAGCACTCATACATCAGTTTAAGTATCTCCATACTTTAAATTATAAGATCTATTACTTTCTTTATAAGAAAGAAATATAATATGTACTAATTTCACCGTTTCATTGATATTCTGACTTAATGAAACTACAATTAGGAACAATTTAAAAACATTACATAAATGCAAATTGAATATCATAATTATGATCTCATCTTTCAATTACACATTAAATTATTTAAAAGATTTTACATTTAATATTAAAACATCAAATATAATTAACATAACATATAAAGATAAAGAATGTCTTTATTAATTAAATAATAATGTTATGCATAAGATTACAACCAACTGATTGGCTACAATGACATAAACTAACAGAATATTCATCTAATCTTGATTCGGTTCAACCAGAAATTGCATGATACTAACAAATAGAATAAAATCTCAATAAAATAAAAAAAGTTCAATTAAACTCATTTCACTGGTAATTTAATCTGTCAAATTTATTCTATTTACTGTTCAGTAAGAATCTGCCCTAGAAGTTGCCAACTCAACACCTAAATTTGAGTTATAACATGTTTAGTTTCGTCACCTACATAGAGAGAGAATGTTGACTTTGCAATTCCGTTGCCGTACCGCACACTTACTTTATATTCACCTAAAAAGCCAATAAAGCTATATGAGCCTTGACCGTCACTTTGACCTCTCAAGTTCCCAGTTCTCCAACTTCTCAGTAACTTTTCAACCACATCACCAGCAGGCAGGTTTTTAAGATTGTTGTCCGTAAGACACATTTGGTAACACCCATAAGGATGGAGTGCTGTCCAAAGCATAATCCCATTAACCGCAGGATGTGAGAAGCCTTCTCTTAATACTTGATCAAGATATATTGCCTGCATAAGATATTGTAAGGAACAATCATTTGATATGAATATATAAATGTTGTATGTCATTATCATAATAGAATGTGTGTGGTATGGTGACCTGAGTTTTATGATCAAATTGGTTGCTGATATCAACTTCCGTGAGCCAAATAGGAAGCTTTAGAGTAGCCAACTTGTCCAGGATTGCTCTCATTAGAGGAAGATTAGGTGTGGAAAAATGGCTCTCCAAACCAATCCCATTCATTGATACTCCTTTGTGTTTAAGTTCTTTTATCCTCGAAATGTATATGTCTACCGTGGAATTAGGATCGCTGCAAGTCTCAATCACATTGAACTCATTCAAATACAAGGTTGCTAAACGATCTGATTTCTGTGCTGTCAAGTAGAAGTGTAAGGTTGCATCAGGACCGAGCCGTTGCTCATAGAAATCAAAGTGCAGCATTTCGTTGCTAACATCCCAATGTATGAACTGTTCTTTGTATTTGTTCATCAGGCTTTGTATTCTTGAGTTCACAGCCGATTTCAGGGCAGTGCCCGTTAGATTTTTCACCCATGCTGGATTATATTTGGGGTCTTCCCAGAATATGTTATGGCCTCTAGCAACTATTCTGTTGGCTTGAACAAATTCTAACATTTGGTCTGACACGCTGTAATTGACCTTCCCTTGCTCAGGCTCTGTGGCATACCATTTGAGCTCATTTTCGAAAACAGCTGCATTGAATCGTTCGACAAACCATTTCTGGAGGGGGAAAAAAATGAAACTATTTCAATTATCTACAAAGGGGCCGTTTCACCTTTTATTAGATCTTTATTGTCTACGATTTGTTGTAAATGCTCGTGACGGATTATTAGTACGTTTAAGCTTACCTGGTACGCCTGATTTCCAAGAATGGTACTTGCTATTGCTGATCCAAATGGGAAATCCTTTGAGATTTGTTGTATCGTAATGTTTGCACCTTTGACAGCTTCTCCCTTGCTATCTATCACATGAATCATCACAGCGCGCTGCCTTAGCTGAAAAAACATGAACTACTCAGTATTGTTGATCAATTTAATAATTTCAAGGCAAAACAGAATCTTTAACACTCAAAAGGCTCTTCTCATCCATTCCTAGTATAAGATTGCTGAGTATCTAACAATATTACGTAATTTATATGGCAGCATCAGCATATATTTCAGAAACAAAGATGAAAAATAAAATGGTACCAGAGTTTACTTTTTCAATTAACTGATTCTGACTTTTTCTCCATTGCTTCTCAGTGAATCGCTGTAATGAAGTGCTTGCTGTTTCAACATCAATGTTCTTGCCTGTTGAACTCTGTGTAATCAATACAATGGGAAAAGAGATTAAAGCAGGTCTTGTGCAATCAAATCATTTGAGGCAAAGACGTGTAACGGGGAACAGGAAGGGGAACTCTTCCTGTTCCTTAAGTTCCTTCTACTTCACAGATCAGTTCAACGAAGTCTGACCCTGAAGTTTCTAAAAATGTACAGGGTTTTCTCTTCGGGAGTAGTATTGTCATATCCCTGAACTTGCTCATGTCAGGACCCATGTTATTTCGGATCATAAGATAGCATACGAAAATGGTGACTACTGATTTACCTTGAAGCTTATTGTTGATGATTTTGAAGGTGAATGAAGGGTGAATCCACCCTTAAGAAATGACCAGCATCCATGCTTGGCCAAAACAGTCCCCGCGCAGTCAGATGTGTTATCGTCTGTGGATAGGATGGCTGTTACCATAGTTGATTCTACTCCATCTATCTTGACCCAGGCTGTTTTTACCAAGTTTTTATGTAACATATCAGTACACTTCCAAGAAAATCCATATCCTGAGGGGCATTATGAATCAAATTTGAAGCAAAGTTCACAGCTTATGCAACTAAGGAAGCGGACATATTTCCAAGAAGCACATTCAGGATTTTTTTTGTCTTCACCGTTTATCTAATTTGTGCGTCCTGTAATCGGATTGATGGACAACAGGTAAATATTTCTTAGAAGGCGGTGAAGCTCTTTTCTAATGAAAACAGTAACTGATTCTTAGAATGAAACCAAATGCTGGTTAATCTAATCAAGCATCATATATACCTCATGCGGCTTTTGCTTTGGCCATTGCCGCAATGTTGGAAGTCTGAATTCTGAAGAACCCCCGTAAGGAGCTCAAGTTTATACGTAACTTCACAAAGAAGAAGAGAAGAAGAAGATTGAGAACTCAACTGGATAAAGAGTAAATCCCTTCGCTGAGATTGTGCAATGAAATAACTAGTCTGTGAGATTGTGAAAAATGGCTAATGCTGCGTGGAGGTTGATCTTTCAGAATCCCTCCATTATAAAGTGCCTCCTCTGGTTGTGCTTTACACTGAAAATGAACCACACGGCGGTGTCACATGGAAGCTATAACCAATAGTCTAGTGAGCTCAAAAGCAGGACATTCTAACAGTACTATTAAAAGTTTGATGTATCATCAAAACAACTCTGGAAATAAAAGTTTGAGCCTGAAAATGTATTGATAATCACTAGGACGGATCCCAGGCCTAGTTACCTCTGTGTAAGCTGTGTGGTCGTAGCCAGGTCCATCTGCAGTAATGAAACAAGTCATCAAAACTTGATAATAAACAAACATGACCAATCACCTATGTTAATGAGAGATGCTACCATGAGGAGCAGCCAAGGAAAGCATCACAAGGGAACTGAAAACCAGGAAAACCATGACGAAAGAATGTTGCATGAAGTGCTTGCTGTTGTTGTTGGTCCCAAGAAACACCATCTTGCTCACCAATGGAATAAGGCTCATCACAAGTTTGCTTTCTTTTCCCCCTGTATTTGCTTTGCTTATGGACTACAAAGAGTCGTGGCAGAGAACTAAGATGTGTTATTAAGGACTGAAGAGGAGACACGGGTTCACAAGGGAAACAGTGCAGGTAGAGGGACCCCTAATGCTGCTGAGGGAGAGGTTCATGTGAACTTTAGAGGCACGTACCGACCAATCCCATATATACACTTCTCATCTCTTTTGATACTCTTTCTCAACTTGTCTTTTGCTTATGATTTCCTTTGCTTGTTAGTAACATCATTTGGTCATGAACTCCATAGTACTTACGTCAAAGGCACAAATTCCGTTATTTGGCTTTTAGGAGGGATTTGATCATCAATTACTACTCTTTGAATTGATGACGATTAAAGATCAGGTGTCAAATCATTATGTATATCACATTTCCAACGCATATGCGCAGATAGTGTAAACTCTCACTTCAGTATTATACCACTATACAAAATCTTAAACATATATAATTTTTGCATATAAAGTAATCGTACCTTGATCTTCAAAGTCATTTGAGTTGTTTAATGTCAATATGAAAATCAGACTCTTCATATTTTCTTCCATGTTTTTATCCTTTTCCTCGCTTTCTTACTTTTGTCTCTTATGTAATGGTTAGTGACATGAGTAATTTAATAGGCAAAAATAGGACCAAAAGAAACGACATTTATAAGTGATTTTTGAAAAAATCACCTTTTAACTACCACACCTATCATGTCGGTATTAAGCGTTATAAACATTTATTACATGAGACATTAATAATTGAACATTTTATCACTTGGTTCATGTAACATTGTCATCTTCTTAAGTCATTTAAATTTAATGTGCATTCAATACGTCATTCATCATAATGAAGAATGAGAAGTTATGGCGACTGTGTGTGATTTAAACAACATATTCCCTTCCATCTACTACAAAGTTAGTATTCTCCATAAAATGATCAATAAATGGGAAACACAAAATTAATAAAAAAATAATGTCTATTTAAGACAAAAACTGTTATCATCATTCCATTCAATTCAAGATACACGTTCGGAAAATCAAGTAAATCAGAAACAAATTTAATAGTGAGCTCAGAATGTCAATTACATTAAAACATAAACGTCATCATAATATGCAATAATGCCTACTCAGCAATAATGCCCATACTGTCAATATGCCTTGATAGGTGTGAAATGCATCGTATTTTAGGGTATAGTTTGATATGTGTTTAGCCGTTTATTCGATTGTTTATTATGTGTTTAAGGTATAGTTGTGTTAGTTTGTGATTTATTTATGTTTTAAGTGTTTTAAGGGTTAGAATAATCCTTTGAGCTTAAATATGATGTTTTTGAGGTACCTTGATGTGTTTAGTAGTATTTTAGGGTAAAAATTGAAGAACGAAAAAGTTTCGGAGCAAATTGGGGCCAATTGCATGGCCTACGATCGTGGCCAATTGCATGGCCTACGATCTTGGCTAAAGACCTAACATAGGCCATGTCATGGCTTGCGTCGGGTAGACGCGTATCCACTCTTAAACTTTGCATTTTGAGGAATTTTTTAAACCTTTCAGACCTTGAAAAAACCCTAGTTCAACCCTAATCACAAAAGAGCATAAATAGAACAAAAAGAAGAGAAAGGAGGAGCTTTTGAATTAGCCACTTTTGAAAAAAAACCTAGAGAGGATTGTTAAGAGATTGAGAAAGAGAAGAAGGAAGAGAGAAGTGGAGAAGAAGCCGACATCGATGTACTTTCTGGATCAGGAGTTTCTCGACGTTGCTGCCTCCTGTCTCCCTTTAAGATCGCATTTCTCCATTTTTATTATTGTATAGAAATGAGAATAGTAACTTAATGATAGGATTTGTGAATATTGAGATGTTCTAAACTTATCTTCGGGTTTTTATCTTTAATTTAATGAAATCTGATTTTTTATGTTTATTAGATTTATTGCGATTGATTTTTATGATTGTACAATTCAGTAATAATCTGAGAGGGTGAATCGAATAAAAAATAGTTAAATTGGGCTAACAAAAGTTAGGTAATTGAATAAGAATGAGAAAATAATCAAATCGGTAATTGTGTAAAGAGAGATCTCGCATAGGTTCTCGATAGTTTATTGGACAACTTCAAATCTAATTTGGGTTATGGATAGGTTGTTAATTGAGAAATTGCAATTTTTCATAACCTGAATAGGGTTTATAATTTAGGGTTAAAGGTTAAACTCGAGAGAGATTAATCATCCCTAGGATCGTCTAGAACCAATAATTCATTAAGACATAATCGATTAGGTTAGTGTTAAAGATAGGTAAAATTTTCCCTTTCTCTCAATTGATAGTTCCTTTAGGTTAATTCTTGAGTGTGTTGTAATAGATAAATTGTTAATATTTTTGTAGTTGATTCTTGGATTGAATAGGATTCTTGTTTTAGTTTTGCTATCTTTTGAATTTCTGCGAATTGTTTTGGCCTTAGATTTAGACTAAATTATCCCTCCTTATGGGATTGAAACCTTAGGTACTACGCGAATGACCTGTGCACTTGCCGATGATCAATGATAATCATTAGAACTTACACACATCGAAAAATCAGGATCAAGTTTTTGGCACTGTTAGGATATGTATTTTGGCATTATTTATTAATTGGACATATAAGATGCTAATTGGATAATAACTTGGATTCTAAAGTCATAAGGATAATTTTCTAATTGAAAAAGAATCCTATCTTAAATTGAAATTTGTTATCATGTTGATTTTGGAATTATTTTATTGTTGGAGTTACTGATGGATTTGTGGATTTTATGGATAGAAGAAAATAAAGGGATTTGTGTATATTATGAATCTGCGGCAGATATCTATCCCTAATGTGAGTGTGCAGCATTAGGGGTTTGACGTGTATATGTGGCATACAATTGATGGGCGTTAGTTGTCAACAAAAAAACAAAATACTGCAGTATGTTTACGGTGTTTATGTGGGTATAAGGCACAAAGTTTATGTGAGCTAAAGAGTATGCATTAATTGTTCATAAGTGTGCATTAATTGCTTATTGGAAAATGTGAGTTTTATATAAGGTTGTGTGGGCATTAAAGTGAATCTGGTGAAGTGGAATATAAATGTAGAATTGATTTTGAGTATAATATTAAAAGGAGAGTGCTAGGTGTAAGTCGTGTGTTATTTGGGAAATACACTACATGTCTCTATAGCTTTTGATATGTCTACCGTGGGTCTTGCAATTATTAGATGATTGGGTATTAATGTGAAGATGTGTGTGTGAGATGGACTCTTGAGAGTTAACTGTTTAATCAAATAATGAGTGTGTTTGGTAGATTGACCTGCGCAGATTGCAAAGTTACGAAAAAGCAGCCAAGGTGTAATGCGTCAGATTTGGTGACTGTGGAGTTGATTTGTGAGTCACAGTAAAATTAATTTGTGAGCAAGGATTGGTCAGCATATGTTTTGATGTCGCAGGTGTTATTCTTATGGTGAGAAAACTGAAGTGATTCTGTGTTCTTTTGGATGAGCCGTGGCTGTGGTGATTTGTTTAATGAAGAAAGAATCGGCTATAGTGAAGAGGTTCAGCTGGGTTATTTTGAGAAGACAAATTCATAGGGAAGTCTTCTTTGTCTCAAGTACTTTTGTTATTTAATTTTCAGTTGATAAATACTTAAGCTATTTTTATTTATTATTATTTTTGAGTGAAAGTAGTTAAACAAATCCTCTGATGAGGTTAGTACGAGGCGGTTGTACTATTGGATGTGAAATTCTTTCACAGGAAGTTAGGTTGAGGGATAGTGTTAAGGGTTGAGTGGTGTCAGCTCAGTAAAAACTTGAGTAAATCTATTGTACTTTCGTGAAAGTTATTAAGCTGGTTGAGGGCTCCGCAGACGTAGGCAAGGTGTACCGAACTGCGTTACCAAATTTCTGGTATTTTTATTATTTCGGTTTAGCTTGTTTTATATTTTATTGGTGCCAAAGAAATTTGCGGATAGTTTGCGAAATAATTAACCCCCTTCAGTTTTTCAGGCACCGTTGTCGAGGAGGTAATTAGTTTAGTTCTTTAGTCTAAGGCTTTTTCACTATCTTTTGTTTAAAAAAAATAGAGAAAGAAGTTTGGAGTGTAAAGTAAAGACACAATAAGACATCTTATAATGAGAAATGAGACATCTGAAGAGCTAGATGCTAAGAAGAAATGGAAAGAATAATGATGGAAGATAGATATTATAGGGAGTAAGGAACTTTTACGAATTACAATGAGGTACAGTATAGTTGGGGAAGTAATAATCCTTATTGGAACATGTACACTCCGGGATGGCATAACCACCTTGATTTCTATTGGTCCATCAATGTAGGGACTCATTTAGGACATCAAGACCTATTAGGACTTCTACAAGATGAGTCAAGTTCATGGAATTCTAAATTGGACAAGATCCTAGATAAGCTAACAGACATGGAAGAGAGCCAGAAAAGACTAGAAGAGCAAATTGAGCAGGTAACGGAAAATCATGCCTTGTTTATTCACAATATAGAGCTTCGAGTGAGACAGCTTTCCTGTGAATTTTGTAAGAGAAGTGTGGAAGACTCTCCAAGTAATATGGAAATACATCAAAAAGAGCAATATGAGGCTATCGCACCTAAGAATGGGGGAGATTCAAAAGGATTAGTGGAAAATCAAACTGAACCCCACCTTATTGAAGATCAAGAGACAAAGAAAGAGGATGAAGAAAAGAATGTCAACCCTCCCTGTTATTCACCAGTTCTTGATATACCATTTGGGAACATCAAAAAATCTTGGGTAGATGTACATGAAAGGAATCTTATCCTTCAGATTAATGATGACCAAGTGACATTCAACATAAATGATGTATTAAAAAATCCGAAGGATAGTAGCTCATTCAGGATAATTAATGTGTTTGAATATTTTAAAGAACAAAAAGACGAAGAACAGATGACAACAGACATCGAGTTTGAAGAATCTATAAAAGTCTCTATCCATGAAGTGGAAGAAGCAGAGGAGATGAAGGTGATTACGGAAGAAATAGAGCAACTCATTGTCTTACAGGAAAAACTGTTGGATTCAATGGAAGATTCAAAAAGTTTTGTTATTCCCTATTTTATCGACAGTTTATTAGTGAAAAGGACATTACTAAAATTATTTGGTTTTCTCAACTTTATCAATATTATCCTTCTAATCAATTTGCAATTTATAGCTTACTTATAGGCTACAAAATTGATGTTAAATGAAAAGGGCAGAAATAAGTTGCTCATAATTGATCTCGGCTGAGTTTTCAATGATACAAAGTCAAGTAATGACCATAAATTAGCTCGTTTGGTAGTTAGCTTTAAATTGTTGTGTAGTTAGGTTTGTTTTAAATTCTAAAATAAGTTTTGAATGATTTGGAATGGTTTGGAATGCTAATTCTTTTACTTTCTTAAATCACTTATAAGATAGGGAAACACTCTTAATGTCAAGCGGATTTGGTCTCAACACTATCGCCATCACCACCTCCATCACTATAAATAATTTCTTGTTCTAACCTTTTTTTCATTTTTATTAGTATTTTCTTTTTATATTTATCGTATATTGTGTTTTATTCCCCTTGGTGTGTTTATGTACCCTTCTAACATTGAGGACAATGTGTTGTTCAAATGTGGGGAGGGTTCTGTGTTTTTACCTTGAGAGTGAATTTTGTATATTGTATGATTGTTTGTTTAGGTTATATGACGTGAATTGTGTGAATGTTTCAATAGTTAGGACTTAACGGGATAGAATTGGCCTTAAACACAGTCTTTTAGGTTGCGAAGATTTATTAGCTT
Organism: Erythroxylum orinocense; assembly: GCA_025531955.1. Lineage (NCBI taxonomy): Eukaryota > Viridiplantae > Streptophyta > Magnoliopsida > Malpighiales > Erythroxylaceae > Erythroxylum > Erythroxylum orinocense. The sequence continues at coordinate 36,976,307 of JANZLX010000213.1, forward strand.
GTGAAATTAGTGACCTAAGTTACTTAAGGCTAAATATGTTGGTTAATTAAGATACGATGTTAATCGATTCACCTTAGGAATTTGCCATACTCATTTATAATTTTAGTCCAATCAAATAAGCGGCATTATTAGTACATTTTCATGAGAATGATTACCTAAAGCAATAAGGTAGGCATAATTTTGTGTTAAGAAAAAGAAAGTTGTATAAATTTTCACTAAAATAACTATTCCGCTGGCCTTTGGGTTATAAATAAAGTTAGTAGCCAGTTAAGAATATGATGTAGCTGAGTAACCGGATCGGCACGCATCACAATTGTGTGCCTTCATGTAAAAAGGCTATAATGACATTCCAACCAAGTAGCTTAATAACAACATGACTTAGCTGAGTAACCAGTTCAACATTCATTAAAAATGTTTGCATCCGCGTAAAAAGACTAGATTCATGTCCTTAAAGAAAAAAATCAATAAAAAGAATGTTTTCAAATAAAAACCTACCAAATTTGTTAGTAGCTTGATTTCTTATGAAAACCTACTGAGGATTAACTACACTTTTGATTTGACTAAATGATTATCAATGTGTCTGTCCAAGTGATAGGGGTGAATAAACTTAACATTAAAATTTTGATTAGTTTATATATTGAGTCCAAGGTGCTTAAACGTAGATTTCACATGTTAATAATTTGGAACAACTTGAATGATTATGTTTAGAGTTAAATTATTTTGTGAAGTTGAAGTCATTGCCTCATTTGTTGCATTGTGTGTTTTGTGCTTTGTGTTGTTTGTTGTTTTATTTGCTAGAGACAAGAAAATATTTAAGTGTAGGGATGTTGATAGGTGTAAAATGCATCGTATTTAAGGGTATAGTTTGATATGTGTTTAGTCATTTATTCGATTGTTTAGTATGTGTTTAGGGTAGAATTGTGTTAGTTTGTGATTTTTTTGTGTTTTAAGTATTTTATGGGTTAGAACAATCCTTTGAACTTAAATATGATATTTTTGAGGTACCTTGATGTATTTGGTAGTATTTCAGGGTAAAGATTGAAGAATGATCTTGACAAAAAAGCTTAACATAGGTCACAATCGTGGCCTGCAGGGCCACGGTCATAGCCTGTGTTGGACAGATGCGTAGCCACTCCCAAACTTCACGTTTCAAGGGATTTTTTGGACCTTTCGAACCTAAGAAAAAACCCTAGTTCAACCTTAAACGCAAAAGAACATAAATAGAACAAGAAGAAGTGAAAGGAGGAGCTTTTACATTAGCCACTTTTGAGAGAAACCCGAAAGAGGATTATTGACAGATTGAGAAAGAGAAGAAGGAAGAGAGAAGTGAAGAAGAAGCGGACATCGATGTACTTCCAGGATCAGGAGTTTTCCGACGTCGCTGCCTCCCGTCTCCATTCAAGATCGCAGTTCCTGTTATTTTTCATTTTTATTATTATATCAAATTGGGAATAACAGTTTGATGATAGGATTTATGAATGTTGAGATGTTCTAAACTCACCTTTGGGTTCTTATCTTTGATTTAATGAAATCTGATTGTTTTTATGTTTATTATATTTATTATGATTGATTATGTGATAATTTGGTAATAAACTAAGAAGGTGAATCGAATGAAAAATAATTAAATTGGGCTAACGAGCGTTAGATGATTTAATAATAACAAGAAATTAATCAAATCTGTAATTGTGTGAAGAGAGATCTCGTATAGGTTCCCAATAGTTTATTGGATAACTTCATATCTAATTAAGGTTTTAGATAGGTTGTTAATTGAGAAATTGCAATTTTCCATAATCTGAATAGGGTTTATAATTTAAGGTTAATAGTTATAACCCAAGAGAGAGTAATCAACCCTATGATCGTCTAGAAACCAATAATTCGGTAAGTCATAGTCGATTAGGTTAGCGTTAAAGATAGGTAAAATTCCTCTTTCTCTCAATTGATAGTTCTTTTAGGTTAATTCTTGGGCGTGTTGCAATAGCTAAATTATTAATATTTTCGTAATTGATGCTTGGATTGAATTGCGTGATTGAATTGAATTCTTGTTTTTATTTTTGCTATCTTTTGAATTTCTGCGAATTGTGTTGTCCTTAGATTTAGGACCAGATTATCTCACCTCGTGGGATCGACAACTTACGTACTACATAAACGACCCATGCACTTGCGAATTATTAAGGTTAATCATTAGAACTTACATACATCGAAAAACTACGATCATGTCTCATTAATATTTTGGGCGGTAATCCCTTAGTCAAAGAGTCAGCAATCATAAGATTTATGCTAATGTGCTCAATTGACATTCTACATTTTTAAACCTCTTCTTTAACAACAAAGTATTTCAATTCCATATGTTTAACACCTTTGAAATACTTGTCGTTTTTAGAAAAGAAAACTGTTGTGAAATTATCACAATAAATTTTCAGTGGCATGGCAATATTGTCGACTATTCCAAATCTTGAAATAAAGTTTTGCAACCACTTAGCCTGAACCATGGCCTCAATGCATGCCACAAATTTAGCTTCCATGGTAGATGCAACAATTATTGACTGCGTCGTACTCTTTCATGATATTGCTCCTCTGGCTAAAAGATATACATAGCCAAATGTAGATTTTTTAGTATCCACACAACCAGCAAAATCTAAATCTGAATATCCAATTACTTCAAGATGATCGGACCTCCTATAAGTAAGCATATGATGTTTTGTCCTTTGAAAATATCTTAAGACTTGCTTTGCAGCTTTCCAATGATCTAATCCTGGGTTACTTTGGTATCTACCGAGCATACCAATTACAAAGCTAATGTCCAGCCTTGTACATGTTTAAGCATATATGTCATGTTTTTCCTAAGAATTTAGCAAATGAACCAGGATGTTGTCCATTTTCATCATATCTTTCGTAATACTCACCACCTCTATCAGACCTAACAATTTTCACTTTTCTGTCTAGCTGCCTTTCAAGTTTAGTTTTATAAATTTCTATGGCATTCACTACTTGAGATTTTTCATGCAATAAATAGACATATCTATAACGTGAATAATCATTAATCAAGGTGATAAAGTATTTTTCTTTACCGAAAGAATTAACATTAAAGGTCCACATATATCGGTGTGTACAATTTTAAGAAGCTAAGTGTTTCTCTTGACACCTTTCTTTGTGTATTTTGTTTGCTTTCCCTTAATACAATCCACACAGATATTGAGATCAGTAAAATCCAAATATGGAAGAATTCCATTCTTTTACTAATCTTTCCATTCTTTTCTTGGAAATATGACCCAATGTTTATGCCATAATAAGCAGAACAGTCATTCACTAAACTACGTTTTATTCCAACTTTATGATGCAAGGTCATAAGAGTTTGAGCATATAAATTATCAAGATTCAATTTATATAAACCATCACAAAGTATACTAGATCCAATCATACTAGTATGCTTAAAC
>JANZLX010000213.1:36981515-36994640 GCA_025531955.1 Erythroxylum orinocense
ATTTCACAAAATGGATGGAATGATTTCCTTAATTCTTAAGTCTTGTTTCCTCCTGAGCCAACATACTGTGCAATTCACGCACGTTCCACTTGTCTTTCATGGTGTTATAGCTCATTTGGAATGGACCATACTCAGATGGTAAATAGTTCAAAATAAATTGTAGAAGGAAATTCTCATCCACTTCCATTCCCAAAGACTTGAGTCTTGCTGCAATATTTGTCATTTCAATGACATGTTCATGCATAGTATGAGAAACATCAAATTTCATAGTGGTCAAAGTACCTATTAATGTCCCAGTAAGAGACTTATCAACTGATTAGGAGCACTCTTCCACAAAACTCATAAATTCTTTAGCACTTTCAGTTTTGGGAAAAGCTGACTTGATGTTGTTTACTATGCTCATTCGCATAAACATCAAGTTCAACATGTTTGATTTTTCCCAAGCTTTATAGTGAGCCTTTTCTTTATTATTGTTGGTATCAGTAATAGTTGCAAGCTTCTCAAATTGAAGTTCCAAATCAAGATCCAATACACCAAGGTGGAATTGGACTTATTCACCCAATCAGAAAATTTTAGCCCATTAAATATTGGTATAGACGAAGCTTGAGAATGTAAAGACATAGGGACAGAAACTGCAATAAATACACGCGTAACATTAATGCTTTGAGTCATAAACTAACATATTATAAAGATTCAGATGAAAGATTATGTTAACAATTAATGTACATTAATTTTCTCATTTAGGTGATGCATAGATACACAAAATAATCATAATAATGCCAATAATATTTAACATTATTAGGTAATGATGCATACATACTGAGAAATATTTATTATCTTTGGATAAATAAGTAAAACTAATGGTGCATTTACATTACCAAACAATCATATTCATTAATTATAAGAACAACCAATTAACCTTTGGGTAATTCATAAATTTCTTATCATAATGAATTTAAATATACTCATAGATAAACATCATTTATGTCATCAATTTTATGAGTGAGTCATTGAAAAATACTAGTCAATTTAGAACTAATTGTCCTAAAGATTTGATCACTTTGGTGATTTATAAATTTAAAATAATATTGTTCCAAATTTCATAAATGTGTAAAATATTAAATATTCAATTATCAAGTCATAAACATACTACCAATCATTATTATTAACGTATGCATACAAAACATTGTACATAATTATTATTAATCTTGATAACAGTGATGTCTGTCAAAATCCAGAAACAAGTTAACATGCATATAGTTCATCGTCATTTTTTAATGCATATTTTGTACTGTCGATAGTGTACATGAATTATAATTAACATAATTGCTCATGCATGTACTGTTCAAGTTCATTCATCTTTTATTGTTTAATACTATTAACACTATGTATGCACTCTTCACATTCATTCATCTTTTATTGTTTAATACTATTAACAATGTTCACAAACTATTCATAATTATTAAAAACAACTAGCGACATAACAACAAAGATGCATCGTCACACCAGCCGCACACACGACTGACGCACCACCAAGGGAAACATCATCACCATCGATAGCGAGGAGGGAAGCAGACTGTAAACATACGACACGGGCGTTGTAACATCATGACCAACAGCATCTGGCATCACCAACATTGACACATGCCACCGTCACCGGTAGTATTTGAATCATCACTGAGGCATGATGTCATAGATCTAGTGAATTCACCATCATCCTCGATGCTGCAACATTCTAGTGACGAGCACAAACGGTGAATACATTTTTGTCTTCAGTAATGTTGGTTACGCATCATCCTCGACGGTGTGACACCACTGAGAAAACACAAACATTTCTTTTGTACTTGAAAAAATAAAATTGCCCAGTATATATATATATATGTATATATACATATACATACAATCATCGGTTTTGTCCAAACAGAAAAGCATGAAGATTTTCAAAACTCGGAAACGTAACGAAGAATCATACAGTTCACAATCAGATGGCTCTGATATCACATGTAAACTCTCACTTCATTATACGATTATGCATAATCTTAAACATATATAATTCTTACATATAAAGTAGTTGTACCTTGATCCATAAAGTTGTTTGATGTCGGTACGAAAATCAGACTCTTCAGATTCTCTTCTATGTTTGTATTCTTTTCCTCGCTTTCTCACTTTTGTCTCTTATGTGATGGTTCTTGACAGAAGCAACTTAACAGGCAAAAATAGGACCAAAAGAGGCGACGTTTATAAGTGGTTTTTTAGAAAACCACCTTTTAACTACCACACCCATCATGTCGGGATTAAGCGTTGTAAACATTTATTACATGAGACATTAATAATCTAATAGATACTCTCATTAGAGTAAAACTAGATTTGTTAGAATAATTTGTCAATTATACAGGTAATTAACTTTAGAATGATATTCACAGACAACAAATATAAGCTGTTGAATTAACAGTAAATATATGATAACCTAAAAATTGAATACTGTCCTTAACCAACAATATGATGATACCAAAGGATTGAACAAAATAAGAATCACACTATTATTTACTCTTTTTTAGAACTACAATTTTGAAGGAATGCTTAATATTTTATAATCAGGTACCGGAATACCAATCTTCCAGAGTCGGATTTCATTTTGAACTTAGAAGGAATGCTTATGACATACATTATTTCATGTCTTTGCTGCTAATTCTCTGGAAGTGAATGTTCAGTAACTTTATAGTGAACAAGTGAAATTCACTTCTAATGTCCGTATTATAAATTGTTAGGCCAGCAAAGTTAACATATTGGATTATTAGGCTTAATTGCTTGAAGATACTGAGGGTTAAAGGCAAATAAAAGAAATACCCTGTTTTCAAGCATGAATTGTACGAGTAAAAATTATATGCGATTATTGAGAAGTCACGTCCAAACGTCATTTTACTATTTTTGCGATCATAGCATATGACAATTTGCCTTTGTTTTGATGATCATTTAGTGTGTACGGAAAGGATATGCTTTAGGACAAAAGAAAACCACACAACTTAAAGGGCCCGTCTTTGTTTGTTTACTTGTTTATGAGTGTGCATGAATTCAAGAGGGCCTCCATAAGGGACTCCACTGTTCACTCACTCTTAAACTTTCCAATTGGTTGACAATAACATCAGCAGAACAAGCTAGCAAAGTAAAGATAACTTTATTGTCAAATCAAGAGTGACCTGCGGGTTCAGACAACAACCTCGGTTGACAGTAACAGTGAAAGTGACTCGGACGGTGTATATCAAAATAGTGTTCATCCTCGATAGGATCAGGGTTCAAGCAGGCTCGCTGGACACATGGTTATTGCAAGAATTAGAGAACAACATTTTCATAAAGACTAACCGCATTAGTGTTACATACAATGAATTTGACTACACATAACCTGGATCACGCAGTAGCAGTAGCAGTAGCACAATTGTGGTATGCATATAATACCACTAACTAATCTTCCGGAAGCTCGACTGAATTGACGTTCAAAATTTTTGCTAGAAACTTGGATCTCATTGAGCATGACGCCCTCCAATCCTACAAACCCCTTCTTTCAGGTCATTGGTCATTAGCTAATGATGTCGATTTCTTTGATCTCCTGGACATATAAATCTTGGTATAGACCATCTTGGTTCTAATTGCTAAGAGAACATCCAAGCCAAATCCAATGATACATGCAATGGCCATGATTATGAACACAAGCCTATAGCAGTGGGCGCCAACACATGTATTGCCACCTCCTGGTGTTGGCGTAGCTTGTGCATCATACAAGAATCCGGCAAGCAGGCCAGAGAAGAGAAATGAGCCAAGTGGAAGGTTGAGAATCAAGATGTTGTAAATTAGCCCGTAATATTTAAGGCCAAATAGTTCTGAGGCAGTTGGGACGGTGACCGCCAGACGAACTCCATAGCATATGCCAACAACAATTGAACCAACGTAGAGTGAACCTGGCAAAGCCAAAGCCATCAGAAGGTAGCCAACAGCCATTAGAATCTGAGATGCTCCATTCCAAAGAGGCCTTGGCGTTCCAACTTTCCTGCAACAGAAATTGAAAGAATGATATCTTCAGACATGAATCTGAGTCAAAAATCATGACTTTACCAGAATCAATAATAAAGCAAGTTCATTTCTTCCAAAAAAACATATAATAAAGTAAGTTCAGCCAGCCATGTTTCCTTGTGATTCAAACTCCACCAACCTCAAAAAGGAATTGCAATAAATGTCACACCACCAGTAAGTCCCATGAGAACGAACACACCTTGAGCCTCTAGTGTCTTTTCTCGATGATGCAGATAAAGACTAGAAAGGATCATACTATTGGAGGGGATTGGACGAGGATGAAGGGTTTATGGGCATGCCATTTAGACCAAAATTGATTAGTTTCATGGTTATTGCTATTTGAAAACAGCACAATATAGTAAACAAGATTCCCTCTGCCTGTCCGTCAGTAACTGACCCAACTATAGCGTTTCTTTAAAACCTTGGCCAGAAGGTTAAGGCCAAGGGAAAGCAGAACCAAATCGCCTAGTCCTTCCTATTACTATGTGTCTATTCTGTTCCATAAAAATCCATTCATTCAATAAATGAATCCCACAAAAATTGGACGGATGAGATGGGTCCGGAACAGGGGGAACACACCAATTTGGGAACAGAAGATCTATTTGCAGGGAAAGCAACACAATTAATCAAATAATCACCAGCATACGGACAGCCATTTCACAGAACCAACTTAAAGGTTAAAGAAATATACAAAAGTCAAATCACCATCTAAGTATTTGCTATCAGCCAACTACCACCAAACATGGTTTTCCAATAAAGTAAGACATGGGAGAAATTTACAAGAGAAACCTTGTGCACTTGATTCTAGTTGTTCACAGTTTTGAACAAGAAGATTAAACAGATAAAAAGATACAAAAGTAAGCATCCCTCCACAGATAATATCCTAAGCATCTGGGAATAAATAAAAGAAAGAAGAAAATTGAAAGCGATACTATGATCATGACATTATAAACGTCTTCATCAAAGCAAGATGGCAAAAGTCATGCAATAAAGAGTGAGAAATAATAAACCACAACCCCATGAGATTCAATATTTTGACTTTAAATTTCACTAATTAAAAAGTTAGTGTTGACGATATAGCCATCAAGAGTTTGATTTTTCACATCTTCACCTCAACACAAGAAGAAGAAGATGCTGATCAGGAAACTAACATAAAAGAGTGAACAAAGAAAGAAAGAAAAGCAATTGTATGATGGGTTAGGTTAGAGCTAATGCAAGTAATTAGTAAAAGGGAAAGAAAGACTCTTACTTGATGAAATATTCTGAGACCGAACCAGAGACAATCCTCCCAAAGAATCCCCATATACTTGTTAGGGACACAAAGATCGAAACGTCAGCGTATCCAAGAGCCAGGCCAATTTGCCCCAAGTTGTTCATGACAGCCAAGCCTGTGCCAACCCCACAAAGAAACGACACAAACAAAATCCAGAAGTCCAGTGTACTCATTGCCTCAAATATCGTGTGGTCCTCTCCCACCACCGGCTTCTTCTTCTCCACCTCCACACACGGCGGTGCTACCGCCTCCCCGTCCTCCTCCACCCCAATTCGCTTCTCTTCAACAATTTCTCCGACGGTTGCTTCTTCACTCAATAAGGGCTCCCCAATCCTACTCTCAACATCGCGCTTGGCTCTCACCGATTTCAAACTCTTTATTAGAGCATAAACAGGGACAGCCATCGGAGAAGCTAGCAGTATGAGTAAAATGATAGAGAAAGCTAGAGAAAGGCCAGAGTTTGGACTCGGGATGAAGTCATATGCCAAGAGATAAACGGCTACGATGACAGCTACAATGTTGAAGACAGTGAAGTACTTGAACTCTTCTTTTTCTTCTGCGGTGGTTCTAGCAGGAGGGATTTCATGGAGGAAGAAGACGGCGGTGAGGCAGACGGCTAAAGGGATGACTGCGAGCATCATAAGGAACGTGGAGGGGTCGTTGGAGAACAGCGCTGCGCAAATGTCGGTGAATATGGCAGTGCTTAGACCGACATAACCCTTCAATATGCCGGATACCGGACCTCGGTTCCGGCGAAAGTTCCGTATGCAAGTCACCAGCACCGCCGTGTTCATCCAAGTCGTGCTATTGCCTCCAAGACATAAGAAAATGCACATCTACACCATTCTCAACCAAGCAAAAACAGTCCATTATCAGAATTTCATTGCAAGCTCATGGTTGAGACTTTAAGAATGTATATTACATACCTGCCAGTATGCGAGAGGTTGAATTCGGCGACTAACGACGAGCCATTGAGCACCATAACCGATAAGCCCTTCAACGGAACCAATGAGAAGTATCACCGAAGTAGGCAAGCGATCGGAGGCAAGGCCTGCGAGCAAGCCAAAGGCTTTACCAACATCTTTAGCTACGGAGAGGTTGTTGAGTTGGCGTTGTGTCAATTTCATGAGAGTCTTGAGAGCGTCAGAGTAGTTGGAGAAAGTGTAGTTGTTGCCGGAGATGGCTTGAACCCAGACAGCGGTGACAAAGCCGAGCCATTTCACGGCAGTGGTGGTGGAGGCAGAGGATTGAAGATAGCCCATCAAAGTTAACAAACAAACTTTGATATTCAACAACAGATTTCTATGTGTGTCTCTACTCTACAACTATACAGGGTAAGAAGTTGGGAATTTTCGGTTTTGGCTTAGAAGTTAGGACATAGGGATCTAGAGGACTTATAATGGGTAATGTGGAAGTTGAAGTCATTTGTTTTTATTTATTTTTTCGTAAATGAAGCGGTTTTGCTGAAATCGGTTGTGACTGTAGATGCAAAAGCGACACGTACGGTTCGCAAGCGTACAGATCTTTTGTTCTCATAGATGAGGGATGGAACGGCTAGTTTGCAGTTCGACTTGTATTAAAATATAGTCCCTTGAAGAAACAAAAATGGGAATTCTATCCTTTTCAACAAAACCTGCAAGTTGGCCACTTTAAACACTTTTTAAGTTACTTTTACGTTCTCCCAGCCTTTTTCGATTAAAAAACTAAGACTTCCAAGTGCAAATTTATGCCTCGTACGCATTTAATATTCAAAATATATAAAATTTTCTTATATATCTATCCAATTTTGAACCTTACTGGTTTAGTTTAACATGAGTATGATTTCTTTTTCATGCTTCAAAGATGTTCTTATACAGATGATCGAGACGCTATAAGTGTTTCTGGATTAAAAGATACGAGAGAGTCACAAACGTAAAAGAAGATTTATTTTAGGTGAACTGATGACTTTGTTGAACTGGGAAGTGCTGGATTTAGACTGGAACAGTATCCAACCACAAGCCGTAGTTAGGTGGTGGGCTCAACTTGGCAGCCCCCCTTTAGCATGTGAGAGCTGTCTTCTCTTCTAAACTCTTTTTTCTCTTCCTTGCAAACGCGTTCATGGTCATGGGCATATGGGATGGGAGGGTACGACTCTTAAATCAAAATTAAAAAATTCTCCATCTATATTTTTTAATTTCATATTACTTTTAAGAACAGTTTACTTAATATCTTCTAATTACAGCATCACTTCATTCTGTAAACCGCTTCATCATTAATGTTGAGATGCTTTAAAAACACTCCTGAGATCAATACTTTCCCTGATGAGGGCTCTATCTTTGAAGAGCCGTCGTGTCCAAGGAAGGCCTGAGGGGTCGCGGAGTGAGTTGGTTTAGTCCACAGTTTCTTCTTTCTGTGGCTGTGCTATTGCCGCGTTGAGTTACCTCACCACCGTTACTTACTTGTTAGGTGTCCAAGTCATACACTTAGATGGGCAAACTTAGCGTGTAAATATTTTTGGAAGTCTTGCTTCCGGTTAAGCAACAACTCGGCACTAATTTGACATAATTTGCCCATTTGGAAACTCTGAAAGGTCTGGGCCAAAAACACAAGAACTCCGATAGCTGATTCCCCTTTGCTTTTGTGATCAGAAAGAGGTGTGTGCAGAAATAGCTCCATTTTGAATCATGATCACTTTATGATAAAAAGTTTTGTTAGATTATTTAGAGGGTTTTTAACCGATACCTTTTCTGTGTGTCATGAAATCATCACCATTCACGTAAGCATCAGGCCACCAGAACAACGGCTCAAATAAAAAAAGACAGAATTGAAACTGATTAAAAGGTACAGAGTATCCATACCTTATTTAGATCCCTTCCTATGTGAAATTAAGCATTCAACATAATTATAGCGTATAGGGAAACAGTGCCAGATACTGAAAATCTTCCTGAAAGATGCTTCCAGTGTTGATAAGCTCTCACAAGTTGCATCACAATACGTGGCCTCAATCATAGCGTGGCCTCGCAAGATAAAAAAGCCGACAGAACTTGTTGCCAGTGATAAGGCCCATAGCTTATGCAAGGTGCTAAAAATTTCATACCACACATTTGTTATTATCCATTAGAAAACGAAAGGGACAAAAAGACAGAATGGGTCACTTACCTCATATATTTTACAAATAGAGTTCTTATGTTTAATATAATTTGTTAATTTAAAAAATCAATATCATAATTTAAATTCAATCTCCTTTACTCTGTTTCATGATTTATTTCATCTCTTTCCTTATCTTCTTTCTTTCTTTTTGTTTGTTCCCACTTTGTTTAAAATTATTTATTATGTTCAAGATAAATCATCTCGCTTCACTTAATGACTTAATGAATCATCTCGGTCCTCCCGATTTGTCAAAATATCAATTGAATGTTGATGATAATATAATGACGACTTTATTTATAAGTATAATAAGTGTGTTTAAAAGAATTATTGTGTATGTATTTTCTTATTTTATAAAGATTATTTCATTTAAAAACATAATTATTTATCAGTTATATCACTATTAAATATTTGCATTTTCCTCACTCTGCCAGAATAATTACATTACTCGATCAAAAGCACAATTTTTTTACCTAATGAAATTACTTGCATCATTCTTAAGTGTCAAAAATAATTTAAAAAAAGTTGATAGTATTAAAAGTATTTTAACTAGTCCTAATTACAAAAAAATAATCCAACGATTCTCTTTTTAAAAAACTGCTATTAATTATTTTAAAGGAAAATAAGAAAAGACAACATCATTTAATATAATATATTTTTGGTGGCTTAATCAAATAATATACTTTTATATAATATCGGTTTCTCCTTTTTGCCTTTACCCTTTCATGACTGCTTAAAATAATCGGCACGCATGAGTATTATGAAAAGGGAATCTTAATGGCATAGTAATATAGTATGGTGATCATTATCACTTAAACTTCTTAAGATTATGGGAATCATTAGTAGGTCCAATTATCAAATAAGGAGACTGATCAAGAAGCTAACAAGAAAAATGATTTCACATGTTCAAAATCAACGTTTCTTACTTATACCTAATGGTGCAAAGAAGGAAAAGGAAGAGCATAATCTCTGGTACAGGTGAAAGACTGAAGAATGAAAGTAAGTTAGAGGCAGATTTACGAGAATGCGATCCAATTGGCATGTGTTGCTCATGTTCAATAATTGCGGATATGCGGGGCTTGTGTGTTGGTAGACCCTCACTGGACTTATCACTAGTACGGTTGTACCATATCAGATATGTTGGTCTGCGTTTTTCTCTTTAATTTAGAGAAAGAAATCAAGCCTGGATATTATTATATTTCTACTTTTTGTGATTGCTGAAATTGACAGCAAAGCCGACAGCGGTTTTGTATGCATTACAATAAGGGCACTCGGCCCACAAGACAAACTTATCCTAATCCAACTCGCAGCCAATTAAATCACACTCTTGTTCTTTTACAAAATTCGTGCCGGTCGTGAATCCTATCCTGACGATAACTTAACTCGCTTATTGTTATCGTGAACTGGTCTCTTTTGAACTTTCTTTTTGTGATTCATTTTCCTGGACAAAAAACAGCTCCAATCCCTTGAAGGTTCTGTACCCCGTGTTACAATCTGGATGAGATGGGGAATTATGTTGAGTTGTTCAAACTACGTGAACATTCTTTTAATAGGAGTAGTATACATTCACCACGAAACATGGTTTCCTTGTGCTTCTGTGTGTGCATATTTGATTCTTGTGGCATTTAACAGCTATAATTATTCTTGGACTCTTGCAAATAATGAAAGCCATGTGGGGTCTTAAGATTGTCAGATTAAACAGTAGCCACCCACTACATGAACGGCTTCAATTTGTTTGCTGTTGCTGATATTTTTTCTACATCTTTGTCGTAGCACAATAGATTGAGCTGTTTAGATGTGACGTGCGTCCACATTTAGAGGGTGGGTATTAGTTCTAAATCGTTTTGTCAATTAAGACTTTGATCTCGACAGCTTCTACACTGTTACTCATTGTCATGCTTGTTTCCTATGAATTTAGAACATTTAAATCTTACAATTCCAATATTAGAATAGTTATATATATCATATAATTTATATTTTATGAAAAATAGGATACTAAGTGAGAAATATTATATTTTTCACTTAACACACACGTAAAAAGTTCTCATTGTTAGGTATAGATATACTATTTCTTCATTTTTATTCAACGCAAAACTTGCATTAAAGATAGGAAAGCTTGTATGTAATTTACCCAAAATGCGCTGGTGTTATGGATTTCTACAAAAGATCCTTTCACCAAGAAAAAATTCTACGACATGAAGATTAGATGAGATGATGATTTTTATTACATATGCACGTCAAATGCACAAAATCTGTCAGCATGAAAGCCTAGCTACCTTAGTATCCTCCCACTCCTCCCCCAGCAAATTAAAATACTTCTACAAACATTAAAGTTATTAGTGAACCATTAGGTAGGATTTGTTTTGGAATCAAAGCACATAAATTACACGAAAAGAAAGAAGAATCATCACCAGGTTTTCTGCGTGGAAAATGATTCATCAATCGGTATGAAAAGTTTTTCTACAGAACCTTTTGTTTTGTAGCAAGCTTCTGTTCCTGCATAAATGCATCATGCATTGTTTTCCTCGCACCTGTCACGCAATTACTGTGCCCACCGTTTTTGTTATGGACAACGACATTGTTCTGATCAAATCCAAGAGCTCGTAGTACACAACTCTCTTATCCCAATGGAGGAATCAGTAATTCTTGCAACTGCAAAGTCTTTGTGATAGGGTTTTTCCTTGCTTTTATTAAGAGGATTGTTAGATTAAGCCCTTGTAATCAATCAGTTCGCTGCAATGTTAACGTATGATGTTATTATTTAATTAATGAAAAAAATTCTTTATCTTTATGTGTATTATATTAATTACATTTGATTCTTTAATACTAAAGGTAAAATCCTTAAATAATTAATATGTAATTAAAATTATGACGAGATCCTAATTATAATATTCAATTTACATTTATATATTATTCTCAAATATTCCCAATTGTAATTTTATTAAGACGAAATATTGATGAAATGGTAAAACTTGCATATATTATGGTTATGCCTTATGAAGAAAGTAATTGATCTCATAAATTAAAGTATGAAGATACTTATACTAATGTGTGAGTGCTCATTAAGGAAGAAATTCATTGAACTGACCTAATTATGAGGATCCTAAATAGAATATTACTTATTTTTTGTGATTTTTTTATAATGATAGTTGTATAATTAATCTTTAGACTTGAGATTACCAAGTTATCTCATATGAAAATTATTGCGCTTTGATGCTACTTATAAATTGTCTTAGGATAATTCAGTCAATAGTATTTGGATGTAGTATGAACCATATAAAGATAGTTTGAGTAATTCAATAAAAGATTCGTTACTTTAAAGTAATTAGAGAGAATGTTATATTATTCTTAATTAGTAATAATTAAGGAATTTTTGGCAAGAGTGAATTGACATCTAAAAAGGGGTTTTCAAATATCAATTATAAATTAACAATAACCAATATAATTGGATACAAAAGAGTAGACACTATATCTATATTTTGTCCAATTAGATCATTGGATGATGATATATATCACAACTATGTATGGACAGGTTAAGTCAAATCATTTTGACATTTCTAATATTTAAGTGGTTATGATATGTTGCTTAATTTATGATTATAAGTTGTTTAATTGGAGAATTAAAGATAAATTAAAAGAAGTTTTTATTCATCTAATTATAATTATAATTATAATTATTAGCAATATGTTAGGAACCTAATGGGTCACACATAATGAGTAATTTAAAGGAGAAAAATCAATTTCAATTAAGTTGTGCTTAATTATAAAGTTTGAGAAACTTTATAGATCAAATATGAGATATTTGTTTTATTAAAATTAAATTAATTACAATTGAGGTGTTAAATTTTTAATAAAAATTAAAAACCCTTATGGTTTTTTCTATAAATAGAAATAAGCATAAGAGAACTATCACTCTTGCTTATTCCTCTGAAAAGTTGAGTGACTACTTTGTGAATATTATTAGAGGCACTCTTGCTTATTCCTCTCAAAAGTTGAGTGACTGCTTTATGGATAATAATAGAGACTGCACTCGTGAACAACTTATGATTGACAAATTAAAAAAGTTTCAAAGGTTTGCAATACAAATATTGAATCAGGTACAATTTTATATTTTATTATTTGAGTTTAATTTTTCAAGTTATTCAATCATCGGGATCCAATTGGAAACCTTAAAATTTTATTTTTTTGCTGCGTTCGGGATTCCATCAGGGTTGGTTTTTATGGCATCAGATCCTTCTTTAATTTTTTAACTTAAATTAAAAACTTGATTGTTATTGATTTAATGAAAATTAATTCTAAAAATTTTATACTGCTCCCTTGTCTACTTGTATGTTGAAATTATTTTTGGTTCTAGAAAAAAAATAGCCTGAAGAAAAACAAATTATGCATTTTTGTTTATTTTGGTTACTGTGTTGTATGTTCTTGTTTCTAGAAATTGGCTTATGCATCTATTGTAACATCCCACTCTCAATTGGAAGGGTAGAATAGTAATTTGGCATAGGATGGATAGATTGGGATTTCATAGGATTGCTCATGCATAATAGGATTGGTTCACAGTCACAATTGTGCACATGAACTTACTGGACATGCATACATGATATTCCCGGTTCGTGTTCCTAAGACAATTTTATTGGGATTAATATGGTTAATGGGTTTGAAAA
>JANZLX010000213.1:37005205-37017618 GCA_025531955.1 Erythroxylum orinocense
TTTGTCACCAAAATTATTGGACGTGAAGTCATTTTGACTTAACATTCCTCACATCCCCAAAAGTTCTAAATCACTATCTACACTCCCCAGAGCATCTCTACTTATAAGGATCATAACTCTCGACTCAAATGTCCAAAAATTTCATACTATATACCGTTGGAAAGATAAAAGAAAGACCTACAACTTTCTAGAGACAACTTTGTCTAAATCTATCTAGATCAATCTAGAATGTCCCTTGAATTCAGAATATGAATTTTACAATCATCCTCCAACGTACTACATCCAATTCTCAACTTCATGACAAAATTTTGAGATTCTTAGAGACAGAATTTAAATTCGATGTCTTCATAAGAAATGTAGCCATATATTTCTAGTTTAATACAAACAAAGAATCATCTTATTTAGACAACTAGAGAAAATGTTGTGGCTAAAAGACTGAAGCATACTTAGTGAACATTTTTCAGATCATCTACAAATTTTGTTTCAAGATCTTTCCTTAACACAACTCATACCAAGATCGTCTTTTTCTACTGTATTTATTCTTCATTCTCATATCTATTTCAAATCAATGGCCTCCATAAAGAAATTATAATCCATGATTAATCATGAACACTAATAACAGAACATACACATATTCTACTTCAATTTTGCTTCCATTTCACTTCTAACTTTCACCTAAATTCTTCCATTTCAAAATCTCTTATCCACTAAAAGCACCAAAGCAAATCATGAATCTATCCACGTTTATTAGTTTTAATCTTTTACGAAAAGTTCGGGATCCAACAGGTCGGGCTCCCCGCTAGTTTTCTTCTGACTTATAGCTTTTTTTCAGTTGGAATAAGTTAGGTATCAGTGAATCACTCGATTAATATTATAATTAATAAAAATAATATTTTTATAATATAAAGTTTTTATTTAATGATAGTAAATAATTAATATTATTTACTAATAGCCATATATAGTTGATCTTTTTTTTAGTTTGTATATAACATCTTCCATGAAATATAGACCATCTGTCACAAATTTGGACGGAATAATGTTGTTTTTCATTTTTTTCCCAATTTTCCTTAATATATAAAGAAGAAAAATCTATTCATTGTAATATTTCATGAATAGGTGGGAGAAGTTGTGCAGGACAAAGTGAACACTGTCAATAATGTGATTCTCGTTGACTCGCATTTCGTTGTTTCTCATTTAAAGAAACAAAAAGAAGTTTGTAAATTTCATATGAAATTTAAATTAAATCTCTTAATTATCTTTTTTTATTAGATCCAACCCCATATTCTTAATCAAATTATTTTAAATAAGGTTGGCAATTAGTCAGGTTAGGTTCGAGTTACCAATGACTCAAATGCAATTCAAATTTATCAATCCTAATTTAAGTTCCATTTTATAACTTGAATTCGAACTTAATCGAAATTCATCATATTTGAAGACCGATTCAAGTAGACGAAGCCTAAAAATTAAAGTAGAAAATGATTAAAAACAAGTGAATGAAGAGGTAGTTTAAAGATAAATGAATGTTTGCAGTGCTTAACATAGAATGACTATTATAAATGAAATTGACTTTTAAAATTTTGTAAGAAATTTAAAAGAGTAGTTAAATATTCAAATATTAATCAATCTGGCTAATTTAAGATTTATTTTAAAGCTTTATGTTTTTTATTTAAGTGAATCTAACATGGAGTCATCTAGAGTTACATAAAAGAGTTATAGTGAAATAAAGACATAATTGTTAGTTTTTTAATGCAAATTTTATTATAATATTGAAAATATTTCTCTCTTTATATTTTATTATTTGGTACCTTTAAGTTGGTTATTCTAGAATTCTCCATAGGTACTATAAATAGCCATATAATGCTTATATAAGAGAGGAAAATAGTAAATTTATATTGTAAGAATAACGTTATTTCATTATATGAAATGTGTAAGTATTTGTCAGTATTTTATTATTTTTCCAACAAAGTGGTATTAAAGCCAATTATCTCATCAAAAGGAGCCTCCATTTCTTTGTACTATATATTCACAAGGCACTTAGGATGAAGGCCATTTTCAATTTATAAGATATACGAGATATATTCAACAAAAGCTATATGGAGTCTTAAAATGAGGAAAGCTTGACTTAAGCTCAAAAAGAAGCCTTGGAGAAACAAAAGAAGACACATAATGCACTTACCATCATGTATCAAGGTTTAGATGAAGAAATGTTTGAGAAAATAGCTAATATTTAGAAAATTCAGTGATGGGAGTTGACAAGGTAAAGAAGGTACAACTTCAAACTCTAAACACCAAGTTTGTGACACTTTAATGAACAGTGATGAATCCGTTTCAAAGCACTTTGTAAGAGTATATGAGTGGTAAACCAAATCAAGAGGCTTGGTGAAATAATATAAGATGTTTAAATTTTAGGTAAGGTCTTACGATCTCCTAGCTCTAGCAACATGCCAAACTTTATAGCATTCCAGTCCCACACTTTGTACCAATTCCTATCCCTACTTTCCATAATAACAACCACCAACATCCACTATTATTTTATTAATTTTATATTATTTTAACCTAATTAATTATTTTTAGTTTCTTTAATTTTAATTTTAGTTATTACTAGGTTTTTTAATTTTTTTGAATTAGATTTTTGTTTATAATTTTTATAATTATGGGATGTTCCAAAGATACTACATCAGTCTTAACACAAGCTGCCACAAGACCTCCCCCAATTACCAATAGGAAGTGTGTTTGGATAGGGAAAAACATATTAGTCTTAACACCAACTGAATCAAACTTGTGTGAATATCTCACTTTCAACTCGAAAGAAAGAAAACAACAATACGCTAGTCTCAAAACCTGACATATTAATATCGGCAAGTATGGTCACTACCCATCTTTAGACAAATTTCATATTAAAGAAAATTTTGATGATTTGTTTACTAATATTAGTTGGAGATATTTTGTGTTGATTCGTTTGTCTGATATTTATTGAATTAACTAGGTAATTTTATGCTACCTTCAAATTTTATAAACTAGATAACTTTACTTTTTGTAGTCCTAATGTGATATAGTATAGATTACTAGGTGTTGAATTAAATAAAGCATCATTGATTTTAATTTGGCCTTAGGTTTGGTAGATGAGGAATATGCTAATTCAACCAAATACAAAAAATTTGTTTTAACTATGGTAATTTTAATTATTTTAAAGTATGGAAATCAATGTCTTTTGACTCATTGGTTTATCATCTAAGTAGATCTAAGGATAGTAATCTTAATAAGCTTGAATGGATTTGTATGTAGTGTTTTTGGCTTGTAATTATTCAAGTAGGAAGGTTATGATGTTTGCCTACACTAAAGTTGAGTTGTTTTTTATTTGGTGTATAGTAAACAAAGTACACGATAATTTGGGTGCTTAGTTGGCAATGCAATTTAATACTGTTGTCTATTTTTAACAAGAATTTATGTCTTGGTTTCCTTACTACTTATCTCACTTTTAATCTTAATCTATTTGATATGAATGACACTGATATGCATATCGCCTATAAAATGGAACCGTTGGATAAGGCTTGTTTAAGCAGGATGCAGTTACTTAAGTAACAAAGGAGAACATTTTGTTTTATACCATGTGATCCCCTCTAAAGAGGTTCATCATCAGCATATTTTAAGAGGATCGTGATGTTCCATCATTTATATATTTTCTGGCTCCACTAATCCTACATGAGCATCATTCTCGACTGGAGAGATTAAAATGTAAAATTTCTAAATTGGAGAAGAATTTGGATTCTCTGTTCCAATTCATGGGGGTGATACCTCCATGTCTACTGAAAACCATAGTACATCTCATTTTAGATGCTCGCAACTTAGGGGGAAGTTTTGTACTAAATGCTTGATTTTATGTTGATTATTTTTGTGGCATATGAGCATCTCAGATGTATGATTTAGGTGGGGGAGCAAGAAAATATATACTATAATGAACTTTGTGATTTGTGTTTGAACTTATGAATACTATGATTTATATGTTGATTATTCCTTATAATAGCTTTAAAATTTTCTAATTGTTGTTTAGAAATAATCCCTAAGTTATGATAAATTTTGGTTTAAGTTATAATGCATAAAAAAGACAAGCATGATTAGTGTTTTTCATTAAATTGCTTTAAGTATCTCATTGGTTTTTTTTGAATTAAAGTGTGTAAGACTTGATGCATTTTGACACTTATGTAAACTTTGAGCCTAAGAGCATTCATCACATTTGTGCTTATACAATTATTTTTGTTGTATGATATCAAACATATCTTATTTATGCTAGAACTTGCTTTTGAATGCATGTTGAGATCACATTTTTTATAAAATTGTGTATAAAGATAATAAAGGCACTTAAGATAACCATTTTTTACTTAAACAAGAATACTTTAATTTTGACCCCTACAAAACCATTTTGAGCCTTTCTTTTCTTAAATACTAACCTTGTTACAACCCACTTTTACCCTTGTTTTTAACATCCTTGATAATTTTGAAACCCTATATTGAAGAATTTGATCATTCTTATTTGTATAGGATTTTAACTGTTTTCATGAAATGTAAATTAGTTGATTCAAATTACATTATTTTGATTTTTCAAGAGAATTACAAAAAAAAAGAAATATCCTCTTTGATATTTTTATATAAAAGGAAAAATATATTAAAAGAGAAAAAAAATAAAAAAAGATGAGTTGATTGAAAGGATGATATTTGAATCAATTGAGTTTTGAACTGATTTAAGTTGAAACTTGTATGGATAAATTTGTAGGATTTTCGTCAATATCTTTAACCTAATTTTTACTTTGTCATACCTTACTTAAGTCACATTACAACCGTTATCAAGTCCCTTTGATTTAAGCATTAGGTTCATATTTGTTAAGTGGTGGAGAAATGATTTATAAGTAAGCTTATTGAAATAACTCACTATGTTTTGAGTTGATCACCTTAAGTGCATAAAGTGACATCTAAAAGAGGGTGTCAATTCTTCTTTCATTTTATTTTAATGGAATTAATGAGATGCTATGTTTTCATTATAACATTATGTCCTATTAGTGCTTGTTCTCTCAATTGTTATTTTATCCTAAACCTTTAATATGTATTAGTGTTAGGGATATTTTTGGATAACAGGAAAGAAGAAGAAAGGTTGTTATGAAGATGATTGATGTATTGAATTGATGTATGCTAGATGGCAGGAATGAGTCTGGTGTGATGGAATTTGATAAGGTAATATTTGGTTATGTTAATTAAAATTATCTCTTTTATTTTGACAATTTTGTTATGCTTAAATAGGAAAATTAATATTTGTTTTGTTTTAGAAGATAAGAGGTGGAGGTTGCATCACATTGGAGCATTATTGGTCAAAAATCACGAATTTTTGGAAAAAGTAGACATATTATTACAGTGAAAAAGGCGAGATCACACCTAATTTCAGATTTAGTTCAAGAGTTGGAATTCAATTAAGAACTTATTTCCATCCCTATTATGTAGGGATTTGTATTAGTTTAGATAGAGACCTTTGCAAGATAGAAGTAGATTAGGTTTTGAGTAGGAAAAGAAGACAAAAACAAGTCAACCACCTTCTCCATCATTCTCTTTTCATTTCTTTGCAATTTTCTCTCGATATTTCATCTTTTCTTCTATTTTTGGTGTTGGAACTAAAGTCATGTGTGGCTAAATCTAAATATTTTGATTTGAAGGGGATTCAAAACTTTAGTTGTAACATTGTGAGGTTTTGTTCTAAACTTAGATTCATGTTTTTATGCAAGTTTTTTTTATTTTATGTTCTTATATTTCATGAATAATTAATATTGATTGATCTGACATATTAATTTGATGTTAATTATTCTATAGTTATTTATGAACTCAGTGATAGATAATTGTCATGAACGATTGGTATAAGTAGAAAATATGTAATTTATTAATTTACATATTTAACTTACGAAAATAAGAAAACTAAATTGAATAGTTGTAGTTATCTCAATTATTTAATTTATAATCTAGTCTTTTTCACTAAGCTATTGTTATCATTTAATTGATATAGAACGATATCATACCCAATCGATTGATGGTAAGTTTTGGTTTGAATATTGAGTTTGAATCAATTAATTTAGAAAAATTTGAAACTTATTATGACTATCCTAATATGTTTCGGACTAACAACTTCAATTATGAAAATTATTCTTTTTAGACCAATGATCAATATTATTATTAGATGAGATATTCCCTTGAATAGAAGTTAATTATCATTAAATTTCTCACTTTATACTTAGTTGATTTATTTTTATTCCTTATTATTTTTAATTAATTTTTAATTAATCATAATCCCTCTTCTCCTCTATCCCCCCTCCCCAATTTATTTTGTTAATTGAAATTAATAAACTAGTTTTTTTTAGTTTTTTTAGGATGAAGTATATTAAGAAATTGATTCACAGGGGAATAATGTAGCACTCAAAATTGAAGATGAGGACATATCATCATTTTATAGGAGAGATGATGATCCTAATATTTTATAAACAACCAAAGTATATGATAATCTTGTCGTAGAAAAGAATGAAGACTATTTTAATGACGAATTATATGATAACGATGATACTTTAGCTGAATATAATACTGAGGAAGAGTCGGATCATAATGTAATTAATGATGATGATTTTGAAGATCTTGATTATGATGATTGAATATATCTTAAAAGTACTCCTTCTATTACCTTATTATAATATCATCAATATTTAACTTAGTAATATTAATATTTGGATTTAGTTGCATAAGTTTTTACATATTGACACATTTTTGTTGTTTAGCTTTATTAATAATATTAGTTTTTCTTTATTATATTTCACATATGTGATGTTTATTTTCTTAAATATATTGTTTATTTTTTATAGGTATCCAACATTATGACACTTGATAGAAATAATGATGGATTTTAGAGGAATCCTACAACATGGTAATGTGCAAATTAAACCAAATCAATCAATTGGTGGTACAAATTCAATTTTTAGACAATAACAACTTTCTACCTCAAACAACCAAAAATCCAGTAATGTAGGCTTGAAATTTCTTTATGCCTTCAAGTATATATATAGTTTAAATATTTTCTTATCATATACATTTACTGTCAAATGAAACAAGGTGTCTTCTAGTACAAAGCCACAATGTAGCAATGTGTAAGTCCTACCAAATCAGTCAATTGAATACAAAAATTGAAATCCTAGATGACAATAACATTTTGAATTGTAATGCTAATATTATTGCCAAAGTGACTATGACTAAGCATAAGATATTTTTGTCAATCCTACACATTACAGAGGCTATGAGTTTGAAGACTGGTGTTAGTGATCGTTTATGGATATGGAATATGAGGTATGGATATTTGAACTTTAATTCACTTAAAGCTTTGGGAGAAAAGAAGATGGTAAGAGACATTCAAGTATAGTTCATCTTAAATAACTATGTGAGGCATGCATGCTTGAAAAGCATTCAAGGAAAAGCATTCTAAACTAGGCAAGTTCAAGAGCTACCAAGCCACTTCAACTTGTTCATGTAGATGCTTACAATCCCATCAATCCTTCATCTTTTTGGTAAATCTCTTAATTTATTCTCTTTATTGACAATTATAATATAATGACATGGGTAAACTTTTTGAAATACAAGTCTAAAACTTTTAAAATGTTTAAAAAGTTTAACTAATTGGTTGAAAAAGAAATTGGTTATGAGATTAAAGCTTTAAGAAATAATATAAGTGTAGAATTTACTTTTAATGAATTTAAGAGTTTATGTAAGCTATATGGAAATCGTCCTTTTATAGTACCTAGATTTTTCCCAATAAAATAGAGTAGTTGAAATAAAGAATCAAATAATTTTAAATATAGAGAGAATTGTAATGAAATGCAAGATGATGCCTAAGGAGTTTTGGGGTGAAGTAGTTGCATATACGTTTATCTTTCAAATCATAGTCATACAAAGAGCTTGAAATATGTTACTCCATAAGAAGTCTATAATGTGGTGAAGCCTTCTTCATGACATTTAAAAGTGTTTGAATCTATTGCATATATTCATGTTCTAGAGCAAGAAAGTCCAAACTTGAAAACCAAAGTAAGAAGTTTGTTTTTATCGAATATGATGAGATCTCAAAAGGTTATAAGGTGCTTAGTCAAAGAAACTGAAAGAATGTTATTAATAAAGATGTTGGATTTGATGAAAAAGCATATTGGTATTAGAGCTTTCAATTTCTTTCTATATTTTGAAGATCAAAAAGGAAAAGTAGATTGTTTAAGAAGTTGAAAATGATTTTTCTTTACCAACCTCACCAACTTCATCATCTTAAGTATCACCATCCACATATTTACCTATTAAGTGTGGGACCTTGAAGATATTAAAAACTTAACAAAATTTATGATGATCCTATCTTATTTTGTCTACTTAAAGATATTGAACTTTTAAATTTGAAGATGTCTACAAAAATGAGAAGTGGATTCATACAATGTGAAGAAACTTAAGCTATCAAAAGGAATGATATGTCAAACTTAGTTCTCATCCTAGAAGTCATCATGCCATTATAATCAAATGGGTTTACAAAATCAAGAAAAATGTCAAAGGTGAAGTAGATAGATATAAGGTAAAGCTTATTGTCAAAAGACACAAGCTAAAGTAAGGCAATAATTAAATAGATATATTCGTTTATGTTACTCCCTTAAAAATAATACTATGAAGAGATTCTTATTTCCCAAAATTATTGAAGGATTCATCAATTATATGTCAAGTCTAATTTCCTCAATGAATATCTAGATGAAAACTAGTTGGATATTTGGTTGAAGGCTAAAAAAATTAAATATTCAAGTTAAAGAAGGCGTCATATAACCTAAACAAGTGCCATGAGCTTAGAATAGTCAAATCAATTATTATTTACAAGATAAT
Source organism: Erythroxylum orinocense (assembly GCA_025531955.1). Lineage (NCBI taxonomy): Eukaryota > Viridiplantae > Streptophyta > Magnoliopsida > Malpighiales > Erythroxylaceae > Erythroxylum > Erythroxylum orinocense. The sequence continues at coordinate 37,014,125 of JANZLX010000213.1, forward strand.
GGTTTTACGAGATGCTTACATAACTATGCTCTTTACATTAAAAAGTATAAAGATAATTTATTGTTTATTAGTATCTATTTGTATGATATTGTTTTCACAGGGAACAACCTATAAATGTTTGAAGAGTTCAAAGATTCTATGACTTAAGAGTATGAAATAAGTGACATGAGATTGATGTCTTAATAATTAGAGGTCAAGTTGAAGAAAATGAAGGATGAAATTTTTATCACTCAAAAAGGTTATGTTAAGAGGTGCATAAGAAGTTGAAGATGTTAGAAACTAAGTTGGTGGACACTCCTATGAAGTCTGGAATAGAACTAATTTTGATGGACAAAAAGGTGAAGATTAAACTTTGTTAAAAAGTCCTGTGAGAAGCTTAAGGTACTTGACTTGCACAAGACTAGATATCTTATTTATAGTTGGACTTATTAGTCATTGGTGGAGATATCGTCTAAAGTTAACTTAAAGACAACTAAGATAATTCTTCAATATCTTAAAGATATAATTGACTATAACCTGTTTTCCTCATTTCCAAAAAACTTTAATTTAATAGATTTTATAATAGTGATTTTTCCAAATATCTTCATGATATAAAAGGTACCAATGGTTTGCTTTTTCTTAAAACATAATGCGATCTCTTGGTGTTCAAAGAAACCATCCATAGTCACACTCTTTATGTGTGAATCATAATATGATGTAGCTACTTCCTGTACTTATCAAGCTATTCGGTTGTGAAGGCCACTGGAAGAGTTTCATTTATAGCAAATTAAATTAACAATAAACCCGGTCAAGCTTTGACAAAGAATCCAATATTCTATGATAAAAGAAAGCATATGATATAAGCTTACATTTTATTCAAGAATGTATTGTTAAGAAGGAGATTAACTTGGAGTTTGTGAAGTCTCTTGATCAAGTTATTGTCATTTTCTCTAAGTTCTTCAAGTATGATATTTTTAAAAAATTACAGGTAATACCTGTAATTATGAAAAAATTAAGTTTATAAAGGGGTGTCATAAATAAACTTGACTTTTGAACTTCTAAATTAAATTTGAAGTAGTCAAATGGCCAATCTTAATCAATTCATCTTATTTAAATTTCTGTTAGAAGTTTTATGTGTTTAAATTCAAATGTATCTGACATTGAGTCATTTAGAGTTATTTATAGAGATTTATGGTAAAATAAAGACAAAACGGTCAATTTTTATTATTTAAATTTTATTATGTCATTGCTAAGATTTATCTTTTTGTATTCTATCGTTAAGTGAGTTTAAGTTGGATAGTCTAATATTCTTTATTGGCTAAATGTGTAAGTATATGTGAGTATTTTAACTTTTTGACAATAAATTTATAAAGCATATTAGAACCAGGATCACCTATATAAGAAGTGATCTTGAAGATTAATCATTGCAAGTGATGGCTTGTGGGATATTTTGTCAATGCAAATAGCTTATGAAAGAAGTTATCGGCAAATATATAGCAAATACAAAATATTGTTATTTTGTTACAATAACAAAACAACTAGTTTTTAATAAAAATGGTCGAATTTTGAATTGGACTAAGTTGTGGAATATGAGGCTAAGTATGTGTTTGGTTCAGCTTTTGGAGACTCCAAAAGTACTTTTTTTCACTGCAAAAGCTGTTTTAGGGAAAAAAATAGATGTTTGGCCACAAACTTTAAAAACACTTTTTCAATAGAAATAGCTTTTTAAAAAGCTAAAATACAGCTTTTAAAAAAGCTACAATTTGAAGCTTCCCGAAAAAGCTCTAATTTCAGCTTTTTCGGGAAGCTATTTTTTAAGTTTAATTCCGTCACTTCCGTAAACAACCCATCTGTTCTCGTCATTTCAAACCTATAGCCGACTCTTGGTTTTTGCTTCTGCTCCCGTATCCCTCTTCTCTTGAGGTTGGCAGGCACAGCACAACAGATTTAGTGGAGACCGATTTGGGTTATAGCAGCAATGTTGGGAGACCGACGGCAAGTAGCAGATCTAATGGAGATGCGACTTGAAGATCTAGTGGAGATGTGACTTGAAGTGTGCTTGCATGTGTGTGGCAAGGCAGCGATGACGGTTATGACTGGACATCGACTAGATGGCGAGTTGGAGCGCCAATGAGAGACTTGGGACTTGGGAGTTGGGAGGCATGCGAATGGGGAAGAGGAGGGACGAGTTAGGTAAGTGAAGGTTAAATCTTTTTCTTTTTTTCAATTTAATCCTATAGTTTTTTTCAATTTCAATTTTTCAACCTTTAAGGTACGAATCTCGCAACAATGCTATCAGCCACTGGTTGATACAACTAAAATTGATAAATCGAGGCTGTTTTGACAGCATTGAAAGTATGATGATGGAGACTTTATACTTTGAGGAGAAATTCCAAGTTCCTGTTTCAGTTACATTTTCTGATGTTAGGGGCTTAAAACACTTGCAGTTGTTTCTTCTGGAAGCAACCCGATGCGAGAAGGCTTGATAGTTTGAAACAAGCATGTCAACTGTTTGATGAAATGCTTGGTCCAAAATCTGTTTGCGTTTGCCAATTCTATGTCAAGTGGTAAGAGTGCTCTTTTATTGTTACAAGCTGGTGGATTATTATTGCCAAAGCAGTGGAAAGGTCTTTAGTAAGAGCTCATATTGACAAAGGTAGCAATGTGAAGAGATTGGTTTAGTGCGACGAGTACAAATATCATCACATGGAAGTGAAAAATCGTTCTCCAAGTTTGTCGTTAATTTTGTAAGAGATTAAAGGAGTTGTGAATGGAAGACCTGTGATTGTCCAAAAATAATATCATACAAGAGGCAATATAGAGATTGTGTTGATAAAAGAAGGCTTTTAAAATATGGATATGGAAAAGTAATATTAAGAAAGTGATGTTATTTTTGGACAATGTTGCAAGCAAATCAACTCAAACACACAAAGATTCACAATCTTGATTTTCTTCTTTTTTTCCCTATATTTTTCAAATTTGAATGATGAACTAACTATAATAATCAAGAACAAATAGAAAATTAAAGATAAAGATTGAATTTAAAACCTAAGCTCTGATACCAAAGATGATACGACAATAACCTAGAATCAATGTCTAGATTACCTTTGTTTTAATGATTGTTTCCAACCTAAATTCAAACAAGCAAACAAGACCTTTCACCCTTAAAACAACAAGGAATTGGTAACAAAGAGTATAAAGATTGTAGGAATTGAATTAACGTTGCAAGTTAGAACTTACTTGATAAGTTGAATGAATCCTTAAGGGAAAACAAGCAAGAATCTGAATTCTCTTTTAAAGAATGTTTTCAAATTTTATTCACGTCTAATCTGGTGTTCACGTATAAAACAAGGGTTTAAATACCTTTGTGTAATACAAACCTTAACAAAGATAACCTAAAAAACCTTAAAGAAAGTCCAAAATATCATAAAGGCCTTTTTGAAACAAATATGCCCAAGAACAAATCCCACATGGATTTGGGCTTCAAAACTAATTAAAATTGACTAGTCCTAGTC